>CP092864.1:58718703-58758582 GCA_030710605.1 Cordylochernes scorpioides
GTGAAATTGTCACCTAGGCAATAGATGTGAATCTCCTATATATGAATTACATAACGCAAGAGGTTTCTGGAGATGAGTTTCTTTTCTTTTTTTATTGCAATCTCAAGCTTTCGGGTATTAGAGCCTTTCTACAAGAGTATGGCGTTTCATTATTGTTCATTTTTGTACGCCTGGAGAAGGGTGATGTAGCCCGAAAGCTTAAGATTGCAATAGGAATGAAAATAAACTCATCTCCAGAAACCGCTTACATTATTTAATTTTCACTCATGTTTGTAAATCGCCTATTCAGCACCCAGATATTTTTTTTTAGATTTAAAAATATCTCATTGACATCATTCAGCGTTCAGAGAGGATTGATTCTTGTGGTGCCATCAAAATTCTCACCAACTCCTTATTCCAAATAGAGTTTTCGACATTTAAATTCGATATTTGGCCTTTATGAATTTACAAACTAATATTCTGAAACATAGATACTCTACCTAGCTATTTTCCTTATTTATATGTTACCTGTATATTTAATATCATTATATAACACAATCTTTGTCCTTTTGTCCTGCATGTGTCTGAAAAGTTTAGTAAAAGACCATTTTACTTTCCAAAGTTTTCTCTGGTGAAAGTCTTTTTTTTTAAATCCAAATTTACATAAATGGGTTAAAGATATTTTTTAATAAACATACAAACTCTAGATCAAAAGAGTGATGTTTATTTTTAATTTTCAAAATAAAGATAATTATATATTGAAAATTGATAAATGGATTAACAGTATGGAAAACTTGGGTATTGCGAAATAGAAACGGTACATCGATTACATTTACTGGGAATATTAATCAAAAAAGAACAGTCAATTTTTTTTTTTTTTTTTTTAGATATACTTGAAAACTACCACCATAAAATATCGTTCACCATAGAAAAAGAGATAGACGGAGTTTTACCCTACCTAGATGTCCTTATCATAAAAACAGAAAAGAGATTTCATACCACCGTTTATTATAAGAATAGTGCAAAACCTTCAAACCCCTTCCCTTCAATTCTCATAGCCCCATATCATACAAGATAACAGTTGTCAAACTCTGACCAAACGTTTATTCCCTTATTGTTCCCTCCCCAAGTTTAAAGAAACTGAACAGAATAACATCTACAGAAACCTCCGAAATTTCGGATATCCACCGGCTTTTTTCCATAGACATTCTCATTTTCCTTCCCAACAGAGAACCCAACCAAATTCCAGAACCAATGGCTACATAGATTATTCTCCTAAAAATGCAAAAATAGCACTCGAACTGAATAAATTCGGCATACAGTTTTTCTTCCTCAGCCCTAGAACAATAGGAAACATTCTTAGAAATCCCATCACTAAGCCATCTATAAATCAGAATCCCCAACAGAAGACAATATATTCTATATTATGTCTAGATTGCCAATCTATTTATGTTGGCGAAACCAGCAGAAAATAAAACCAGAATAAAAGAACACAAATACGATATAAAAACCAAAGACCCAAGATCACAAATATACCAGCATTTCACGAATACAAGCCATAAATTCAATATAGAAAACCCTACCTGCCACTACTGCAAAATAACGTCCAAGTCAGAAAGATTAATCCTCGAATCCCTCATATCCAAAATAAGAACAGTATCAACAGGAGAATAGACATCTCAGAACAATTCTGCATACTTTAAATCAAGATTAAATAGCCATCATTTACTATATCTCGCTGTACTCACTCTTAACTGTAACTTTGCCCGTTGAAGAACGTTATCCCAAATAGTGCACCATTTATCCACGCCACAACGACACGTAAAATAAATGATCGGAAAGTAATGTTCTTCTCACCAGTTATCTACACCATAGCGACTTTCTGTAGACATTGGTCAATTTAAAGCTAAATTGTCGTCATCAAAATTGTCACATTCTCCTTCATGTCCATACGTTCATGAGTTTAAGTCGTGGGACGAAAGCTATGTACTGAGTTAAGGGATGTATGTCAGGCTAGAGTTGCAGGAAAAGAGCACACAGTTGGCGAGTTGCTGCGGTATCAAAGTGGTGGAGGCAGCTGTAATCCAGCAGCACAAGTAGATTAGCCCTCCAAACAACCCCTCGCCATTGTGAAGGACTATCAAAAGGCGGGATCAGAGCCTTTCACGGAGTGATCAGGCCTGTCAAACCCCTGGGGCGACCATTTTCCGCTCCCACCACCCAGAAATTTGCCGCCCCCACCAAAATTGCCCTGCTAATATTTTCCGTTGGGGGCGGGTTGGGCATGGGTGAGTGAGTCCTCCATACAACTCCGCTTTGTGGCTCCTGCTCTTTATTGCCGGTCTTCCCTCGGTGGAATTTTTCTTGTCTCAGAACGCACTCACGCGACCGCAATTTTGGTTTCCAGAGTTGGTTTCTATTTCCAGACAAAATTTATGATAGACACACTGAAACACATCTTTCACCCTGGAAAAAATATATGCTCTTTTTATAAGATAATTTCAACCAATTAATTGCCAAATATTTGCTGAAATATATACAAGTTGAATAGAATACAAAAGAAGGCATTAATAGAATTATTCACAAACGGCAAAACATGATTAAAATGAAATGGAAATGGTAATACTTAGTAGAGTTATCAAAATGGCAGCAATTAATTAGAATGATCCATAAATGGCAACACTTCCATAGAATAGTTGGCCACATATCATTATACCATAAATGGCAAGTCTTTAGTAAGATAATCTCTGAATGGCAAGACAGAAGTAGAATTATTCATAAATGTAAAGACTGAAGTATAATGATACATAAATGGCGATTCTGAAGTAGAATTATTGGCCATATAACAGTAGACCATAAATGGCAAGTCCCTTATGATACCTGAATGGCAAGTCTTCAGTAGGATCATCTCTGAATGGTAAGACGCAAGTATAATTATCCATAAATGGTAATGCTGAGGTGGAATGATCCATAATTGGCAAGTTTGAAGTAGAATTCCTGGCCACATATCAGTAGACCATAAATGGCAGGCCTTCAGTAGGATGATCCCTGAATGGCAAGTCTGAAGTAGAATCATCCATAAATGGTAATATTGAGGTAGAATGATCCATAACTGGCAAGTTTGAAGTAGAATTCCAGGCCACATATCAGTAGACTATAAATGGCAAGTCTTCAGTAGAATGATCCTTGAATGGCAAGCCTTCAGTAGGATGATTTATGAATGGCAAGTCTTCAGTAGGATCATTCATAAATGGCTAGACTGAAGTAAAATTATCCATAAATCGCAGAGAGAGAACCTGGATAAGACTATCCATAAAAGACAAAATTTGAGTTAATGATTTATAAACGGCGAGACTCTTGGCTAAGGGTGGTCCCAAAATGGCAATAATTCGGTGGCTTATCCAAATGTGGCGAGACTTCTGTAGAATGAATTAGAAAGTCAAAACCTCGGTAAAATGGTCCTAATATATTGCCAAGATTATCAGCAAAAGGGTTAACAAATAACTAGGATCCACTATAAGTTGGTCAGAAGAATTATCTGTAAATGGCAAGATCTGTAGAATGATCAACAAATGTCTAGAATTCAGCAGAATGATCAAAAATACAAATATGTTTAAGGATGGAAGAAAAACAAGGGACACATAAATTTCAGCTTTAGAAATTGATGGAGTAATATTTTCAACCAAAATATTTTAAATTGATAAAATCTTAAATATGACTCGATTTAGGGAAAATATTTGATTTGAAATTAAGTTTTTGCTCTTTTATGAATTAAAAAAAAAAAAAAAAAAAAAAGGTCGAAAGTGTCTTATGAAAAAAAAAAAAAAAGTTCCGGAATGGTCCCTGTGTAAACATGGCTGAGGGTGATCGGTCAGATGGTCCCTGGGGCCAGAGAAGGGGTGGAGGAGGGGACATCTTGGCGATGTGACAAATCACCCGTTGTCGCAGATGGCGTCGCGTTGGGAGACTATCACAGGATGACAACAAGCTACTGGCTTTGCTCAACACATTAATTATAACATGGTTGGATGTAAGTCAGCGTGTAGGAAAGACAGATATTGTAAACTTTGATCTTAGTGACTGTATGCTACTCGGTGCTGGCATGGTAGATTAATGTACAGTGAAGACAGCGAGATTTTTTCCTTTTTTACATATTCTAATACACATGGTGCCTGCTATGTAATTATAGTGAGTAATAAGCGAGCGTCTTTGCGTGTGTGACATCACATGTCTACATATGCTGAAAGCAGTTCGACTTTTGCAGTTACAGGGTGCCAGAGAGCCCATTTGGTTACTTGCACTTACTGATGAGAGGTTGGACTTGTGAAAGAATTGGGGACCATTGAAGTAGAAAAAGGTGCTCTATGTGGGTTTCAACCTCGGGTCGTGGTTGGCGAAAATTGAAGTTTTTTCTGCCATTCCTCCACCACCCCATCTCATATACTTCCATCCATCTCTGTGTGGTGTTTCTGTTTCTCGGCGCTATAGGTAGACGGTATCAAGAGTCGACGAGGGGTTGACGATATCAAGACATCAGATGACGTACTATGATCTCAGTGAGAGCTACACTACAGCAAGTTGTAGATAAGAGATACTTAATCAACCACCATACTCCCCTGATATCTCCCTTGCAGAATACCTCCTCATCAAGCACCCCAACAACTTCAAACGTTAGAAATGCTTCAAATATCTAAGGCAATGTCTAAGGCTTGAATTGATATGTCGCCTTCCGAGTTTTAAACAACCAGAAAAAAAGAAAACGTTTCTCATTTTCAATAATGGCGTGATTTTAATGTCTATTTCATGAATAAAGTACTGGAGTTGAATGTTTTATTAGAAACTAGTAGAAAAGAGCCCGTCCAAGGACGGGATCGGCTAGAGCAGGTGGATTCCTAATTTTATTTCTCACATTCCTTTTTGATACTTAATAATATGTAATCGGAAGCGTTCGAGGTAAAATAACGTTCATGGTCCGTCAGGGATCGATCCCCTTCCGAGCGTTGCAACATTTTACCTTTCGGGTCATTTTATTGATATTTTTTTAATTAACATTTTTACTTTAAAAGAGGTGAACTTACAATGAATAAATTTCTTTGTAAACAACATTTTTCGATAAAAATAATCCCTTGAATCAATATTAAAATAAAAACATAAATCCTCCAGGGAAAAGATTCTTTTAAAAATATTTTTATTTAAAAATATCTCGAGCTTTCGGGCAAGTAAGCCCTTCTACGGGAGAAACTATTTTACATCCTTAATACGCCACAATAAAATAATATTTAAACTTAAATACAGTCCTTTAGATGTTTACATTTGTTTTTAGGCATAATCAACGCGGGCTTCTATTGCGCGTGATTCACTAGGAGGTTATGTTGGCGAAACTGGCAGACATTTAAATATAAGAATATCAGAACATAAACGAAATATCGACAACCAAGACAGTAGATCTTTAGTATACCAACATATAAGAGAAACAGGCCATTCCTTCTCCCTATCAGAACCAAAGACCCATTACTCCAACATCCCCAATAGACTACAGAGACTAATAATAGAATCCATCATATCCAGAAAGCACAATAGTATTAACAGAAGAATAGATATCCCGGAAGTTTATAACATTATATTTCCTTAGCCCACCCCATAACCTCCTAGTGAATCACGCGCAATAGAAGCCAGCGTTGATTATGCCTCAAAACAAATGTAAACAACTAAAGGACTGTATTTAAGTTTAAATATTATTTTATTGGCGTATTAAGGATGTAAAATAGTTTCTCCCGTAGAAGGGCTTACTTGCCCGAAAGCTCGAGATATTTTTAAATAAAAATATTTTTAAAAGAATCTTTTCCCTGGAGGATTTATGTTTTTATTTTAAACAACATTTTTGGCGAAGCAAGCTGAACTATTTTCAAGAAGCCTTCCTTGCTTGCTTCCGTGGATTATTTTTATTTTAACACACTTAGAGCTTTTCACCCTAGAAAAAGCAACATATAACTGACCATGGCTAAAAACTGGTCCAGGTAAATAGATGCCAACCATTTCAAGGGTTTGGCCTTGTGATTTATTTATTGTCATAGCGAAGGCTAATTTTACAGGGAACTGTCCCCTTCTGAGAATGAAAGGAATCTCAGAATGTATTGGGGCCAAGTAAACTCTCGGAATAAATACAGATTGATCTACTGCAGTGCCAGTCCGAAATTTTGCAATAATTAAATTAGGTAACAATATAGTTACTACTAATCTCGTCCCGTTACAAAGACCTCGCTTTGTGTTTAAGTTTCGAAGAAGCATTATGATTGCTCCAACTTATAGCTTCAGCTTATGAAGTGGCATTCCCGAAGGGTTAAGGCTGTTGAGAAATACCGGTGGATAGCTCTCATTATCTTCAGGTGTCGCATCATCTATTGAGTCTGAGCTGAAATATGTTATGGAGTCACCTTCAAGGATATCTAAAACTCGGTTGTTGATATCATCAACATCCAAATTTCTGGGACAAAGTATAGCCTTATCGGTATACTGTTCAAAGTCAGAAGGAAGCAATTTATCTCCATAAATTTCTTCGACTAAATCGCCATTGCAAACCATTTCAGATGGTATTTCAAATGTATCGGAGTCTAAGCCAAGATCATTTGTTAGCTCGCCATTTCCAAGCTTTAAAAGCCAGGCACTAAACTCTGGGTCAATTGACCTAATATTATTGTCTAATTTCAAAATATTACATTTTTTCCATAGAGGATGAAATTTAATACTTGAATCTACAATTGCAGCTTGAGTTCCATGTGGAACAACAGGCAAAGTCTGTCGGAAGTCCCCTCCAAAGACAATGGTTTTACCACCAAGTGGTTTTTCATTTTGCATGATTTCTTTCAAGAGATTATTAATGCATATCTAAGAGCATCTTTTGGTGCCATGGTAGCTTCATCATAAATAATGACATTTGCATGATCATCATTGCAACATGATCATCATTTTCAGGATGCAAGGCACCTGAGCGGTGATAAATCTGTCCGTTGATTCGGAAACAATAGGGCCCATATCCAGGAGGAGGTGCAAGGTTTGCTCCCATTGAAGCGAATGCTAGGGCACTGTTGACGGAACGGATGTTTTCCATGAAGTTCTTTGAAAGTTGATGCTTTCCAGTCATTAAACTTTCAAGTAGTTCAGAGGTTTGAATCGGTTCAAGTTCGACTTTTCCTTTGGAACAGCATTTATGAAAAGTTTTACTGTATGTCGTTTGTTCCAATTCGAAATACTTTGCTCTACATTTTGGGCAAACTTGATCAAGTTGGCCACAAAGGTGCAGGGGAATTTGATCTTCCTCGAAACATGTCCCTGTTGGCAAAGGTAGATTATCTCCCTGTCAAATTCTTTGCATCCTCAGCCTACTGTTTTCCCTTTGAAGGGCTCTTTGATTTTCGCTCATATTCATTCGGTATTGCCGTTGTTGTTCATTATGCCGTTCTCTTACGGGTGAATTTAAACGTCTTTGTCGCTGCTGTTCAATACGACGTTGCTTTGCTTCGATGGCCTCAACAATAGAAAGGGCTCTTTTAGGAGACATTGTTTATAAAAATAAAATAATCAAGCTAAATTAAAAAAATAAAATTATTTAAAAAATATTATTCCTCAAATATTCACCGACAGCCGGCCACGTCACTTAACTACGTAACTTGAACACGTGACACAGAATGGACCAATCCTATTCGGCTTCAACGAACAGACGCTTTATTATATGTGATAGTAATTTGAATTCGTTATTTTACCAATTCAATAAAAACACGTGGACGAATATTCACAGTTGAGGAAAAGTGCTCTCTTCTACCTAAGAAGTCTTGGATATTTCCCCAAATCGCTGGGATCAGGGGATCTATCATCTGAAAGATCTTCAACATATCGACCAGCAACCACAAGGCTGCTGGCTCTTCAGGCAAGAGCTGGATGACGACCCTCACTCCATCTTTACCAAGGTATCTACCAACAAGTTTTTCCTTAGCTTTGAGGGGAGGAACTTTATCTGGAGAGGAGAACTCTTCGTTTTTGTGAAGGCCTCTCTCCTCCACATAATAATTCAAAATCTCTTTGTTTAATATATTTCTATTTTACTGTGTCTTTCAGCAAGTTTTTTAGAGCATTGATAGATCTTAATTTAAAAAATATGTTTAAAATCTAAACTCTTAAGCGGTGGCAGAGGCGCTATATATATTATGTATATATAATTATCTTTTTAAAATAGTGCAGACTGTGCACTTTTACATGTATTGACAAGATGTCAATAAAATTATTTTAATTGTGTCTAAACTCTAGAATAGCATATTCTTGTGTAACAGTCAATGAGGTGATGTAAGTGATTAGATAGAGTAATTGGTGTCCAGATTGTCCTACGAGACATTTCCAGCATCCCCGAGGTAAAAAACGGTGCTGTTGGTGTGATGCGGGTTGGCGGGGCGCGAGGGTAATTGCCAGGAAGGATTCCCACGTCGCGCTGGGTGGCCATCCATCTTCGCTGACAAGTGTCGCCTCCTGGCGGTCGTACAGTCAGGAATAGCTCTGGGGACAAATTACCTATCACTACACTCCCACATGATTCTCTCTTGTGGCACAACTCTTGAGATTCTGTCATTTTTAACGTCTTTCCCCACTTTTTCTTATCTAGCGCTTCGCTCTTCATAAAAATCATCAGGCATTCTACCTTGCAAATATGATTGCAGAACTATAGTGCAGTTATAGTCAACAAGTCTAAAATAAGGCACCCTGTATACGCTGGCATAAAAATGTTGTCTTTAAAGACTTTTAGAATTGTTGTCCCTTATACTGAAGAGCTGTGCCTGTGAAGGAATTATACTGGTATGCAAAAGTAAGGAGCAAACAATGTAATTATAGTTATTATTTGAATATTATGGAAATATATTATTATGTTAGTAATATGTAAACACAACAAGAATTGAATTTTCAATTCTTTGCATGTTTTAAAACGTGTTTTAGAAAATTACTATTTGAAGCATGGTATAAGGCGTATTTGACCAAATTTTGATTTGCCATTGTTTTTTTGCCATTTGCTATTTCATTAACCTTCCCATCAGTGTATACGTATATCTAAAAAGGTCTAAAATTACAAGAACCAAACTTCTTTGTTTAACAAAACACCAATATCAAGAATGACCAACGACCAATATTTGTAGCGGTTTGGTAGATTGATGAAAACACTGGCTCTTCGGTGACTTCCCAATTATCCGTTTAGCGATTGTAGAAACCCGTCTTAGAGAAATTCAAGGAAAAAAACAGCGTGAAACTAATTTAATTTTTAAAATTTCAATCATTATTCAGGTTTATAAAGTGTAGACGAAGATTTAAAATCAATTCACGTGATTTCTCTCTTCATTTCGCCCACACATGTAGTAATGTATATCTGATGTCTTTAATACCTTCTTCAATCTTTTTAGCAAGAAATCATGTCTCAGCACATGTTCTATACCCAAATAAGTTTTCGTTTTCTTAAAGAGGCATGTTTACCCCGCTATTGATAATACCTCGTTATTTGTGACATGTGCAGTCCTGTATAGCACATAAATATAACCATCTAGGAATGTACGTAGCCTCACTGTACAACTTAGACTGAAGAGCACCAAGTCTTTAATGCCTTTGTTAAAATTGTTAATTTGTTTGTTTCATGTTGCACACAACGTTCCTATATCAAGCTTTCACCTGCTGTCATAAGTATCATCTCAACATTGAACTGAGAGATCCTGTCCTTGTCTGGAGGAGGACTCTCTTCAAAGATGGAGGAGCCTTCCTTCCTGAGAACAGTTTTTTAATATTTAATCACCAAATTGTAAATAATATCATTTATCTTTGTTTAATTTAATATTTGTAACAATAGTCTAAGAGTGTCAATAAAATATTGTCGAAGCAGTTGTCTCCTGACCTCCAGAAACTTGCCTGGTGCTCCGCTACGGCACGATCTGGGCGTGGCCGCGACGTTTGATTCGGAAGTACAGCCTCGCCCGGAGCGACCTCGCTGAGGCGATCATCAAAATATTTGTTTGCCGCTCACTTTGCTTCTTTCCTTGCATTTTTATTTGCTCGTATTTTTAACTAAAGTTTGATCTGCAATCAAGTTTCTCCTCTTAATTTCTCTTCTGGCTGATGATATGCTAGGAAGTGGCAAATGAATAGAATACATGTATACGTCTCTCGTCTCTGATTGACATTGTTTGTTTACATCGAGGTTTGATTCGCAAATTCAGTTTCTTCTAGCTGGTGAAGACGATATAGTGATCAATAATCTGATTCTGTGACATTTTGTACCATTCCTCTACTCACTGTTCTCCTTTGGGTCTTAATGTAATAAACAAATATGTAAATATCCGTATGAATATTTAACATTGCTTTGATCTCTTCTTTGTTTCTTCAATGACATTTGATGAATCCGTCTCAAATATTGTTTCTCCGGCATTCAAAACAATTTTATTTACATTGCATATTAGATATGTCATTTTTTATTCTCCATATAAAAACAATTTTAAAGATATTCCTTGGTGTGGGGGAAGAACTTCAAATAATAATTATAGTATATAGATAATACTCACATCAAATTTACGAGAGTCGATTGATAGGGTAAACGAAAATGAAAAAAAAAAAAGTTAAAATAAGCAATTATTTCTCTCTGCACACACCCCCCTGCGATGTTTGTTCCAGCCTTTTTTCCGGTTTTATAGAATATTTTGTCGAGAGTGTCAAAATAGGTATTCACGACAAAGATGGTGTCATTATTTCCTGAAAAATGTCGATCCCAAAGCCTTTTTTTTTTCATGTTGGTGAAGTGATAGTAGTTGTGACAGGAGTTATATCTGGTAAATAGGCTGGGTGTTTTGCAGTAATTCGAACATTTCGTGGTTTGACCATGGTAACCATCAACTGTTGTGCATTGTCTTGGTAAGAGAGGGGCTTTTTCTTGAAAAATTATGTTCCCAATTTTTGCAGAAGCTTTGCATTATAGACATCGCTCTTTTTTTTTTTTTTTTCTATTTCAATACACTCATGGACAAAACTTAAGGATAATTTTGTACTATTTTTTCAAAACTTAAGGAAGTTGTACCTTTCAGCATGTATATCGGGATTCAGACAATAACTCTGAAAGATATTTGAAGATACACGAGATAACCAAGTGTGAACAAAATTTCCTCTGTCTCCTTCAAAAAAGCAGATGACTGGAGACATGAATGGAGACAAAATTGCCCATGAGTGTATATAAAAATTTTCCAAGCAAGTCTCAAAAAAAAAAAAAAAAAAAATTATATTATTTTTAGTTGATGGCACAACCCTTGACTTCTTGGGTGAAAGTTCTCATCCTCCATACTTTCGACTGTAACTTACTCTCTTGTGATGCGCCCATGTTTCATTTATCATTATGAACTGACGAATAGATTCATCCAAGTTAGACTGAAACAGAGCCAAGTTAAAACGTCCAATCGCTGAATTTTTTTTTTCAAATTTAAAGTCAGCAAACGCATCCCTCATCTTACTCAGAGATTTTTCACGTCCAAACGTTCGTATAAATGGAATGAGTCCGTTTATATAAGACTTCAAAACATTCAAATATATCTCTAAGCTCCAATCGTTCATGACAATTTTGTGGATTTTTGTTGGGAACCTCAATTAAATGTCCAGTTTCGTCTCAACAGCTTGCTCTTGCACGCTTAGCTACCCAGTTATGACCGGTTTTAAATGATGAAGAATACATAGAAAATTATCCAACTTTTATTTTAGAATATGTTTTGTAGTTTTTCCTTATAAAATAAATATTTATTGCCGCGCGAATCTCGTTTAAATTGAGGAATTTCTGTAATAAATTACCTACAAATGCTTTAATATATGAACGTAAAACTATTATATATATATAATATATCGCGTGATTTTTATTCATTTTTCAAATAAAACATACTATACTTCATACGATGAAAACTATTGAAAGGACCTGAAATTTGATATTTGTTTTATTGTAGACAATATATATATATATTTAAAAAGTTTAATGTTTTAAATTGGGGTGTGTGTAGAGTTTTTCTTTCTCAAAAGCTATGCATGTTGGAAACAGAGACTAAATTTCTCCAGGTGAAAGAAGAGTACAAACTGATAACATTTCCCTTAATTCCACTACATCGAAATGTTAAGATAATATAAGGTTGTACCAAAAGTTCGTAAACATATTATAATTTATATTCTGCAAGTGTTTACGAACTTTTGGGACAACCTTGCAATTATGAAACTTGGCCCACCTGCTGATTGTCCATCCTTGATATAGAACATCAGAGATTTTTCTTCTATAAGAATTCTGTTTTAATTTTATCAAGGTTACCAATATTACCAAGGTTGTCCCAAAAGTTCGTTAACACTTGCAAAAAAACAAATCGTAATATGTTTACAAACTTTTGGGACAACCTTTGTATTATTGGTAACCTTGGTAAAATTAAAACAAAATTCTTATAGAAGAATGATTTAATCTCTGATGTTCTAAATAAAGGGTGGCCAATCAGTAGGTGGGCCAAGTTTCAGAATTACAAGGTTGTCCCAAAAGTTCATAAACACTTTGCAAAATATAAATCATAAGCATAATATATTTACGAACTTTTGGGACAACCTTGTAACAAACAATTCTGTCTATTGTATATGATCTCTGTGGGATTAAAAAGACTCGACATTTTTCTCTTCATGTGGCGAACAAAAAAAAAAGTCCGAAGTTAGAGAAGAATTAATCATTTTCCTTCTGAAGAGATAAAAGAAATGGTGCGAGAGAGAGAGGGCCATGCTTAATTTCCAGGAGAGCGATGGCACTTTTTGAAAGAATGTACGCTTATAAATCCTTAGCCATGATTCCAGTAGCGGGGTAAAAAATTAGAGAAATAAAAAAGAACAAGTCGAGAAGAAAAGGGGGAAAAGAAGGAGGACTTAAAGAAAACCTCGCTCAAGGGGAGCTTAAAGAATGGATGAACAAGTTGCCTAAAAACTTAGCCGAGTTAAACTTGGTCCTTGAAATAAAAAACACAGAGGACAAGGGCAAGCAGCTTCTGTTTAGAATGGAGTCACTGGGTTCATCCCTTACACAGCGTTTCAAAACCTAACTTACTTATAATGTCATCATTGATTATTCTATAATCGAAGGCTTCTAAAAAGTATCTTAAAACAGCGTAGAGTTCGATATATTTGTGTTGCAGATATTAATCCCACGTGAGAAAGACCATATACATTGATTGGCAGAATGGCCGTATGAATCTAGAACTACACCACAATCCTAAACCTTATTAAAGTTTTACCTCAAATTGATTTATTATCATTATATCAATATTTTCACAAGATAAAAAAGCGCACAATTGCAATTGTACTGGGATTTATTTGTTAAATTTCTAAAACTAGAAGGGAAATATAGATTTATTCTATCCAACAACCTTGAAAATGAACAAAGAAAAAGAAAGTGTCACTCCCTAATTTACATATTAGCTAAATAATTGTTTTTTAATTAATTCTCTATTTACATATATACAATATACAAATTTCGTGACAATATCATTAGCATTTTCTTATTCTTATCTCCACTTAATCATATTAGGGTATTATGTCTGCGTAGTTGACAACCATCGTGATTGGGTGACGTGGAATGTGTCTATCATTATGGCATCAAACTGGAGTACACAGGGTGCTAAAGAACAAGAGTCCTCCTCTAACGTTATACTTTAGAACGGCGGAAATATACCAATCGACTAAAAGGTTTGATATATCGACGACAAGCAGCGTAGACCACAACTATATTTTGGAAACATTAGACAGACAAAATTCTAACTGAAATAAAGAAATTTGTCAAACTCTCCCTAAAAAGTGTCACTAACTCTCAACTACAGTTAAAGCGTATAAAACAGAATTAAAGTTCGAAAGGAAATCTCTAAAGTGACCGCCTATCTTCTACTTATAATATACATGGACCAAACACCAAGAGAGGTTGATTATAAGGCAATAACACGCTATCCATATATAAGAAATTAAAGCACGAATGTTTCTTTTATAAACAAAATAAGCTTTTACTGTCCTTACTGCGATGAAAAATAGTGGGAGGGCTTGGTTCATCAGTGGTGAACCCTCCCAGCGCTTTCGCCAATTTAATACACCACTGATGAGCTTAGTCCTCCCACTATATTTCATCGCAATAAGGCCAGTAGAAGCTTGTTTTGTTTATAAAAGAAACTTTCGTGTTCCAATGCTTCCATTACCAAGAGAGGTGTTCAACGAAAGGTTTCCTAAGTAGAGAGATTGCGATTGACTAAATGTTAAAATTAAATCATCTTCTATCTTGAAAGAATCAAATTTATCGACCAAAAAGACGAAGACCTAAAACTCTAGACTAACTCATTTGTCAGCCTTAATAAACAGAATAGGCTTTAAATTAATCAAGGAAAAAAAACGGCCGCAAAACTCAGAGGGATGTTGGGATATTACTCCAAAACAAGGACATACAAATACCCGGGTATTATCAATCAAATAATACCTTTATTAAGACCTTTGGTCTCGTATACAGATTATCTTGAGAGATGCAGAAAAGGAGTGAGAAAAAGATGAAGAAATAAATTCAAATTTGCAAAGTTATGTGAAAATATGTATAAAATATCTAGGTGTATTATGGGAAACATTTCAAGCTGCATTGTTCCTCACACAAAACCAAATAAATATTAAAAATTAGATTACAGAAAAACCAAACATCTTTCGGGTACAAAATTAAATGAATGATTAGAGAACTAAAAGGTGCGCGCGAAGTACCCTAAACAAGAATAAAATAAATCTAAAGTCAGCAAACAAAGAGAAGCTGTATCTTTCACCTGTGGAACTGGGACTAGAGCGGATGAAATCTTCCATTAACAAGATAAAATATTATGATCCTTTCTGTGTAAAATTATAAATAAAAGACAATTAACTGAGGGAAGAGTTTCTTTTTATCACGACAATACAAACTTTCGGGCGCAACAGCCCTTCGACAGGAATAACTACGATACTACGAAGGGCAGTAACGCCCGAAAGCTTGTATTGTCGTTTAAATTGTCTTTCATTTATTAAGAAACTAGCCGAATGACCCGGGCAACGCCCGTGTTTTACCCGATTGAATGTTTTGATTCAAATACTATTTGTTACAATTATAAATTGGCGCCTTAAATAAATGCATATATTAGTTAATAACTATAGCCTATGTGCTTTATCTGTCTATGTACTGTTGGCTTCCGTAGGCGTCTCTTACTGGGAAAAAGAAAGGATTCCATTTATTTATTAACTAATATATGCATTTATTTAAGGAGCGACCCGCTCCAACACAATAGTTACAAAAACCAAAAAGCGAGTGGGGGGGGGGGCAAAGTCAAAAACAAAGTGTCTCGCGTAGTGGCGGCGCCATCGTAGCCACGTGATCGTAGCCAACCAATAGGAGAGCGCCATTCCAAAAAAAAAGCAAACGGTGACAGAGATGATGACGCTCGTAACTGTATATAGAATTATTTCTAGGACTTCTCATAAATATATATGTGAAGGCGAGAACACCAAAAGGAAGCAGACCATAAGAGCATGTGAAGAAAATACCATACAGTCTTGTCACAGTGAGAGTCTCAAGATCAAATAAGAGACTCAGGACTTTAGACTTACAAAGCGTCATCATCCCTATTTGCTGACAAAGGGAAATAACGCACCTCAAAGCACATGTTCTTGCAGGACAGAAACGTTTTTCCATGGGACAAAGTTACACATTGCGAAACCATGAAGAAATCAGTGATCTACACTTTGTGGCCACCTTCTCTCATAACGATCACGCGGAGAGAGAGAGAGACATACCAAGACGTCCATTTCAGCCTAGAGTGAAGATTCAACAGCAGCATCAACATTGTAAAACAGCTAAAATCGAAAAGATTATGCAAAAATATCAACGAATATATCACACCATTTAATTAATTTAATTAATTAATCAACCAGGCGCGGTATTGTAGCATTTGAGCCTATTACAGAGGAAGCAAACAACAAACAAATTTAAAAACTTAGAATTAAATATTTTAAAAGTTACATGTATATATATTAATCGACAGAGTTCATAAAATGTGTATATAGACAAAGTGACTGATATAAGATAGATCATTCAGATCAGGGAACAATCGATGTCTCACTTCTGTAATGTTCGGACAGTCGTAGATAAGGTGAAGAGCAGTAATTATATGACCATAGTAACTGACATATAATAATAAAATAGATGAAGCACATGTAAATATGAGGAACATTCACTCTTGGGAAAAAAACAAAGGGGAGAGAAGATAGAGGTGTACATATACACATCGTACTTTTTAAATTTATTCAACTCAAAACGAGATAATACTGAAAGGGATATTTTCATTAATTGTTTACAAGTATATGCAAATAAATATAAATTTACATGACCAAAACTAGCAAGTCAAAAAGAGTTAAAGGGTTTATTTCCTTAAATAAAAAGAAAGTCATCTACAAAAATGATTATTTAAAAAAAAATGTTTACTTACTATTTACAAATTTATACAATTCTTCAATATGAAAAAAATCTGCATTCTGTAATTGTCAAATTATATTGACAAATATTCGCACTCTTATCTTATCCTATTTCTTTAGTGCGAAGAACGTTGTTTTATTAGATAAGTAAACCGATCTCTCCAGCATTCTAATTGGACGAATGTGGCCATGTTTGTATATAAAGGGGGTTGAAGGGAATGCGTGGAGGCATTGTGATTTAAATCTTGTGCAGAGACACTTATAGTGCTCTCTTCGTTTTTTTTTTTTCTCGTGCTTGGTGTTCTCTACGCATTCCCTGAGTGACCCCGGTCCGATCCCTACATAAGCAGAAATAAAAGATAAGTACTTTTTATTTTTATTTAACTAATTGTGAATTATTATTTACCCTTTTTTTTTTTTGTGTGTGTGTTATACTTTTGCGTGTACGGTTTTATTGTGTTCAAGTTACTCTTACTGTAGGCCCTAGTATATAAATATTTGTGTGTTAACCCGTAAATAGTAACTTTTGTCATTGGCGAGCCTGCCAGGATAGTTTCTTGGCCTATATTCCCGTAATTTTGGCCTTGAGGTTTTTTATTATCTTTTATATAATTAATTATTGTGTATTTTTTTTTGTCTTTCTTACTGTTATTATGGATAGTAACTATTCTATCAAACTTTCTACGTTCAATGGAGTGGGGCTAAAAGCTTTCATCAGGGAAGTAGAGCTGAAAGCTAGCATAGGTAAATGGAATAAGGAAGTTAAAGCACTGCTTATGTTCGAGGCTTTGTCGCCTAGAGTTCGGGCTAGCATAGAAGAGATGGGCATAAAAAATGACAGTAGTGTAGAAAGCATTATAGAGAAATTAGGCATTTTATTTCCTGAAAAAACGCGCGGATTTAGGGAATGTTTAAAAGAATTAGAGGGTCTTAAGCAACGTGTAGGAGAAACTCCTAATGCGTTTAGAGAAAGATTCATGGCCACAAGGAGAGATATTAATTTCGATCTGGACAGCAGTTTAGTGTTCGATATTTTCGTAGACAATGTTCTTGATAAGTATAAGGAACCTGTTGTCCGTAGTGGGGTCAGCTGTATTGACGAGGCAGTTAGAATTATGGCCATGGAGGATGGTGTAGAGAACCGCTGCCACTTTAAGCAACGGGCATGTGCGGCGGACATAGAGGAGGTTAGCAGTCTGAAGGGAAGGTTAGATACGCTCAATGCTGTAGTAGGCAAGACAAAGCACGAGTCAGAGAAGTGCATTAACGACCTTAAGGAGGAAATAGAAAGGCTGACTAAACTGCTTAGCGAGAGTAAGCCGGGTTCTTCTAAAAATGGCGGTAGGCATAAATTAACATGTTTCCGCTGTGGGAAGATGGGGCATATTGCCAGGTTTTGCAAGGAGAAAGGAGCTTTAAACTACTAAACTCGGGCAAAACGGCCAGTGCTTGCTCGAGTTGGCAGAAGTCAGCCACTGGTATTCGACCAATTGCTAAGATTGTTAATGTTCGTTCTAACCGGGATCCTGTTGGAACTCTGCCTATTGTTAGAGTATCAATAAACGGCAATACTTGGCACCTGTTATACGATACAGGAAGCCAAGTTAGCATAATGGATTCAGAAAGGTGTAATGTTCTGAATGAGGACTGGGACGAAGCTATTAACAATCTTAAAATTGTGTCAGTCACAGGCCACGTCCAGACATTGACAAAGGTAAAAACCTGTAGGGTAAATACAGATAAGGGTATCGAACTAGGAGACATAAGTTTCTGGTTAATGCCACTTGAAGATAAGCGCTACGACGGTATTCTTGGTATAAAGGAGATAAGGAGATTAAACATTCCTCTGCCACCTGTGTGGGAGGAATGCAATGTAATGTCTGCGGCGACTGAAGACTGGCAACTGGTAGATATTGGCCAAGTTAATGGCAAACATCAGCAGCTGGTCCGCGACATACTGCAACAAAGATCAGATATGTTCGTGGAAAATGTCGCAGCGTTAAAAGCAGCTAAGGTTCCGCCAATAAAAATTGACGTTGACATAAATGACGTTACTTTTAGGCGGCAGTATCCTATTCCCTATAGTTTGTTAGAGCCGTACAAGGTACTTTTAGACAAGTTCTTAGAGAGCGGTATCATAAAAAGATCCAGATCTGATTGGAACAGTCCAGTACATCTTGTCAAGAAGCCTGACGGTTCCTTGAGATTCGTGCTGGACCTTAGACAGGTCAACGATAAATTAAGGAATCAAGATTATCCCATGATCCGGATAGACACCGCCATGGCAGCTGTGGGAGGTGCTAAATATTTTAGTACCTTAGATCTAGCCAGTGGGTATTATCAGCTGAAGCTGGATAGTAACGTAACGAAATGCTTCGCTTTCCAAACCCCTTTCGGAAAATTTGAGATGTCGAGACTTCCTCAGGGCTGTAAGATATCTTCGAATGTATTTCAGAGAGAAATGCATCGTATCCTAAGCGGCCTATTGGGCAAGAATTGCCAATGTTTTATTGACGACGTTCTGATATACTCGGAGTCGTTGGAGCAGCATCTGGCTGACTTAACTGAGGTGTTGGACAGGCTTAGAAAATATGGGCTTCAAGTGAGGCCGAGCAAATGCCAGCTCTTTCAGGAAGAAGTGACCTTCTTGGGACACAGAGTGGACAAGGAGGGCATTCATCCTAAGGAGAACAACATCGAAAAGATTAAAAACATGAGTCCTCCTAAAACTGTATCAGGTGTCAGACGCTTTCTTGGAGCTGTTGGTTTCTATAGGAAATTCATTGCTGGTTTCTCTGAAATAGCGGCCCCTTTATATGAGTTGACTAAGAAGGGCACCAGGTATGAGTGGAACGAGGCAGCGCAGCGTGCGTATGACAAGCTAAAGACTTGTCTTAGCTCTGCACCCATCCTAATTCATCCTGACTACAGGGAAAAGTTCCTAATATTCACTGATGCTAGCGACATAGGATGTGGCGGAATGTTATCACAGTTGAAGAACGGCACTCCGCAGCCTATTAGTTTCTACAGCCATAAGTTCAGAGGTGCCGAGTTAAACTACAGCACAATAGAAAAGGAGTGTTTGGCTATTATTATGGCAATTGAACAGTTTGACTACTACATCTATGGTCAGCAGGTGGAGATATACTGTGATCACAAACCATTGCAATATCTTAAGTCACTAGAGAATAAAAATCGTAGGCTCATGAAATGGGCCTTGATGCTACAGGACAGGGAATTAACATTTTTCCATGTAAAAGGGAAGGAGAATGCGATGGCTGACTGGCTGTCCCGCGACACCTATAATACTGAGGTTGCTGTGGTCGATGTCTATGGAGGGGTGACTACCATTCCCAACTATGAGAAGTCCATGCTGAACTGCCCTGTATGGAAAAACATCTACAAGAGGGCTCTGAGCACTGATAGTGAGGTAGAAGAGGGTGATGGCACGTATTTTATAAGCAAGTCCACCCGATATCTCGTCAAGGTCAGTCCAGACAGTAGACCCACTCGTAAGGGAAGGATGGTGAAGCAAATCGTAATACCTCCAGTTCTCCGCGATACCATTCTGGAAAGGTGCCATGACAGTCCCATAGGAGGGCACCTCTCAGTAGAGAAAACACTTTACGCGGTCTTAAGCCATTACTATTGGAAGGGGGCCATGTCTGATGTACGTAGGTACGTGAAGACATGCCCAGTGTGTGCCGAGAACAATGGTAGGCTTAAGAAAGCTCCTAATATGCCCATTCAACCCGCTAACTACCCTTTCGAAAGGTTATGCGTAGACTTCGTGGGTCCTCTTACCTTGTCTAGGAACAGGAATAGATACCTGCTCGTGTTCATTGATGCTTTTACCAGGTACGCTGAGGTTATCCCCGTCAGGGATTGTACCGCAGAGACTGCTGGGCTCGAGTTTGTCAATAAGATAGTGAACAGATATGGAACGTGCAAAGAAATTTTATCTGACCGTGGAGCTGCATTCGAGTCAGACCTTTTCAGAGAGATATGTAAATTATATAGTATTAAAAAGTTATCCACAACTTCTTATCGTCCTACCTGCAATTCGATCGTTGAAAGAGTTAATGGCACCATTTGTTCCATTCTGCGTCACTATGCCAATAGCAGGAATTGGGAAGACAACCTCGGTGCGGCGGTTGCTGCGTACAATAATGCCGTGCACTCAGCGTTAGGTGAGAGCCCCCACTACATGCTCTTTGGTTACGACGCAGTCAATCATGAAGTTAGCGATAAAGATGTGAGCGAATTCAGAAAGCCATCCTTGGCGGAGAGATTGAAGGAAATGCAAGATGCCAGGGAAACTGTTAGGAAATTCCTGTCTGAAAACTATGATGAACGAGTCAAGAAGTATAAAACGCAGACTGTGAGAACCTTTGAGACGGGGGATTTGGTATTGTTGGCTGTTCCTAAGGGCAAGGGGTCCTCTAAATTCTCCGCAAAATTCTATGGACCTTTCCGTGTGGTAGCTAAGGTGTCTGAAGTAAATTTCAGAGTGCGCGGAGTCAATTTGCACGATGAACAAGTTGTGCATATTGACAGGATGAAGGCATTCAGGGGCATGCGTCATAGAAAGCCCACAGCTGCTAAACGCGAGTGCTATCCTCGGAGAAGGATGATTCCTTTGGCTCGGGAAGGTGGGAGTGCCTGTCGTATCTCTCCCCGCCGAGAGATGTCCACACCACCGTTAGAGACCAAGACTGTTCCCGACCAGGAGAAAGGAGATCCTCATGACGAACCTACAGTGGTCGATGGGGCGTTCGACAGGGCACATTTCAGCCCTTATCTTCTGAGACCAAATCCTCGCCCTGCCGATCCCAGATGAGAGCTTATTAGTCCCCCATTAAACTCTGTCTATTAAAGCATATTATATATGTGTGTGCTTGGTAATCACTCATGGTAACTCACGTAGTTTGCGCAGATCTTTGGTTATTTTCTTTTTGGGAGGAACAAGATGGAAGGCACCTGTATGGAACGACCTGGATGCCTACTTCTCCTCTCTTTAGTTTTTTTGTATCTTTATAACATGGCTCCCGTGAGCTTTTCCCTCCCGAATAGCGGGAGGTTTTCCTTACGGGACAATAAGAATGTTTGGTAGATTGGTTAGTTTTTTTTTTTTTTTGGAAAGAGACCTTTTGTCAAATTATATTGACAAATATTCGCACTCTTATCTTATCCTATTTCTTTAGTGCGAAGAACGTTGTTTTATTAGATAAGTAAACCGATCTCTCCAGCATTCTAATTGGACGAATGTGGCCATGTTTGTATATAAAGGGGGTTGAAGGGAATGCGTGGAGGCATTGTGATTTAAATCTTGTGCAGAGACACTTATAGTGCTCTCTTCGTTTTTTTTTTTTCTCGTGCTTGGTGTTCTCTACGCATTCCCTGAGTGACCCCGGTCCGATCCCTACATAAGCAGAAATAAAAGATAAGTACTTTTTATTTTTATTTAACTAATTGTGAATTATTATTTACCCTTTTTTTTTTTGTGTGTGTGTTATACTTTTGCGTGTACGGTTTTATTGTGTTCAAGTTACTCTTACTGTAGGCCCTAGTATATAAATATTTGTGTGTTAACCCGTAAATAGTAACTTTTGTCATAATTATTGAAAATTGTATATACACATGACACTAATTATTATTGATTATTTCACTAATTGTGTATTTTTCTTGGATTGGGGACAAGTGTATGCAAGATGAAATTTTTTAATAAAATACTTTCCTTGTTGCGTTGTTGTTGAATATGATATACATACTATGTGAACATAGAGAAACGGTTGATAAATCTTCCATTCCATTTGGCCATAACTTTTATACTGTGAGAGAGACTCTATCCAATCAACAATTCCTCAAACAAAGAAATCAAAAGTGAGAGAGAATTCATTTATTAACACAAAGCAATAACGCGCCATCTATACATATAAAATGAAAGGATTTAAAAGCATGAATGTTTCTTTTATACACGAAACAAACTTCTACTGTCCTTACCTCAATAAGAATATATTGGGAGGGCTTGGCTCATCAGTGGTGAACCCTCCCAGCGGTTTCGCCAATTTAATCCACCAGACCGCTTCTCAGAGCTCTAATACTGTATTGGACGATTCTGCTTATATACGCAGCACTGAAGGGTGGAATCTCAGAAATGGTTTTCAAGAAAACTATGGACATAAGCTTATAGAGAATTCAATTATTTGATCCTTCATCAATGCACACACAAAAGCTTTTATTAAGGCATATACAGTTAGATCTGTTGCCTAATGGATTTACAACGGAGCCTGCAAATGAAAAAATAAAGTAAAAGCTGAGATCACATTTAATGGTAATAATGAAATGCAAGGGGGGGGGGGGGCATATTTAAGACAATTAAGCTCATAAACAGATTGGTATGGGTAAATAGGAGTAAAAGAAAAATATACAAAATAAAGAATAAAATACTGGTATTTACAAATGATACATGCATACATAATATCCCTTTGAAACTTCATCAATACAGGAGTTGAGACAATACGTCTTTGAAGATGTCATCAAAATGTTAATACAGTAATCCCTCGTTAAGACGAACTCAACGGGGGAACGAAATACCCTTTTCGTCTTAAAAGAATATATACCGAATTCGTATAAACCGAATTTATAAACCGAATAAATGTATAAACGGAAAAGAAACGGTTCGCGCAAACCGAGAGTTCGAATAATCCGAGTTCGTGATAACGAGGGATTACTGTATAAGAGAATCCAGGTGAATTGATAATATAAGTGGTGCTCTCTTCAAAGTTGATCTTTTTCACTTTCTAAATCTCTCTGAGATCTATTGTTGAAAGTTGAAATCCTCGCAGGTAAATGTACTAGATACTTTGACTCATTTACATAGATATGGCTGGATGCAGAATCTTCAAAGATATTTCCACAGGTAAATAAATACTAGATGCCCGAAAGGACGGCGTGCGGTCAACTCTAATATATCTGATAAGTTTTTAATGTATTATAAGTTAATAACAACGGGCTAGTCAAATATATATTTATTACATATATAGATACACATAGCTGACTGATATTTTAACAGGACATCGAGTTAGGCTTGAAAGAAGTAACTGCCCCGGTTTCGACCCCAGAATATATAAATAACCAAATTATAAACCATTTTATATATTTTGGGATCGAAAAATGATTACGATAATAGAAATTAATGAAATTTTGTATATTATTAAATTCTTATCACCGTTGCTATTATTAATTTTAAAAACCTAAACCTTTGTTTATATATAAAAAGCGTACCTGGATCTGTGTAAAAAAAAATTCTCAAAATATTTCGAGGGATTGCTCCCTCTTTATCAATTTATTCGCATAGAGAGCAATATTTCTCAAAATATTTTGAGAAATTTCTGTTTTTCTTTCACAGATACGCTTTTTTACATAAATATATATTCAATGGATTGCATTTTAATTTTAACGTTTGTTGTAACAAAATATTCATTGGGGCAAATATTAACTCGGAAGAACCCGGGGAAGACGGGTCATTTGGTCAATATGCTAAAATAATAATAATAGTAAAAGATTAAAGCATTCTATAAGATTTTAATTATACTTATCCTGATTAAAGAAGATTGAAGCATGTAGAATTGTGATTAGAGTTTACTTGTCTAATTGAGTAAATGCATACATAGATATGTCAAGGAATCCACTCCACATGTTCGCTTGGAGATATGCAAAACCCCATTTTACATATAACCTGTTAGAAGTTCTGATCTCGGATCATATGAAATCCTTTATGTCACATTGATGATGGCGCAGTTCACATGTCATGGTGATAATTACATAGCGCAGAAACAAAGAATATTTTACCTGTCACATGAAAGATGTACGGAACTCAAGAGGGGAGTCCGCATAGGTCACACACGGAATAAGTAAAAAACCAACACGAACTCAAGGACTACCTATAACTGCACGAAGGGAACAGTCCTATAAGAGAACTTGTATATTCGATACTGTGTGGCGGGAGATATCTTTTAGAAAATATGCCCCATAAAAGTTTATATCAAAATTAAACATTTATAAGATATTTCATAATATGAATATAGACATATAAGTTTCTGGGAGCGCCAATTATTTTTATTGTGTTTGTTGTATTCGTGTTTTACATTAAAGAGATTTCCACTCACAGAATCTTACATGTCTATATTCATAGATCGTAAAAGTCATATGAAGGACGTGCACGGCCCCATAGGGGCTCCTGAGTCACCACAAGGAAAAAGTACGAAGTTTAGAGTCCCAGAGGTGCTCCTGTGTTATACTTAAGAATTATAAATGACACTATTGGTTAGTAGACATGTACCTTGTTAATAAAACCCTCATGAAGCAAGTATAAAGTGAAGGGACCTAAATAAATCCCGGTGCCATCACAAGGAAAATGTACAACGCATAGATAGCCCTAGAGGAGCTCTTGTGTTATATATAAGAAGAGAGAACGATTCTTGGAAGACAAGATGTTCTATAAGCAAGAGAGTATAAAGTGCAGGGACACAAATAAACTCCTATGACACCAAAACTAAAATATATGGAGTATAGAGAACCAGAGGAGCTACTATAATATGATCATGTTATAAATGTCAAGACTTGTCTGATGATACCGATATTTTAATATGAAGCAAGTATAAGGAAAAGTAAGTATGGTAATTGTACGAAACACAGAGCCCCAGACGAGATCCTGTATTAAACAAGGATTGTTGCACTGTATTGTAGTTAGGAAGTGTGCGATACCCAACATCCCGTGGTAGACCCACCTGAAGGGAGCTGCGACGACACGAGAGCAACGCCATCTGGCCCCTCTTTGTCCCCGCCCCCAGCGCTGTTTGGTTAGGCGCCGTTGTTCCGCGCCACTATTAGCATTTGTCCACTTGATCCTCGGACACACAAGCTCTCTGACACATGTGTCCCGCTAATTCACCATTAGTCTAGTTTAAAGATTGAACGAAATGGACCCGAAATGTTTTTTAACATATACCTTATTGGGGATGGTTGACTATTTTTTAGACAACTCTATTTAAAACAATACACTTGGATTTAAATAAGGCCGATTAATTGAAACTTGTTTTTAAATATTGTCAGCACATTGAAACATTGGAGCTTTAAATATTGTCGGCACATTGAATCTTTTGGCTTCAAATACTTTCGGTACATTGAAAATTGGCTTCAAATATTGTCGGTGCAATGAAACTGATCTTTAGCTAATTCCGGTACATTGAAACTTGGCTTCAAATATTGTCGGGGCAATGAAACTGATCTTTAGCAAATTCCGGTACATTGAAAATTGGCTTCAAATATTGTCGGTGCAATGAAACTGATCTTTAGCTAATTCCGGTACATTTAAACTTGGCTTCAAATATTGTCGGTGCAATGAAACTGATCTTTAGCTAATTCCGGTACATTGAAACTTGACTTCACATTTTGCTGGTACATTGAAGCTGATCTTTAGCTATTTCCGGTACATTGAAACTTGGTTTTAAATGCTTCTGCTACGTTGAAACTTGGCTTCAAATATTTCCAGGACATTGAAAACTGGTTTCATATATTGCCGATACATTGTAACTCTGTTTTAAATACTTAAAGTACATTCAAACTTTGACTTAAATAGTGTTGATACATTTAAACTTGTTTTTTATTGCCAGTGCATGTTTTAAATACTTTAGGTTCTTCAAAACTTGACTTGAAATATTGCCGGCACATTGAAACTTGGTTTTAAATCCTTTCAGTACATTGAAACTTGACTTCAAATATTGTCGGTGCAATGAAACCTTGATTTAAATATTGCCGATTCATTGAAACTTGTATAATGATTTTAAAATTGATGATGCATTAAAGCTTGGTCTTCACATTGACATTTGTTATTTTGTATTTAGGCATTTTTAAAATGATATGCGTAAAATTTGTTCATCTGGCTTGTAACCATAGACTTTAGGAAACAATGGGTTGGAAACATTTGAATAAACTCCGCAAATAACACTGCATCTTTTAAATGTAGTTTATATCAATTTTTCACTTTTCAGGTTTATATCAATTTTTCACTGTTCTCTTTTGTATATTCTATAAGTTATTTGGAGAAAACATTTGTTCAAAATTCACAATTTTTATCAAATTTTGATTCGCATGCTTAAGACTCGTACATTAATCTTTCTTGAAGATTCCTGAGAAATTCAGTCATTAAATAACTCATATACCAAGTAGAAGGTGAAAGTAGCCACTCAAAAATGAATAATCCTCAATAACATGAAAGAGTCTGATCGGCATCGTATCATAAAATAAGTCATATATATATTGTAACATAGTATTTAATATTTTATTAACAGAGTATCATTTTTTATATTTTGCTACTCTGTAAACTTCCCTCATTTTGTTTTATCATTCATAGTTTGTTCTTGCCTTGAATAAATTGTTGCGCCATACTGAAGTTTGTCTTTTCTAATTTTCCACGTGGCAATATATTTATTTAAAATCAAAGAATGCATATCCTGACCACGAGCACATGTGCTTTTTAGATGGCAGAGCGTCATCTAGTGGAACAGAAATCAACTAAACGTTGATTTATCCTGTTCCCTGATATTATGGGCTGTTGGACCTCGTGAGCGTGGTATATTTATTTATTTATTAAAATTTTAAGAAGTTTATAATTCTACTATGAATTTAGGAATCATTTTGTTTATACTATTTGAGTGGGGATTAGAAAGTTTTGAGAGAGAGAGAAAACTTTTAATTTTTACAAAATATATATTTCTGAATATAGAGCAATCCATAATATATATATTTAAAAATAAGGCTTATTACAATCCAAAATAAGCCCTATTTTTAAAAATATATATTTATATTTCGAGTTTATTTCGGCATTTTAAAAACCACTTTATTCTCTTTTTTTTTTTTTTTTTGCTTATCCCTAGTACACGTGGTACAGGGCATGATAATCATGGTGGGTAGAATTAGACGACTGCTTTTACTGTAAGTGCACCACATGCCTACACATGTGAAAAGCAGTTTGACTTTGCACTTACAAATGTGCCAGAGCCTCGTTTGATTACTTGCACTCGCTGGTGGGGTTGAACTTTTGCAAGAATCGGGGGCCATTGGAGCATTTTATTCTCTTTAAACTGACTAATACCTATATTTTTAACCATACACTTCGAAAAAAAAAAGTTATATAATGACATACATGTCTTCTGACATAGTTTGAAGGCTTACTTGTTCATCCTGTTTTTGCTAGATTTGACATTTCCGTCGACCCTTCAATCAACTGTGCAATTCTCCTCCTGCAAAGTATTAAGTGTTATATACAAAATATACGTATTTTACATTTTTGTGAGCGTGATTTGTGTGATTGACAAATTAAACAATTTTATTGATTCTTTCAATCAAATTTTACAAAGGAGAAAATATAAAAGAGTAAATGGGCATATAAAGTGTAGGGGAATATATATACAAATATCTTCAGCAAGGAGGGCTTCCCCACCTTGAGAGGGTCCTCCTCCAGACAAGGAGGGGGTCTTCTTGTACACTCCTCAGTTCCGCGCCGAGGAAGTGCCTATAGATGCGCGTCTTGGCAGACGCCAGGATGGCCAGGGCGTCATCGTCTAGGCCATGCCCGAAGACCCAGCCCTGCAAGTCAGGGGGCCGCCCGATGATGGTAAATGCCTCCCTGATGAGAGGCCTGATTTGTGATTGAGTACTATGTAAAATTCATTCTGTATTCTCATATCTATTTTAATTCGCCTCTTATCTCTAAAATGGATCTCTTAGTGACCATTATTCACAGCTCATCTATTGACTTTCCGTGAGCTTCATTGACCCCTTCTAGCCAGCTTATTACGTGTATTTCAATTAGCACGAGATCCACGTTTTCTTCGTAGATCGCGAAATGAGTGTTGTCGCTGGAGACCCGCTGGTGATTCTTCACCAAACTCTGCAGCGGTGGCAGAGGTGCCATATCCATTGTACATAGGGACATGCATATATATATATAATTATCTTTTTAAAATAGTGCAGACTGTGCACTTTTGCATATATTGACAAGATTTCAATAAAATTATTTTAAATTTCATTGTCTTCCTTCAATTTTTCCTAACATCAACAAATTTTTTTCAAACCATTTGCTCTTATTATATGTCCAAAGTAGGTCGGTCTTTGTTTACATATTTGGGATTCTAGGGATCTAATAGGATTAATTTCATTTAAGGTTGAAATATTTGTCATTTTATATCTATCCATGACACTCTGAGTATCTTTCTTCATGTCCACATTTCAAAAGCTTCAATTCTTTTTCTTTCTTCTTTTCTGAGAATCCAGCTCTCACATCCATAAGTGACCACAGAGAATACCAATGGAATACCAAATACCTTTACAATTCTCTTTTTTTTTAAGATAAAAAACATTTAAAGAGGCTTGGGAACTGGGAACTTGGGAATCCGTTCATAGAACTGGCACTATAGTGGCTAGTATACTTACTTTATAATAATAAATTGATTGTGCTTCTGTTAACTTCACTATTCTCATCATATCTTTCATGTTCATACTATGAATATGCTAAGAATTTAATTATTCTCATTAGCAAAGCTTTATGAATTACTAATGACTTGTAGAAAATTGACAATTAACATAATTTTACTGATATATTGCCAATACATGCAAAAGTGCATAGATATATACACAGAATATGTACATGGTGCCTCTGCCACTGCTGCAGAGTTTGATGGAGAATCACCAGCGACATCACGCATCTCGCGATCTACGAAGAAAACGTATAAATCGCGTACTTCGCCGCTAAGGAGATGGTGATGGCGTGGTCCTCAAGAACAACCGCTTCTAAAGATCACTCGGCATTTTAATTTACACTAATGGACAAAACCTTTGAATGTCACAGGTCGTCTGTTTTTTTTAGGAAACAGAGGCAATTTGGTTTAAACTTTCAGAGTTATTGTCTGAATCCCGAAATACATGTTAAAAGGTATAACTTCCTCAAGTTTTGTTCATGAGTGTATTTATACAAACGTATAAAAATAGCGAATATTTCACATGAATTGTCACAAACGAACAATATCCTACATTAGTCGATGGCCGAGGACCAAACTGGTCAAAAAAGACACCAGGAAGGGACGCTGCGGCCAATTAGGTCGCTGCACGACCCCCAAAGGCCCCCCGCCCTCTTCCAGAGCTGGATCGTATTACTGAGTGAAGTTAAAGCTGGACAAATGGCCGCAGTCTTGTCTCTAAAGAGATTTCTTCATTTCCTAAAGAAATTAGTACTTTTAGTTTACAAATTAAAACAAGAATTTAAAATATTAAACATTAACATTTTTTGGGAATAATCTTTCAAATAAGATAAAAAATATATATATAAACAAACAAATTAAAATGATAGGAAAATCTGGTAGATCAAACTGTCAAAATTTCTAGGTCAGGTTCTTACAATATTTTTCAGACGCTTTCGTACTGTCGATTGAATAAATATGTTTTATAAATTTCCAAAATATATTTAATTCAAAATCACATTATTAGGTACCGCTCCAACAAGAGCAACCTAGTTTATGATAATTGAAACAGTGAATAATATGTGAAGGTTATTCACATATTAAACAAAATGTTAACGTGGGATTCAATCCCGGTTCATGACTGTCGGGAATCGAGACCCACTCGTCCACCGACTTTTTTATTTAAATGTATTAATTAACACGCAAAAATGTTCACATTTTTATATAATTCAATACACCTTTAAATTAAAACAATACATTTGATTTATCAGCCAGTACAAGCTGTAATGATAGTGATAAAGAATGAACCACAACATCAGTTTTGGCAAATTCAGGCAAAAGCCAACCTATATGCCGTGATTTTCAGGCTTTGGCTTAGTATAGGGACGGCTTCGATTTTATAACATTTTACCAGAGAAGTTGTAAAATCGGTCGAATTTGGCAAAAAGGTGATTAAACTGGTGAAATGGCAGGGCCGATTTTCAAGCTAGATTCAGACAAAAGAGCCAAACTCAATACGTGGTTTTCGGGCTTTGGCTTAATACAGGAAGGACTTCGATTTTATAATATCTTACCAGAGAAGTTGTAAAATCGGACGAATATGCCAAAAAGGTGATTAAAACCAGTGAAATGGCAGAGCCGATTTTCAAGCTAGATTCAGACAAAAGAGCCAAACTCAATACGTGGTTTTCGGGCTTTGGCTTAATACAGGAAGGACTTCGATTTTATAATATCTTACCAGAGAAGTTGTAAAATCGGACGAATATGCCAAAAAGGTGATTAAAACCAGTGAAATGGCAGAGCCGATTTTCAAGCTAGATTCAGACAAAAGAGCCAAACTCAATACGTGGTTTTCGAGCTTTGGCTTAGTACAGGAAGGACTTCGATTTTATAATATCTTACCAGAGAAGTTGTAAAATCGGTCGAATTGGTCAAAAAGGTGATTAAACCGGTGAATTGGGAGGGCCGATTTTCAAGCTAGATTCAGACAAAAGAGCCAAAATCAATACGTGGTTTTCGGACTTTGGCTTAGTACAGGAGGGGGGGGACTTCAATTTTATAATATCTTACCAGAGAAGTTGTAAAATCGGACGAATATGCCAAAAAGGTGATTAAACCGGTGAAGTGGCAGGGCCGATTTTCAAGCTAGATTCAGACAAAAGAGCCAAACTCAATACGTGGTTTTCGGGCTTTGGCTTAGTACAGGAAGGACTTCGATTTTATAATATCTTACCAGAGAAGTTGTAAAATCGGACGAATATGCCAAAAAGGTGATTAAAGCCGGTGAAGTGGCAAGGCTGATTTTCAAGCTAGATTCAGAGCCAAACTCAAACGTGGTTTTCGGGCTGTGGCCCACAACGATTTTTCCTTCCATTTATAAAGATGGCGCTAAGAAGGCAAGTGTCAACAGAAGAGGTGCCATCTAATGAGTATTCAGTCCGAATAGAGGGAGGAAGGAAGTTGGGATGCTAAGAGGCAAAGAACAGAACAGGAACGGAACAAAGGAAGGGTTGTGCGATCCGTCCATTTCCTGCCCCCTATCGCCCACATGATCTGTAATGTCTCTCGGCATTGCACCGTTCTCTATATTTAACCGCCGTTTTTCCATCCTCTATATACGGCGGAATCGCTCAAGGATAACGAGAGAATGCTGACGACAAGCCCTCCTCCCTCTCAAAAGAACGTTGTGCTCTGAGGAGGAAGAAGCGTTTCAGTCTTGATGACAGCTTGTCCTGGTTGTTGACACGTCCGCCGACTTCTACGGACCAGTAGCAAGGCTCGAGCTACACATCTAGTGCGCACCCCATCATTAGATTGTAAACAGCTTTATTAAGATCCATCAATGGTGGGTGAAAAAAAAACACATTATAAGACACAGTAAATGAGTAGATGTACACAAAGAAACAATAAAATTATGTGCAGTCGAGAGGAGAAACCCTTCCAATGACAAAGAAATGTTGGTGAAGGAATGGTATACACCTTCAATAATCAAGATCTGGGATCGAATCCCAAATTATGCACATTTTCTTCTTCAATGATTACTGATTATTACACAAGTCCACAAGGGAGTGCAAGTAATAAAACGAGGCTCTGATGCCCTGTAAGTGCAAACTGCTTTCTACGTGTGTAATGTGATGAACTTACAGTGAAAGGTAGTCATTAACTACCCACCATTATCATGGCCACGTGTACTTAGGATAGGTTGAAAAAAAAAACGACGAAAAGTGCTCCTCAGACAAATAACAGGGGGAAAAGCTGAAGATAGATACCTTGGTTATCACATTATAAATACGGTATAGGCTTCAATAGTAATTAAAAAAGGTCAAAAGATCTAAAACTTCACTTACACACTTATTTAATTCTTCATTCTTAATACCAATACCTTAAACCATACATCGAATGTGAATGTTAACAGCTACAATCTCTTTGGTATCATATTGAGATGAAAAACGCTACGACGAGAATTCAGTATATATTCACTTACCATTTACTTTTTAAGCCCATTCTATTCAAAACAGACTGGGGTTCGGTTGAAGCCAGCGACCGGGTTTCCTGGCTGTATACTGCAAGAATCTATAAGTTTAAAGTGTTTTGACCAATTTTTTAAAGAACCATTTCCTGTTTTTTTTTCCTCCCTACAGCAGTCAATAAAATTTTGAAAGGATCTTAAACTTTATATTATAAAATTGTTTTTAATTGTTAAAGAGCTTTTCAAAAACACACACACATTTTCAACTTTCAAATATAAATTGTACGCAAAAATAATATATAGAAATTTATTGAAAATATAATACATACAAATGAGAGAGATAAGATGGGAACACCTATATATAAGAGAGAAAGAAAATTATTTCAACTTTAAAAAAACAGAATACAAATTTAGCACTGAAATTGTTTCATATTTCTGCATATAGATATGGCTAAATATTTCGATAAGGAGCTATCCTTAGTCAAAAGCTAAACTTGTGCAGAATTCGTGTAACAACACAAGAACATATCTCCACAGGTTCACTAAACACTACGACCGTGATAAAACTTTAAAATGATCACTAAATAGAACTGAAAAAAACTACACTAACCGGCCTCAATCATTCAAATATTATAGCTATCATCTCTCGTTGGCACACTTAGTCCAGAAGCATTAAGAGAAATTATCCTAAAAAGACAAAGCCGCTAACATCTCGCCAGCTGGGTGTTCACGTTGAAACAGACAATGATAGATAGCGGACCCTACAGAAGTCTAATTGATCGAGCTATCCAATGGATGTAGCGGTCTTTTCGATGGAATCACTTAGAGGGCTTGCTACTGATGGTGCTCTGAATATTTTGGGATCATCGATGTGACATGGATTGTCACAGGCACCAGGCTACAACGTGGATTGTCACAGGCACCAGACTACAACGTGGATTTTCACAGGTACCAGACTACGACGTGGATTGTCACAGGTACCAGACTACAACGTGGATTGTCAGCGGCACCAGACTACAACGTGTATTGTCACAGGCAACAGACTACAACGTGGATTGTCAAGGCACCAGACTACAACGTGTATTGTCAAGGCACCAGACTACAACGTGTATTGTCACAGGCAACAGACTACAACGTGTATTGTCAAGGCACCAGACTGCGACGTGGATTGTCACAGGCACCAGACTACAACGTGGATTGTCAGCGGCACCAGACTACAACGTGTATTGTCACAGGCAACAGACTACAACGTGGATTGTCAAGGCACCAGACTACAACGTGTATTGTCAAGGCACCAGACTACAACGTGTATTGTCACAGGCAACAGACTACAACGTGTATTGTCAAGGCACCAGACTACAACGTGTATTGTCACAGGCAACAGACTACAACGCATATTGTCAAGGCACCAGACTACAACGGGGATTGTCACAGGCACCAGACTACAACGTGGATTTTCACAGGTACCAGACTACGACGTGGATTGTCACAGGCAACAGACTACAACGTGGATTGTCAAGGCACCAGACTACAACGTGTATTGTCACAGGCACCAGACTACAACGTGGATTGTCACAGGCACCAGACTACAACGTGGATTTTCACAGGTACCAGACTACAACGTGTATTGTCACAGGCACCAGACTACAACGTGGATTTTCACAGGTACCAGACTACGACGTGGATGGTCACAGGCACCATACTACAACGTGGATTGTTACAGGTACCAGACTACAAAGCAGATTGTCACAGGTACCGTACCGCCACGTATTTTGTCACAGCAACGTTGATTGCGATGTGTTTCGCCACAAACATTGGCCAGCGAGATAGAACCCCACAGGCTGTGGATTGTCTCCGGGGTGTGACAGGAAGGCGGGGTGATAAAACCCCCGTCACCGTTGACGAATAGCTCCCGGGCCACAAAGGGTTTGCTGCATGCCGAGGTCTTTTTCCCGCCTCAAGTATGCTCCTTTTAAAGAAAATCTCACTCGCTAAAAATGTCTTAATCCGTCCATTAGGGCGGGAGGCTGGTTAGAACTCTAATGACCTTTCTAAAAAACATTATGAATCGGTAGCCATTCTTCATGGTGCCCTCAAAAAGACCCAAGCATGAAACAGACTAAATTACTTTAACAAGTTTTTTGCTGCCTTCTCGCCCCAGCTTCTTTAAATTCTACGACTGTCGCGTTATAAATGACACTACCTTGACAAACAAAAAAATTTGATATATTTTGTGTTTTTTTGTTCTTTCGAGGGTGAATGTCAGACTTACTTTGGGCGGAACAAAAAAGTGTTTTAAATGAGTTCTCATATTTAAATTTAAGGGGCGGATAGTTTTAGATAAATATTTTAGATATGCAAAAAGTCTAATGTTATTCTCTAAAGTTTATATTTAACTGAGTAGTTTTTATATATATAAATATTACATTGGTGTTCGAATTTTTTTTTAGAACAAGAGAAAAAGATGGAAATCTAATTTTAAAAATCCAACAAATTGAGAGAAACTTTATTGATAAACTTTTAAAGCATTGAGTTTACAGAACGGCATTTTGTCGTTCTGTCTGAAGAAAATAAAACTAGATTTACAGCTTCAGCTATTAATGAAAAACCTTTCTGATAATTTTCATAGCTACTGGTTCGAAAAATAAAGAGTGGTTAAAAGAGAAAAAATATATATTTTTAAAAATATATCTCTACTAATTATTTTTACTCTTTGAATAACTACGCTTTAAAAATTAAAATTTAGTTTAATAAATTCAGAACATTTATTATATCTCCAATTTATCAAATTTATTATAATTTAATTTAAAATAATTCTATCTTTTTCTCGATAAAAATAGATCCATTGTTTGTCAATGAAGCGAGAGGCAATCTACTCAATATATCGTCAAAATTAAAGCCCTCATCTCGAATTTATCAACTTCAGGGCAATCATCAAGCTTCAAAATTTCCAAAAAGGTCAAACTTCAATAACTATAGATTGACACCGTTTTAATTGAAGTTCAAATTGTCGAGCTAAAAATAAGAAAAGTTCCATCAAGACGCTCTAATGAAAGGCAATTTTGTTCTGAATATGATTTTTCCTATATGAAAATTCATTCTTTGTTGATTCAGAATATCAGATACTGTGCTGATCCAACTTATTCCCTAAGTTTATGTTACGATTACCAAGAACTCAATCCTATGTTGAAGATTTGACAAAACACTTTTTGTGTGCACTTTCGACTTTTCCCAGTCTACAAGAATTGATTTGAATCAATAATACTCTGTATTATACACGGAGTTATTCATGCAAAAAAATGAAGCAATCCATATAAGATACAATAATTATGAAGCTCTTGGATCTAAATATTTATTCTTCTAATATCACGATGTGGCTGACCGCTCGCCTTTCTCTGAGAGAGAATTCTGCAACTTTCTACTTTCTAAGATGTATATATTATAAATATACTCAAATACATTTATTTTCTTCGCAATCATCCTAGTTCCAGGAACCTATGTTATAAAAATCTGTTCTCAATCAAATTACTAAGTTAAAACTGAAGCCAAAAGACACACACACACAAACCAATACTTCTTATCCATACCTATTTCCGATATGAAGAGAGATAGAAAAGTTGGGCTCACTTATGATCTTTTTCTCGATAAAAATGGATCCATTGTTTGTGAATGAAGCGAGAGGCAAGTTACTCAATATATCGTCCAAATTAAAGCCCTTAACTCAATTTTATCAACTGCAGGACATTTTTCAAGCTTCAAAATTTCCAAAAAGGTCAAACTTCAATAACTATAGATCGAAACCGTTTTAAAAGTTAAAAAAAAAAATCCCCAATGAGATAGAGAGAGAGAAAGAAAGAGATATTGATTCAAGAGAAATTCTGATTTATTAACAGCTTCAAATGATTTTTAAACCATTTCATTCAAAAATATAAAGAAAAAATTGTAAATTTTCAAACATCAATAACGAGAATCAATGATTTTAAGAATGTGTATTTCTTCTATAAAAATCGAAAATTTGTTTTAATTGTTTATACTTTGATTTATAAAAATATTATTTTAAAAAGAAGAACACACACAATGTGTCACGTGCACTTCAAAAGTGAACAATCACAAAAGGATTTTTTTCTGAATTTCTTTTTACCAACGGAGAATGTCAAGCTTCGATGACTCACTCTAACCAAGCATAGGTAAGTCTTTCATTTTTTAAAGACCATTATATACCATTAAAATAGCTATTTTAGAATAGAATAACAACTAACAGCATCATGGAACACCAAGAAATAGTGGCCAGAAAGTGATGACACTCGGCAGACAGAGAGAGACAGGGACGAACAATAAGTGATCTTTATTTCAAAATGATAGTCATAATACAGAGCGAGAACGGCGTCGGCTTAGTAGCAAGTAGGACCACCGCGGACGGCGATGCACGCAGCAACACGTCTAGGTAGAGAGTCAATCAGAGTACGGATGGCGTCCTGAGGGATGGCTCTCCATTCCCTCTCAACCATTTGCCACAGTTCGTCTTCTGAACGCGGCTGTGGCAAGGCATGCAAACGGCGTCCAATGATGTCCCAGACGTGCTCGATTGGTGAGAGATCAGGAGAGTACGGTGGCCAGGGAAGCATCTGTACATTTTGCAGAGCTTGTTGGCTAATGCGAGCAGTGTGCGGTCGGGCGTTATCCTGCTGATAAAGGGCATTGGGTTCCCCCTGAAGGTAGGGGAGTGTCACCGGTCGCAGCACATCATCAACGTATCGTTGGGCCGTCATAGTGCCCTGAATACGAAGTAAAGGTGACCTGGAATCATACGCGATTGCGCCCCAAACCATGATTCCACGTTGTCGCACGGTGGGGCGTTCCACAATTGCTGCCGGATTGGACCTTTCTCCACGTCGAGGCCACACGCGTACACGGCGACTATCACTGGACAAGCAGAAACGCGACTCATCTGAGAACACGACCCTGTGCCATTCCATCATCCACGTCGATCTAGCCCGGCACCATTCCAAACGTTGGCGCCTATTCGGTGGGGTCAATGGCAGTCTTCTTAGCGGACGGAATGAGTGCAAGCCATTAGCAACCAATCGACGGGAAATGGTTCTGGCCGAGATGGAATGATCTAGGGTGTCTTGCACATGTTGCAGGATGGCGGTACAAGTGGCTTGTGGGGCCGCCACTGCTTGTCGAAGGATACGCCGATCCACACGTGCTGACGTCACTCTGGTTGCACCGGCATTCCTATAAATTGCCACATTTCCTTGTTCCAACCATCTTCTCCACAGTCGGTGCACCGTGGACGCACCAAGGTGTGTATCAGCTGCGATTTGACGTATGGACCAACCTGCCCTTTTCAGTCCGATCACCATGCCCCTCGTAAAAGCGTCTGTCTGCTTGAACTGCCTCCGTTTACGATGACCTGGCATTCTCTGTTATTACACGTGTCTTTTGACACAAGAACAAAATTTCTACAATGATTTTCTTTGAAGAAATAACGACACGAATACTGTCCTTTCTGCAAATTCCTTCCCTTATATCTTACTCCATGTGCGCACGAGAGCTGCGCATTTTACATCATTTGCATAACTCGGTTAGGCGCGTCTACCCTGAAATTTGCATAATTTTCTGGCCACTATTTCTTGGTGTTCCATTTTCAATGTCACGCAGTGTATATCAATTGAGAGTAACTATTTACAATGCATATTGCATGTTGTTGTTGTTGTTGTGTCCAATGAAGAGCCTCAGATGTCTCCATACATCTCTTATACAGCAGCAGCAATGTCCACTATCTTTAGTGTGTAAAGCTGCTGCTCTGGGTCCATGTTGATTTTCTGAAAGGCTGCGGCTACATATTGCATGTATTTACTATATTAAACATATTTATAAAATCGTATTTTAAATTTTAAAAAAGGTTAAATGTGAAATTTTTAATAAATGCAGATAAAGGATAGAACCGTTCTATGTTACCAGGATGAATCAAGATAAACTAATATGTAAAAAAAAGTCCGAAATTTTTAATAATGTTGTCACGTAGACAAGCCTTAGGATGACACAGCAATTTATTTAATGCACAACAAATTAACATATCATAAACATATCGGTAACTCAGGCTTTCCTGGAGCGAACAAATTTAGAATTCATAAAATACTAGAGAGGTAATGAATATAAAATTAATTAAGATGTTAAGAAAAAAAGGGCATTTCCTGATCGTGCAACTGAAAGTTGCTGATGGCTTTCGCCATCTATCGGAATAAATATCAACAAATCGTTGAATTTTAATTATTCCAGAATTGGCCAAATACCGTTTCTTGATTAATCAAGAAAAGCTAACCACGTACGCGTTTGGGGCCGTTGGCCCTTTTTTCTTAATTTATCTACCTGATCCAAGTACAAATTCATTTTTGTACTATTTTTCATAATTAATATGTGGTCCATGAAGTAATAAATAGTTTGCTACAATATTCTGGATAAATATGACTGGTGATAATGTCAAACACGCGTGAAAATAAAACTTTTTGATCCTTTGTATAAAAAAAAAAATACTCGTGCCCTAGTTGAAAGAATTCTACCCATCACATTCATATCTATATATAAATCTTACGTAATATAGAAACACCATGTAACATATATAAACTTGTATCATAAACCTTTGTAGATAGTTTGAGTAAGACGTGGCAACGTGTAGAGTTCGTATAAAGCGAATGGTGTACACGGGAGAAATAAATTGATGTTTTTGTCAACCCCGTGAACTGTGAAGAAGATAAAGGTTTCAAGATAAAAGAGAGAGATGCTACATAAAAAGAGAACTCAAAACTCGAAGAAGTCATTCCTTCCTTCCTAACTGACAGTCCCAAATGTTAACCTCATTGGAGACGCCGGTTATGTAAATTTCTCTTTTTGCTTATTCAGACAGAAAATTTACATATTTGTAAATATAATTGTGTATATAAGGATGTGTAAGTTTAATATAAGTGTGTCAGTTACAATCGGGTGTTGGTGAATTATTAGTGTCATCAGGGTGTTGTGGGCACTTTTAAGGAAGCATATAGGCTTCAATTCGGTTGGAGACAAGAAGAAGTCTGGCAAGAAGATACAGAAGCTCTGTCACAACTATTTAGATAAGGCCAGACATATCCAGGATGCGGCAAGCTTTACGAGCTTTGTAAGTGAGGCAGTGATCGTATCCGAAACACTCATGGTGAGGAATATTTCACGATACACAAAGATAGCCATATTAGGTAAAGTCAAATCCTCTGCAATATATAAATTAATAAATAAAATGGCTTCTGAGGGTGAATTTCTTGTTTTTTTTTTTGTAAATTCATCTCAAGCTTTTGGGTTTCACAAACCCTCCTACAGGAGTACAGGGTCAAAAGTTTT
>CP092864.1:58765850-58819878 GCA_030710605.1 Cordylochernes scorpioides
GATCAGGATATGCCTCTTTTGTTTTTAATATTATACATTTTAACAGTTTTGAGGCAAGAAATTTTCAACACGTTATTTCTTTTTTTTTTAAATAAAGAAATGATTCTTTTCGACAATTAGTGAACTGATAATGCAAAGTTTTGGAAAGAATTGAGTCATCAATATTCCCTGAGATTTCTCCAATTTAATCCATCAAATTGCTTCAACAATTGTATGTGCATTCTGCCTATATAGTGTGTACTTGAAGGTTTGTTCTTGGTGAGATGATGCTTAACGAAACTTTGTAAAGATGCTTCTGTAATTGTAGACATTTCACAAATATATTTATTTTCTTCGAGCATAGCTCTTCGCTTAAAGGACAATACAATTGACAATTTTAACAATTTTATTAACTTCTAATCAATGGTTACAGGAAAATTAATAATTGTAAATAAACAAAGGATTATATATAGGAATATATATAAACCGTTAAATAGGGAGGTTCCTCCATCTTGAGAGAGTCCTCCTCCAGACAAGGTTTTCTTGGACCCTCCTGGGTTCCACGCCGAGGAAGTATTTTGCGTGCCTTGGTGACACCAGTCTGGTTGCTTAAAGGACAAGATAATACATACAAAATGAGCCAAGCTTTCTCAATTATTTTTTTCTCTTTTCATTTCAATAATTTAGAAACATTCCTCCTTTATTTAAAAAATAAATCATTAAATAATTCCATCCTCAACAAAGTGTGTTATGTGGATTTTTACTTATAAATATATTTGCCTTAACAAATCAAAGCTAATTTTGTATTTAATCAATCTTGCGCGTCTATCTCATAGCGAGAAGACAAACGTTCAAAAAGGGAAATTCTGATTCCAAATATTCCGACCACAGCAGCAATGTCGTCCCCAGCTAGCTAGATCCACCAGTCAGTACTGCTGCAAGGTTGGTTACAGCTAGTGGTTGCCCAACCTTCCACATGGCCAACTGCAGTCTCAGCGTCCTTGCTCAAGGCCATTCTCTCTTTCGTACTGTAGACGTTTCCACCTTCAATATAAATACAAACATATCTAGAGAATCTAAGTAAATTGGTTTGAATAAATTTTAACATATCACCTGAATCCTTATTGTTAAATACTTTTTTAAGGGATGAATGTAGTGCTTATACAATGATTGTATAGGGTTTTTTACAGGATTTTAAAATATCGCCAAAGAGCAATGGAAAACAAATATACCTTCATTAGGGTTTTATTTTGCATTTGGGAGATCTTTGGAAACGAAGAGGTCAACTTGTTGGAAAAGAAAGGAGCATCGGGATACCATATAATGTAATAGTATCTGAAACGTACCTTTCGGCATGAGACTACATTCTCCAACAGCAATTTTACAAGTCAAAACAGAGATCCTGGTATCAAATAGAAACACCAAACCAGAAAAACACTAACTCTATATCTAAATAGAAAAAGAATCCGCACAAATAGTCAGTTTGAAAATAGGCTGCCAGGTTCCAATGATCTACTAAGAAGAGGCAAAAACCTAAATGCACAAATAACAAACTCGAAGATGCCATCCCCCAGAAAATACCAAAATGTAATGATATGGGCCAATATGTGAACGTAGCTTTGCCGCACTTTACAGGGTCTTATGCAGACTGGTCATTTACTCGTAGAGATTTTATCGCAAACATTATTTTATAAACATGGGAAATATCTCTGTCTCACTCTAGATGGGTCTTTTCTAGGCTGGGTTTATATGGCCTTCATCGCAAACACTATTTTAGGAACATGGAAAATTGGAAAGTAGCTCTGTCGCACTTTACAAGGATCTTGTGCACGTTGTTCCTCTATACTGCCTGCACATGCTTTCAGAAACACGGTAGTTAAGCCGGGTAGCGTGCACGGGCGAAGGTTGGTCTGTCAAGTTGGTGCGCCAAAAGTCGAGCCGTTAATTTAGAGCGTTCTCATTAATGCGGGTTGACCCGGGCCATGAATCATGGGCCCTTGACAGCCAGGGGCTTTTTTACCCGTGACTCAGTAAGCCATCCCAGATGTGGACAGCCAATGGCAGCGCCGCACAGCCCGATTGGTCTGTGATCCCTTCATGATGTTTTCCCTCTATATTACCTCTTTATAAACCTCTCTCTACCAATGAAGTGTGATTCATACTGCCATAACTTCCTTTTTAATCCCTGCAGAATGATTGACCTAGCTGTGATTTTATCTCCTCGGTCTAACTAGACTGCTTGGGGAAAAAATAATATTGCGTGGTGATAAAAAACGGTGTGTATAATAATCGAATCTCACACTGAGCCTTGTAAGTGCAAAGTTGAACAGCATGTTTAGACATTTGATATACTCACAGTATAAGGCAGTCACAGAAGCCCTTCCCACCACAATTATTATGGCATATACCCCCCATGTATATACTTAGGGTAAGTAAAAAACAACTCTCAATATCATATTCCATATACTAACAAGGATATCGCAGGCATTAAAACAGGATTATCACATTTTGTACCTGTGGTGCCCGTCGGCACTCGCGGTTTACAAATCCATACCCACCATAATGTAATACTGTCTTTGCTTCTTAAGTCGCTTACAACCCAAGACGTTTTTTTATTAAGGTGTTTTTTAAAGATTTCCTTATTTTACTTTTTCATGTAGTGAGGGGGATATCCGGAGGTAATAATATATATGTGGTTTTCTCCCAATGTCTCGAGAACTTGCTTTGATATCGCTTGACTCTTCCTTTTAACCTGACGTAAAATGGGGATCTAGAATTTGGTGACCAGGGGTTAGAAATCCGCATTAAATCCGTTAAAAAAATAAATGGCTTCAATGGTTCCGCTTCTTGCAAAGGTCTAATTTCACTAGAGAGTGCAAGTAATTAAATAGGCTCAACACACTCCCAGAGTGCAACCTATGCTAGTGGGCGTGCATACACTGTGGCCGGCTCTAGTGTAGACTCTCTAAAAGATGACCAGAGACTGGTCGACCACACACAGAGACGTAGAAGAGATAGAGGAGAGATTGAGATTGAAACTACAGTTAAACCTGTCTATAGCGCCCCCTCTTAGGACTCACCAAAATAGGGTGCTATAGACAGGTCACTTTCAATGTAAATCGCATTGTACTACGTATTCAAAATCGGGCGCTATAGAGATGAAGGCGTTATTTCGAGGGGGCGCTATAGACAGGTTTAACTGTACCTTATTATAACGCACATATATGAGGTTATATAACACCTATTTAATGGTCCACCAGGATATGGACCACTTTTTCAAAAGTTCCAAGTCCTCTCCTTTATAGCGATGTTCTTAATAACTACCCAGACCAATCTTTATGAACTTGATTGTATTAATAAAGTTTTTCTGTAAAAAAAATGAATTTCATTATTACCATTAAATGTGAATATATTTTCCTCTTTTAAATTAGTATCTTCAATTGCAGAGAGAGACTCCATTCATAAGACTATATGTCTTAATAAAGGTTTTTGTGTATGTGATGTTCTAAATGACGACCATCGCCCTAAATCCGACCAGCAAACTATCAAATTGATCCCCAAATTTCATTTAGAAATAGTCATAAACCAGTCTTTATTTCTATTTCATATACTTCTGAAAAGCACATGTGCTCCTGGTCAGGATATGCCTTTTTTATTTTTAATACTAAAAAGTGTGTGATGTTTTTGGTTGGTATAGCGGTGCTCTTCGATGAGGCGTTTGAGTGTATAATGAGAATGGATCGACTGTCAAACATTCCAGGAATGTCTGCCTCACTCTCCCTTCCACCGCCTCCAGAATCGTATAGTTGCGTTTGTACTTTATAAATTAAAATAATCTATTTATTAGCTTGATTGTCTTAATTAAGCTTTACTGCATATAAATTTCATATTACCATTATATGTGATTCTCTTTAAAAAATTGTAATAATAACAATGTTTATTACTGGTATTATTACTGTTTTTCTCTCTCTCCTGCATGTATCCTACATTTCTGCACGGAGAATCTGTATAAGAATAAAAGGTCTTAATAAAGCTTTTTGTTGTTGTTTATAAATTAGGAATACAATAGGAGAGGTATCACCAGATATTATTCCTAAGAAGAGACCAAAAGTATAAGCGAAAAGTTTCTTTATAAATAAATCAACTCGACGTTTTACCTTTAGTCTCTTATTATCAATAAATTAGTATTGTTACCTACAAAATGTAGAAAATAAAGGTTTCTAATTAACTAGCAATTTTATTTTTAAAGAAAAACTCCCCACATCTTATATATAGGGTGAGAATAAGATATGAAGGAATATAATTGAAGTATAAATTTCCTGTCGCTATCTGCTATAAAAGCGTCATTATCGCTATATATGTAAATAGGTATATAGGGTTAGTTAGCCCGCTGATTGGTTCTTTACAGTCATGTGACTTTAATCAGCCAATTAGCGTTGAAGTTAGTGAAGTGATAAAGTTAACTTAGCCCAGTGGTTCCATACATTCAGATGTTAAATAAAGGATAGAGGTGTGTGTGTTCAAATCTTGGAATTGACTTTTTCTTATTGCTTTGGTTAAACACGATTTTCAAAATAATTTTGGCCAATTAACAAAATATTAAAGTTGTATTTATAAATTATATTGATATAAGAATTTTAAAATTTTTGCATTGTTATGATCTGACGCCTGAAAGATCTGATTGGTAATATTGAATCTCTCAGTACACGCTTGCTCGGCGGCACATATACTAAATTTGGAACGATATAGAGAAGATTAGCATGGTCCCTGCGCAAGGATGACACGAAAAGTCGTGAAGCGTTCTCTTTCTCTCTCCAAGCAACTTAAGAAGATTTCAAATTCCTTACACGGACACATTCTTAAGTTCAGTTATTCGCGAAATTTTTCCGTCAGTCCCGTGGACTAATTTTCGAATAGATCAATTAGTTTTAAATGGCAAGAGGACCATTGAAGCATTTTTTCCATCAAAAGTGACCAATGCAGGATTGATCCTATCCCGGGTCGTTGACGGTTTACACCACATTTCCACCCATTCCCAGTTCTTTCGTGTCTGCAACCATTGGAACATAGCGCTATTCATCTTCGAAGACGGGAAATACTCATTATTATGAGAATTTCGAACTAATTTTGACGCGTATGATTCATTTTAAAATAAACCAATTTTATACTGCCCTTACTGCAATGATAAAATAATGGAAGAGCCTGGCTTATCAGTGGTGAACCCCTCCCAGCGGTTATTAAACTGGCGAAACCTCTGGGAGGGTTCACCACTGATGAGCCAGGCCCATCCATTATTTTATCATTGCAGTAAGAGCAGTAGAAAATTTATTTATTTACAAAAGAATCATACGCGTCAAAAATAGGTAAAATTTCCCATAACAGGTGGCGCGCTAATGCAGCATTCTCATTATTATATCACAATGGTAATATATATTTTTTATTAAATTTTATTTCCACACACAAACTGAATGTAATATATTGAATAGTAGAAAGGACACAAAACATCTCAATATAATTAAACAGAACACTGTTTTCGCAATAAGTAAAAAAAAGGTCGACTACTATATATATGTTACAAACTATGTAAATTTAAAATGATTTTTGAAAGTTAAAAGTGCAGTCGTTAAGAATATAATTTAAAAAAAGAAAATTAATCTCAAGAAGTTTATTTTGTGAACTCTTGAGCAAAATAATACATTAAATTTAAAGTAAATATAGAATTTAGCAATTAATCCTATATTACAATTTACATATTTATAAAAATTATATCTAACTTAGCCTAACCTACTCTAAAAAAACAAAAACAATTCATTTATATATTTAAAGTGGCGCCATCTGGTGGCCAAATAATAACAGAGTTATTTTAGAAAGATGATTAAAATAAAATAATATTTACAAAGATTTATATTTATGACATTTCTATAAATTTTTAAAAATTATATAACACATATATATATATATGTATAAACAAGCAGATAATACAATATGTAAATATGGCGATCTGGTAGATTCAACTGGTTGAAAACATCAGGCTTCCAGGGATAAGTTTATTTTTGAAATTTTGAATTTATATATGTTATAAATAAAGATGAAAAGAGATTTTCTGTTGATTTTTTTGATCATCTTGAGGATTATAGTATAGTAATGCAGTCGTGGTTGAAATCTTTAAAGTATGATAATGAAAAATAGTTTTGATCAGTAATTTAATTGAACTAAAGGAATATATATTAAAAAAAAACATAATTTGATAAAAGTAATGCCTGGCTTAAGGCGAGTAGAATAAGGAAAACAAAATATTATTTACATAATGTACAAAAGTTTTGAGCCGGCCAACGGGGAACAACAACGAGTTTTTATAGGGGAAGAGTGACCTCTGGCGGTCGATTTAGCAGAATATTTGAATCTATGAAAATATGATTTTAAATAAAATAATATTTTTATATAACATATAGATACACAAATCTCTTAGCTTACAGGCACGAAACCCTACGTTTTCTACGTTTTCTCCTAAAGAAGGGTTTTCATTCCCGAAAGCTAGAGAGATTTGTAAATTAAAAATAAAAACTTATCCCTGGAATCTGATGTTTTCAACTTGATACATAAGGTTATTTATTGAATAGTAAATATATATGCCTCAAATATTATATATATAATATCTCTAATGTAAATAATAAAGTTTATCTAAATAAAAATTTAAATCTTAAATATAATTTGAATTAATTTGATATTATAGAGTAAGTTAACATGGATTTATATATTGACAGAACTATATTTAAAACTTGTAATAATAGTAATATTTTATATATAAATAGGAAATTCTATTAGATTAGCAATCTAAATCTAAATTAAATATATAAGATAAAATTTGATAATTTTTTTGTGTTTAAGTTAGATGATTAAATAGTTGTTTATATGTATTATATTTATATCTTATTAAATATAATACACATGAACAACTATTTAATCATCTAACTTAAACACAAAAAAATATCAATCATCATTTTATCATATATAAATGCACGTCTCTCAGGAGTGATTTTCGTTACAATAGGCCGTCCAAGATTCTCGCTGTTATCCAATCTCTATCGAGTTTGATAGAGAATAGGGGCTGACGGCTCTCTTTGAATGTATAGAACTTCTATTAGGGAGGGGCTCGACAGACTTGTTGAATCCCCTTTTCAACTTATAAATTTTATTATTGTTCCTTGTTTAGGAGAACCTTAGGAGAATGGCTCTAATAAAAACCCTTGTGTGTATATGAGCTATCTGAAATGATAATATAATGCTAATTTAATATTTTTCATAAATGTAATTCCTAGTTTAGAGCGATTATTTTAAAGTCATCAAATTAGGATTTATATTACCTTTTTTCTGCTTTATCATAAACTTATTTTTTGTATTGTTATTGGCAAAGTCAATTTTTGGTAATATATATTTTAAGTCTAAAATAGCTACCAGCTACTTATAGTTATAACGCTCAGAAAGTTAATCATTTTTTGCACACACACATATAGAGATTTATTAAGACCATCGGTCTTATACAGATTCACCGCAGGAAGAAATCATAGATGGAGCTCCAATGCTACAGGCAGCGCAGAGCCCAACAGCCTCCAGTGGCGCATGTCCAGTGGCCACAGAATCCACCGTGCATAGGTTATTTTAATAGGATTTTTTTTTTGCATAGGAAATATTTAAAATGCAGTGTTTCAAACTAAAGTCCAACAAGCCATTTAAAAGCGGTCTGTCGTTAGCACAGCCCAAGAAACAAGCCATCAAACACGGAAGGGATTACAAAAAAGTCTCCAATATTTATAGCGTCGATATCTGCGGATTCTTAACGACCTCGTTGCAAAAACCGACGGTGTCAGCGCCGCTGCTTCTTGCTGCATTCCCGCGCTACGTTTCTTCGCCTCTCTCTCGAATTAATTTGTCAGCCTCCCCGGGGAAGATTCCTGTAGCTGCGCCTGGAATCAGCCGGCGATTCTTCTGCTAGAGAACTTTATCCTCTGGACTTGCAACTACACCGCAGTAGTCCGAAGTAAACGAATCTATATGACATTCAACAATTCAAGCCAGGATAGGCATCCGACCAGACCGTGATGTCAGCAAGTCAGATACCATCAGCCCAGGCAGTGATGTTAGTAAGCAATGACCAGCGGCCAGGTACCATCATCCGAGGCCGTGATGTCAGCAAGTCAGGTACCATCATCCTAGGCCGTGATGTCAGCAAGTCAGGTACCATCATCCTAGGCCGTGATGTCAGCAAGTCAGGTACTATCATCCCAGGCCATGTTGTCAGCAAGTCAGATACCATCATCCTAGGCCGTGATGTCAGCAAGTCAGGTACCATTATCCCAGGCCGTGATGTCAGCAAGTCAGGTACCATCATCCTAGGCCGTGATGTCAGCAAGTCAGGTACCATCATCCCAGGCCGTGATGTCAGCAATGTCCAGCAGCCAGGTACCATCATCCCAGGCCGTGATGTCAACAAGTCAGGTACAATCATCCCAGGCCGTGATGTCAGCGAGTCAGGTACCATCATCCCAGGTCGTGATGTCAGCAAGTCAGGTACCATCATCCCAGGCCGTGATGTCAGCAATGTCCAGCAGCCAGGTACCATCATCCCAGATCGTGATGTCAGCAAGTCAGGTACCATCATCCCAGGTCGTGATGTCAGCAAGTCAGGTACCATCATCCTAGGCCGTGATGTCAGCAATGTCCAGCAGCCAGGTACCATCATCCCAGGCCGTGATGTCAACAAGTCAGGTACAATCATCCCAGGCCGTGATGTCAGCGAGTCAGGTACCATCATCCCAGGTCGTGATGTCAGCAAGTCAGGTACCATCATCCCAGGCCGTGATGTCAGCAATGTCCAGCAGCCAGGTACCATCATCCCAGATCGTGATGTCAGCAAGTCAGGTACCATCATCCCAGGTCGTGATGTCAGCAAGTCAGGTACCATCATCCCAGGCCGTGATGTCAGCAATGTCCAGCAGCCAGGTACCATCATCCCAGGCCGTGATGTCAGCAATGTCCAGCAGCCAGGTACCATCATCCCAGGTCGTGATGTCAGCAATGTCCAGCAGCCAGGTACCATCATCCCAGGTCGTGATGTCAGCAAGTCAGGTACAATCATCCCAGGCCGTGATGTCAGCAAGTCAGGTACCATCATCCCAGGCCGTGATGTCAGCAATGTCCAGCAGCCAGGTACCATCATCCCAGGCCGTGATGTCAGCAATGTCCAGCAGCCAGGTACCATCATCCCAGGCAGTGACGACACCCGGCAACAGTAGAGGACGGACGTAACTTGAAACCTCCGCCTTTTGTTTTCTGGCGTCCTGTTACATCCATCCCTTCTTTGTGACGTCCAGCGCTGCAATGCCATCTCAATGTTTTTCTCTTCAATCCTCGTACGGACTTAATTCCCAGTACATCAAAGAGATTTGACTTATAAGAGAAAAAATATACAACCATTTATAAAGAAATATTCTATCATTATAAGGGACTGCGGCGTATGATTATAAAACAACTTAAAGTTAAACTTAAACTATCATATTTGTAATGAATTAATTCATAATATATCAACTTTATTCGCCAGATTGCAGATAAAAACCTTTCTTTTCAAATTGGAACTAGCTAATGTTTATCTATTCTCGCTGGGGAACCTTTTCGAAATATTGCATTTTCATCGTGTAGTATTTGCAATTAGTTCATAAGAAATGGAAGAATATTAAAGCACGAATGTTTCTTTTATGCATAAAACAAACTTCTACTATCCTTACTGCGATAAAAATATATTGAAAGGGCTTGGCTCATCAGTGGTGAACCCTCCCAGCGGTTTCGCCAATATAATCTACCATCCCGCTTCTTAGAGCTCTAATACTGTATTTGACGATTCTGCCTATATATGCTACACTGAAGGATATAATCTTAGAAATGGTATTTAAGCAAACTATGGACATAAGCTTTTAGGACAGTATAAACCGATTTTTATAAACCAACATCTAGATCAAAATACTACAAAGCAAAGATAATGATCAAAACTTATCAATATAGGATATGATGGTAAGGTATTATGATTCTATATACAGTTACGAGCGTCATGCGTTCTTAATAATTCTTCATCTCTGTCACCGTTTGCTTTTTTTTTTTTTTAGAATGGCGCTCTCCTATTGGTTGGCTACGATCACGCCACCTTTGCCCCCCCCCCCCCCCCCCCACTCGCTTTTTGGTTTTTGTAACTATTGTGTTGGAAGCGGGTCGCTCCTTAAATAAATGCATATATTAGTTAATAACTAAATGGAATCCTCTCTTTCTTTTTCCCAGTAAGAGACGCCTACGGAAGCCAACAGTACATAGACAGATAAAGCACATAGGCTATAGTTATTAACTAATATATGCATTTATTTAAGGCGCCAATTTATAATTGGAACAAATAGTATTTGAATAAAAACATTCAATTGGGTAAAACACGGGCGCTGCCCGGGTCATTCGGCTAGTACTTATATACAGAGTACTTTATGCTCATGTCTTGATAAATATTCTATAGACATTGCACAATGAGTGCTGGATGTTAGCAGATTCTATGCACTTACATATAGTATAAATCTATCACAGTATACAAATATTTATAAAAGCAAAGGTCGTCTCTCCCGTCAAAATAGACGTTAAAACTAGATGCCACTTATTGACGCGTCCATCTGGAGACCCGCTAGTTTGCGGCGACGGTCAATAGATGGCGTCTAGTTTTGACGTCTATTTTGATGGGAGAGGCGCCCTTTTTGCTTCTATAGATCAATATCCTCCCGCAAAAAATTCCCAAATATATATGAAAATTCGAAACTATTATAGACGCCTATGATTCTTTTTAAAAATTAAACAATTTCTACTGCCCTTACTGCATTGGAAAAATTAATGGGGGGTCCTGGCTCATCAGTGGTGAACCCTTAATAGTTTCGAATTTTCATAACAGATGGCGCGCTAATGCATCATAATACAAATATATATACATATAATATGAAAATATGCGAATTCCACATTTTAATGTCTTGGCCATAAAAACAAACTATTTTACATCATAATTGGAATTTTCTGTATTTTCTCGATATGTAGGGAAACAGAAAAAGAGACATTTAACGCCTAAGGACAAAAAAATTACTACATAGTGTTCTATTACAATTGAACCGCTGGGAGGGTTTCCCACTGATGAACCAAGCCCTCCCAATATATATTTTTTCATCGCAGTAAGGACAGTAGAAGTTCGTTTTATGTATAAAAGAAACATTCGCGCTTTTAAATCCTTTTATACATAGTGTTCTCATAATCACTAATTAATTAACAATGCAAATAGCAACTTTGACTAACAACATGATCTTGAAATGCCTATCTTTATTGAATCTTTAAAAAAAAATTATTATTATCCCTAGTACACGTGGTACAGGCCATGATAATCAAGATTGGCAGTAGTTGGCAACAGCTTTTACTGTAAGTGTACTGTAGTGTAGACCACATGTCTACACATTTAGAAAGCAGTTCTACTTTTATACTTACAAGTGTGCTAGGGCTCCGTTTGGTTATTTGCACCGTTTGGACTTTTGTAAGAATCGGGAGCCGTTAAAGCATTGCCTAGTGTGGGGTTCGATCCCGGGTCGTAGGGTCGGAGATTGACGGTTTAAACCCCTCGACCACCGACCCTCTTATTGAGAGCTAAAGATGTTTAGCTTTGTTGAAGCTACGTAAAATTCCAGTCCATGTTGTAATGTTAGTCAATTATGTTCTAGCAAAATTCTCTCATCAATTGAAAATAAATAGCAAACATTTGTGGAGGATTATAAGGAAGGTAAACATGGCACGACACAGAAAATTATCCCGCATGTGTTTCTTTTAAACGAAAAATCGAAATTTATTTTAAGGAGAAATAACGATTATTTCTAACCTTAGGGATGAAGTATGAAAGGATGAATTGTGAAGAGTAATGATAAACGGAAAAATAAAGTGTCCAGGGATGGGAAGGGACACTAAGCACTTTATTTTTCCGTTTATCATTGCTCTTCACAATTCATCCTTTCATACTTCATACCTAAGGTTAGAAATAATCGTTATTTCTCCTTTAAATAAATTTCGACTTTTCGTTCAAAAGAAACACATGCGGGATAATTTTCAAATGTCGTTCTACAATCATAAGCCCCATTATATTGTATTATATATTTTTATATATTTGATACAATATTCCCATCATATTTTGGCCATAAATTTAACATACCTCTTTAGCAAATTAGAAAGATTGCATTAATTTCTTGTGGATCTAGTGAAATAAAAGATCGCCTGGACTGATGAAGGCCATTAGCCCGAAACTATGGTCTCCAGGTGAGAATTTTGAATTCAACAATGCTGGTGTTGTGTCTTTGTCACCGATCCGAGTGTTCTAGATTGTAGAGACAGTCAATAGATGGCGCTTAGTTCTAATTGGTTCTAATTTTGACAAGATAATTAGTGTTCTTTTTTAGATTCTTACATAGAGTTATAACCTTATTCTAATGAGTGAAAATTACACGAAAAATTCTCTAGTTCGTCCTCTATGTGCAAATTCACATAACGTTCTGTTTGTACAATCGCGCGCTGATTTCGTACAATACACGAAATCCTAACAACTTACCTATAATATTTTTGTTTTAGAATGTAATACATCTTTTCTCTGAAATTTCTTGGAAAAAAAATGAACCGATTATATATTAATCTAATGTTTCAAGGTAAAATTGTGGAAGGCGCTTAAAAACTACAAATATTTCTCTCAAATAGTTTATTTTTATTTTAAAATGCTAGCTTTCAAGTGATAGTCGCTCTTCAACAGTCTTAATTAAAAACATAGACTATTTATTAGAAGAAGTTTACATTTACATTTTTGTAAACACTTCTTGTAAGAAATAATCCATGTTTTTAATTGAACCTGTTAAAGAGCGATTATCACTTGAAAGCTAGCATTTTAAAATATAAAAGGAAACTCATTGTGAGAAATAAAGTGTTTTAAAAATAATTTCTTACTATCAAATATTCGTACGTACGTGCTGAGAAATCAAACATAACTTGGTAATATACGAATGATCACTTGTATGTTTTTAAAGGCGATTTATAATATTGGCGTTAGAATGTGTTTACCTTTGACAATTGACAGTGGCAGAATATTTCAAATAAGTTCTGGTTACTGAGGAAACTGATTTGAATATCTTTATCGGATGTCGTGTATTCATTTTTAAACATCACATATCTGAGAAAACAAGGAACTACCAGATGTATTGGTTGATACGGTAGCTGGCAGAAGAATTAGGATAATCTAAGCTATTGATATAATCAAGAATGGTCGGCCATTTGCCAAATATAACAGCTAGCAGATAGAAGAAGTAATGGAGAGATTCTGGCCACAGGTTCTGTTTTCAGCAAGAACGTTTGAAGGTATTTCTCCAGAATTCTCAGCTTCAGGACCCAAGTGATCTCCCTCAAAGTAAACTCTGTGACTCACTTAAGAGAATATTTATTACTAGACGAAGGACCCGCGGACACACACACACACTGCCAATATAGAATCGAACCAATTGTAGATAGTACTGTAGACCTAAGTCCCCTCTAGAGAGGGACACATTTCTTAATGCAATCATCAATCTGAGTCAGTATAGACGACGCTCGGTGTAGTTCCCGTAGGCCCCGCCAGACGGCGGTGGCAGGGGGCGGCACCATGGCTAACCCCGCCTCCATACTTCTTCCAGCCGACGCTGGGCATGACACCATGGTGGATCTGAAAGAACACTCGGATGGGCCAAAGGTGAGTTTTGTTTTCCCTCATCCATCAAACTTCTTTCTCGCTTTCTGCGTTATCACTTCAAGTCAGATTGACACCCATCCTTTTGGTCTAGTCGTTCTGACTAAGTGCAGCTCAGTTGACGTACATACAAAACTCTGGCAAGTTTATACATAGCAACTACTTATAGGCATAACCACATCTGACTCCTTCCAGTACAGGCGCTGTTCGAACTCCTTCATTAATCAACATTCCTACCATAGCGACATGTCACCAGAATATCATCCAAATGTCCAAATCCCTGAAATACTTCTGACACTACGAGTGTTTCTCTCTCTTCAATAAGGTATAAGATAAGAATCCAGATACCTACTTTACAATAACTCAAGATATTAATGAAAAATAAATTTTATCAACCATAATGAATATGTCACTATCTACGTCGGAAGTTATACAATATCTAACTCCCACCTTCTATAAGTCTCCCATGTTAACAAATGGTTAGGTATACATATAATGGCAATAAGAAAGGAGGTGTTTATCACCCCCTTCCATCTTCCATCCCCTCGCTCGTTCCTTGATTGGCTGAGCATCGTGGCGGGAGTATGTTTCCTAGCCCCACATACACCCATCAACAGAACTTAGGAAGTTGTACCTTTAACCATGTATATTGGGACAATAACTCTGAAAGATATTTGATACAAAATGATCTTTATTGAAGACACGAGATAACCAAGTATGAACAAAATTGTATCTGTCTCCTTTAAAAAAAAATTGACGACTGGAAATATCAAAATAAGAAACTTTCTTAAGTTTTGTTCATGAGTGTATATTGAAGTAAAGCATTTGTCAACGCAAGAATATTCCTGTCAGACCTAAATGACGTGCAGTTCTGGCTTCAACCAGCAACTTAGAGTCCAACTAAGTCACGTCCAGTACCACGACATAATTACACCTATGTGCACATTTTCTTCCTAATGCCACAGCATTGTTTTATGACTTTAAAATACATCTCTTTGTTTAGGTATTTGATTGAGCGGCTAGCAACTATTTTATCTATATTTGAGGGTAAATTTATATTCGTATCTTCGTTTAGATTAGGAGGGTTAGTTTAGGATAGATTGGCATGCCACTGCAGCCATAATGTCATGATAAATAATAAAATGTTCTATAAGTATTATATTTTTCTGACATTTCAGTCAAAATCAAAAGTTTCAACAAACCTGCGCCACTCTCTTCTTCCCACTGCGCGAGTCGAGCTCAACTCTACTATATAAATTGTGCACAAAACAATTTTTCTCAATTCTTTCAGTTCTATTAACCACTTTATTTTTTCTCTCTAGTGACGTTTTTTTACAGTATAAAATAGTGTATAGTGTTTATAAATCAAACTTTTACTTCTCAATTCATCCATCTTAACTCTGTACTCTTCTGAAGCCTTTTTATCCTTTAATGGCTGAAAGCTGAGAATGTGCTATATGGCTGTGTACACGTTAAACAAGATTGTTTTTAGGTATAGGTGATATCCCGGCCAACCCATTTGTTCGTATTCTACTGGAGTATTTTAAATCTGAAATAACCAATAAAAATGAGCAATTTGTTTCTTTTGAACTTTATAAGATTAAGCATCGTTTTATTAAAGAAAATTCACTAAGAATAATTCCTCTATTCCACTCTTGTTTTTCAGTCCTTTCACTCAATTCTGCCCACTCTTCTTAGATCCTCTGTACGGTATAGGGTTACAATTGTCCGCACACACCAAACATTCTATTATGAATCTATACTTTTAGCACGACACTATATATATTATCTAGTATTAGAATAAATATTTCACTTTCCACTTTTATTTCATTATTTTCATAGATTCTATGTATACGGTATCTGGTTAAAATTGCCCACATACACCAAACATTCTAGTATAAAACTATACTTTTAGCACACCATTATATATATAGGATGTAGTATTGAAATAAATACTCCATTCATATACTTTGTTTCAGTGGTTTCATTCAAATTTGCATCTTCATAGATTCTATGTACGGTATTGGGTTAAAATTGCCCACATACACCAAACATTCTAGTATAAATTTATACTTTTTAACACCATTTTATTTATATATCTAGTATTGGAATAAATCTCATTCCACTTTTGATTCATTCTTTCATTCAATTGCACATCTTCGTAGATTCTTTGTACGGAATAAAATGTGCAGATATGTAACTTTAGTGCTGGTCTATTTTTTAATACCGTGCATGGATTTACATAATTTGGTTTATAACCCCCATGTTGACTATATTCTGTCTCTACACGCCACGCCTTACAACAAACTATCTTCAATAGCGGATCTACAACCTACAAATTTGTTAGACGAAAAACATGGTGAAGGAAGACGAGTTTGTTTTATTGATGCATAGGTGCAAGCTTTCGGGTAAAAACCCTTCAACAGGCGAGCAATAAAGCGCGACTTATAAGTACTATGGTACAAATGGTATATTTTTGTACCATAGTACTTATAAGTCGCGCTTCATTGCTCGCCTGTTGAAGGGTTTTTACCCGAAAGCTTGCACCTATGCATCAATAAAAGAAACTCGTCTTCCTTCATCATGTTTTTCGTCTAATTTCAATTCAGGAAGAATTCTTTATCTATACTACAAATTTGTATTAGGTGTAGGATTTATATACAGATAAACAGGAGAGAAATTGGGTAGAATATATTTTCTTATTATTATTATAATCTCTAGTGTGTGTGTGCACGTCGTACAGGCCGTGATAGTTATGGTGGGTAGTTAGCGACTGCTTTTACTGCAAGTGCACTACATGTAGATAGCAGACGTTTGCACAGATAAACAGGAGAGAAATTGGGTAGAATATATTTTCTTATTATTATTATAATCTCTAGTGTGTGTGTGCACGTCGTACAGTCCGTGATAGTTATGGTGGGTAGTTAGCGACTGCCTTTACTGCAAGTGCACTACATGTAGATAGCAGACGTTTGCACAGATAAACAGGAGAGAAATTGGGTAGAATATATTTTCTTCTTATTATAATCTCTAGTGTATGTGCACGTCGTACAGGCCGTGATAGTTATGGTGGGTAGACTGCCTTTACTGCAAGTGCACTACATGTAGATAGCAGACGTTTGCACAGATAAACAGGAGAGAAATTGGGTAGAATATATTTTCTTATTATTATAATCTCTAGTGTATGTGCACGTCGTACAGGCCGTGATAGGTGGGTAGTTAGCGACTGCTTTTACTGCAAGTGCACTACATGTAGATAGTAGACCACTCACTGGTGGGGTTGTATTTGTGCAAGAATCGGTAGCTATTGAAGCACTTTTTTCTTCAGATAAAAAGTTTCCAAATTAGGGTTCGAACTCGGGCCGTGGCTTATCGACGGTTTATTCCATCAACCCCACAGAGTAGAATCCTACTAATTGGCATTTATTGTTGATTTGTATGTGGTAGGATACAATTAGCAATACTTTAGTTTTGTTTATTCTATATCTAGGATTCATCAGGTTTGAGGACAATAAGAAAGCGAGAATATCTTTGAATGTTCCAAACTCAAAACTGATGCCTCTGTTAAAAAATTGACTGGAGGGTACTTTATTTCTTTGATTTTTTAAAATACAGATGCTTCTGTATTCACTCTGATCTTCTCAGGAAAAAATTAGGTGCTCGATGGTTTCATCGATGCGTCGGTATTTGAAGAATATTCTGTTTTTCTGTTTTCTCACTCTGCTGTAAGTTTCCAGGTGGATTGACTGTATATAGTAATAGAGATCTACTCCTGTACCCAAGAACAACTCGCGAATAAATAAGGAAATTTGCTCTCAACTGTTTTATAACACAACATTTACAGTTGAAGACAAAATGTAAGATGTATAGGCTGATGATAATAAGTATTTCACCTTATATATCGAACCAGTCAGAATTCGAGCATCAACATATTGCATTACGGCTTGTAACTTATCACAAGATATTAGGTAACTTCTACCAAATCTTCACGTAACGTATACTAACATATTGTAAAATATAACATCTTATAGAAACCCATCATTAAACTTTCAAATTTTTATTTATATTCGGATAGATGTTTAGTGTAGGTGGCCACTGTAGAATCCCTCACCTCTCCTCTATCTTAGTTTTTACTTCTGGACTTCTTCAATATATGCCTAACTACTATAAACACGGTGATATATGACTTGTTAGCAAGCCCACCCAAAGCTAAATCACTCGTGTAAGCACAGTAGGCGTGCTGATGTGGTGTCTTGTCCACCATGGCATGGGGAGGGGGGGGGGGGGGGGGTTGCCATTTCCCGGTTAGTCAGCCACATTTCAGAGTTCCCTGTAGGCCTTCACGGTTATCGTAGCGGCTCGGGGCTCACGAAGTCCCCACCGTACTTCACCCTACAGGACAGTCCCTTACTTGTGCTGCTCCTCCCGCCCGCCACGCAGAGGAGGGGTTGGACTTCTGGGCAGGAGTAGGCGTGCTGAAAGATATATAATGTCGTGTTGGATCCTGCTGTTGCAATAGAGGATCCAGGACAGGCCCCTGTGGAGGCGCTGGACGCCAGAAATAGGATTTAACAGTCTATTTTCCTCGCAACCCATAGGTTTTCAGTAGTCTTATCTTCCAAGGTCTTTCTTTATTTCCAGTATTATAACATTTCTCCCAAAATTGTCTCTTTGGTATACCATCATTCTGTAAGCTTGAGAAGACTTGTCCCACCAAGAGTAGTTCTCTACAGATCTACGCCATTATCGATGTTCCAACTGGGCTATCTGATCATATCGACCAATACGATATACAGTATGAACCTCCCTTTAGCGCACACATCTCTACAAATAACAGTTTTCATTTGTAAAATTACCATTTTTACTACTTAGCTACTCTCCGGTAAGAGGACACCTCTCCCTAAAGGATACTTTAGCTCTGCAATTAGGTGTCCTTTACAGGGAGGTTCCACTGTATTAACATTCATGCCAAAAAAATATACAAAATCTCTGAAATTAATCGCCGGATTGAGTCAAATATATCTTAAAGTAATTACTGACGTCTTATGCTGGATTCTTTGGCATCAGTTTCAAAACGACAAAAAATAAACTTCTTTTTTTTTTTTAAATCATAAGTACATGAAAAATATTAAATAGGTAAGATATATTTATATTTTTCAGTGTAAATTAGGAGAATACATAGCGCTTCATTTAATCTTATATATGCTATTTAGAGAATGAGTGAAAATATAACAGAGTGAAGTAAAGAAGTGGATTCTAGAAAATGACAAAAATAAATTTAAAAAAGGCGGAGCTTGTTCAACAACAAGTTGTAATTAATACATCGCCGCCACCTATTGGAATAAATGTCAACTAAATTGTGATTTTTTTGTCGTAAGTTAATAACAATTATATTGTATTATAAATTACTTTATTATTTTTTACGAACGGAAAAATATGTCCAGGGTAGCCTAGTGGACATGGCATCTGCCTGGTAAGCGGAACACTGTGGGTTCGATTCCCATCCCTGGACACTTTTATTTTTCCGTTTATCATTACTCTTCACAATTCATCCTTTCATATTCTATTCATCCAAAAGGTTAGAAATAATCGTTATTTCTCCTTGGGATAAATTTTGAATTTTCGTTGAAAAAAAAAACACATGCGAGATGGTATTTCAAATTTCGTTTTACAATCACAAGCCGCATTATATTGTATTATAAATTATTATGTATATTCGAAATTATTATAGACGAATATGATTCTGTTGAAAATTAAACAAATTTTCAACAGAATCATACACGTCTATAATAGTTTCGAATATTGATAACAGATGGCGCGCTGATGCATCATAATATAATTATTATATATACTGAGGTCACACTGACTCTATACACCAAACCTCATGACGCTAAATAAACATAGAAACTTAATGAAATAAATAATGCTTCCAGGGCTAAGATTCTTGTAAAACTTTTTTATTTTTCTCAAGCTTTCAGACCTATCAGCCCTTCGACGGGAGAGTATCACAATAACTAAACTTAGCCCTGGAAGCATTATATATTTTATTAAATTATAGATCAGAGAAGGACACGTTTGTTTTTAAAACATAGAAACTGTTTCTCTACAAATAAAAAATTGCTAATTTGATCTTCCAAGAGCCAAGCACAAAGGGGAATCTAAGTCAGAATGGTTAAACAATACAAACAATTTTATTGATTCTTCTAATTAATTGTTATAGAAATAAATTAAGATAAAATAAGGGATAATAAAGGAGTAAATAAAGGGAAATATATATAGTTGCATTATATGCATTAGCGCGCCATCTGTTAAATTGACAAGGACCCAGAGCAGCAGCTTTACACACCCAAAGCCATCCCAGGAGATTGCTGGGATAGAGATGCATGGAGATATCTGAGGCTCCTTCATTGGACATGACAACAACAACAGAAGATTAACATGGACCCAGAGCAGCAGCTTTACACACCCAAGCACACAAAAACATTAAATCCGATATATATCATCATTATATAGGATTATAAAAGCCAAAAAAGGGCGGAACGAATCAAATTAGGACACACCAATACCTCGCTTTGCGTCGTTTCGTTTTGCGTTTTTTTCGAAGTTGCGTCGCTGCTTAATTTTTACTGATTTTCACTCTGCGTCGTTAGATTTTCGAAGTTGCGTTGTTTTGGATTCGAGTCTTTAATTTTTTCCCTAAAATATGGCAACACCTTTGTTTTTGATTGCGCCTTCACATATTTTCACTTTGCGTCATGTTTTTTTGGAACGTAACCCCGACGCAAAGGGAGGTTTCCCCACCTTGAGAGAGTCCTCCTCCAGACAAGGAAGGGGTCTTCTTGAACACTTCTCAGTTCCACGCCGAGGAAGTACCTCGTCTATGTAGACGCCAGAATTATCCACATGAAGTTTTTCATCATTTGAGATATATATAGCATATATCTTAAACACTAAAATCACTTTTTACAAAGAAAGAGATAGAATATAACATATCTATTTAATTAATACTTAGAATATGATATTATTCTCAAAAATACACTTTGATTCATTCATTTTAAAAATACTTATTTTAGATCACAAATATAATATTTATTTCCAATATTTCGTATGGCTACACGACAAATTTATCGAGGAATACAACTGTTTATAGGCAATCGTGTATCACTTCAAGTGAAACAGGATATTACCTTTGTCAACTTATGCTACCAGTTCCACAGTCCACAGCAGAGAAAAGCTGAGAATATATAATATAGACTCATAGACAAAACCTAAGGAAGTGGAAAGTCTTTGTTGTCGACGGTCGTGTTTTTATGAGGGAGAAGAAGGTAATTTTGTTCACACTTGGTTATCTCTTGTGTCTTCATTAAAGGCCACTATATAGCAAATATATTTCAGAGTTAATGTCTGAAATACGATATTCATTCTTAAAGGTACAACTTCCTTAAGTTTTGTCTATGAGTGTCGTTAGAAAATAAAAATAAAATTATTAAAAGATACGCAGTGTTTGTTATATCTCTCCACCCTGACTGTATAATTACTGATTGTTTGTTTTCTTGTTGACACTTTTTTTTCTATCTCTCTTTCTTAGACTCTGGGACAAATCTATGTAAGATGAAATTTATTAATCAAAATATTTGATATGTAAATATACCTATATATCTTTATATATAATTGAAAAGAGAGAGATAAAAGTATATTCCTATATTCATTAAATATTATATTGTCCTAGTGTGTAACTAACACCTACCCACATATTCTCATGCTCAGCAATGGCCGCAGCCTTTCAGAAAATTGATAAGAACCCAGAGCAGCAGCTTTACATACCCAAGATAGAGGACATTGTTGTGATAGAGATGCATGGAGACATCTGAGGCTCCTTCATTGGACATGACAACAACAACAACAGAAAATTGACCAGAACCCAGAGCAGCAGCTTTACACACCCAAGGACACCCCAGGACATTGCTGTGATAGAGGTGCATGGAGACATCTGAGGCTCCTTCATTGGACAACATTAAATCTTATATATATCATCATTATATATGTATTATATATTATAAAAAAAAAGGGGCGGAACCAACCAAATTAGGACATATCTATTAGATAAGAATACAGGTATGTATAGGACTGTCCATCAGACTGGGGACCAACCAACCAGCCAGGCCGAGCGAGTGACTCAGTCGGCGTGTTTGCCGAAGACAGGAGGGGGGAACACATGGCCTTCGTCACCGCAGGCTCAGCTGTCGATTGTCTCCCACGATCTAAATGATTTCTTCCTTGTTCCCTTCACTGCCTGACATCTCGTTACGTCTTGTCATTGTCTTCTTACTCCCAGATGTTGGCCATTTATTGGACACAATCATCTCTTGGTAGCTAATGGTTGAGGCTCAACATGCTATTTTTGCATAAAAGGGAGAAAAAATAAATATAAACGTCAGGATGTGAAGGCTGTTGATCAAACAGCACAGTTTATAAGAACAGAGAAGAAAGGGGTCATGTTAATACAGAAGATAAAATGAGTATACATTCATCCAGTTACATTAAATAAAATATAGTTTGTTATAAATATCCCCATCTCTAAGAGATGTGACCTATAGTTATTGGCATGGATCTGGTATGCTTCTACCAAGAACTCAAACCCCGTCTTTGATTTTATTTCTTGCTGCGAGAAGAAAATCGCTATAGCATTGATTGGTAATGTAGTATTCCTGGAAGAAAGTCTTTGGCGTGCACATGGCGGTCGATAACAAGATGCCACCTACAGCACTTTTACCCTCAAAGTCTACTCAGCGACCTTCGGTGAGGAAAGACAAAAGGTCAAGATGATAAGCATTTACTATTATTATTTGTAACTTAAAACAACCACACACACCTAAATCTTACATATAACCTCCCCCCTTAAAAAAGAGAAAAGGAGCATTAATTTAAACGGCATTTAGTAAGAATAAACTATAATTTACACTCATGGACAAAATTTAAGAAAGTGGAAAGTCTTTGATATCACCGTAGTCTGTTTTTTTTTTAAGAGACAGAGGAAATTTTTTTTACACTTGATTAAATCATGTGTCTTCATTAAAGGTCACTGTGTATCTAATATCTTTCAGACTTATTGTCTGAATCCCTATATATAAATGCTTAAAAGGTTCAAATTCCTTTGTCCATGGGTGTATATGATCTATATAAAACTAATACTAAATATTATATTATAGTCTCAACTAGGATCATAACTAGAAACATTTATGTCCACTCAATCACAAAGTCAAATCATCATTTACAAATAGGCCTTCTTATATGCAAATTGTTGGTCACATTTTAATGGTTCAAAATCTAAGTAGATACAAGCAGAGACTCGGAGTTTTTGTTATTCGAAATATTCTAAAAATCTTGGTAACGAGAGATCTAACATTATATCCATAATATTACAAAACTCAGAGATCTCCAACTTCGTCATTAAAGAACTTGTTTAAAACAAAATTGGATCTTCTGCAGATTGTTCAACTCACAAGTGACTTAATCCTGTCACTTCAACTATAGCCACACACAACTTGACTTATTTACACAACAAGGAATATTTCAGTTAATCTAAACTATATATCAGATAGAAAATTCAAGGTTTTTTCAAACACGTATTCAGAAATGTAAAATCCTCTACAATACCTATAAATAATAAAAAGAACAACTTCAGAACAGGTAAATTTCTTATTTTATATTCCTCTCAAGCTTTCCAATATCACAAATCCTACTACAGGAGTATATGTAGAAGGATTTGTGATTCCCGAAAGCTTGAGAGGAATATAAAATAAAATAAGAAATTCACCCTCGAAAAGCGTTTTGTTTATTATTTACAAATGCTATTTCCAAAATTGAAATGTCAATATGGTTTCCTACAATCCAAATTTTTTAGACAATGCTTCATCGGTGACGACTTGCAAATTTTTTCCCGTGAGTCATCACCTCCAAAACGCTGGTCGATTGTGTGCCCCCTGCTCTGTTGTATGAAATTATAAATATATCGATTCATATATATAAATATTAAAACATCGAATTCATATAGAAATCCAAAAGAACGTAAGTGAATCTAAAACGCAAACGAATTTTGATATAGTTTTCTCAAATTCCCATTCTTTGCGAAACATTATTGAAATCTACATGGCTTTGTATATATAGTTGTTTTTATATAAAAAAGAGGCATATAATGAATAAACAATTATTTGCCAAAAAAAATACACTTCGGTTGGTATAACGCCAACCTTCGTCAAGATATAACAACGTATTTATTTAGTATAAATCCCTTATCACAAAATTTATATTGTCAGTATTTTTCATAAGAATATTCTTTTTTCATCCAATTTTCTCCCATATTGTTTTCATTCAAAACTAATTTTTCATCTATAAACTACTGGACAATACACCACCACCATCCACCATCTATAACCTATTAATATCATATATATTTGGCGCTTAGCTTGTTTATACAAAAAAAAATGTGTGTAACTTAACAAAGGTTGGAGCTAGGCCAACTTAAATTTATAAATAAATACTTTTAGAAAAAGTATATTCTCTTGAGCGTGTTATCATTTGAGAAAAGAATTGTCTAGGAAAAATAAAATCTTAAAAAAATTATTCATTTAACTCAAGATTTCGGGCCTCTTTAAGCCCAAAAGTAATGCTCAACTATGACTTTTTGAACGGTTAAAAAACAGTAACCTTACTCTTGTAGAAGGACTCAAAGACCCGAAAAAGCTTAAGTTAATTAAATAATTTATAAGAAACTTTTCCCCCAAAATGTATTTTTTGAACCAAAATATATTCCTTTTGTATGTAAAGATGTATCTATGGATTGATTTATTTTTAAAAAGGTATACAGTAGAACCTCCCTATAAAGTACACCTAATTACAGAGCCAAAGTGTCCTTTAGGGAGAGGTGTCCTCTTACCCGAGAGTTGCTAAATTGTAAAAATGGTAATTTTGCAAATGAAAACTGTCCTTTGTGGAGAGGTGTCCGCTAAAGGGAGGTTCTACTGTATATAAATATTTAGATAATAAAAGGCATATATTGGTTTAAATAAAATATTTATTTGTCAATATTTCGGTTGGCTGAACGCCAACCTTTATAAAGGAGCATTGGCAAGGCTTTTTATTATCTTAAGATTTAAATATGAATTTCTCTATATTCAGAACGATATATAAATATAAACAGTAGAACTACCTCCCTGTAAAAGACACCTAATTGCAGAGGCAAAGTGTCTTTTAGGGAGAGGTGTTCTCTTACCGGAGAGTTTCTAAATTGTAAAAATGGTAATTTTGCAAATGAAAACTGACCTTTGTAGAGAGGTGTCCGCTAAAGGGAGGTTCTACTGTAGTATGAAACATTAGTATCCACGGTTTTAGAAAACTAACTATATATAAACAACCCTTATTGTGACCCCGATAGGTTATTTTAGTTAAATATAAATATCATATTGTTAAGCGCCTGAGAAACCTCAAGGATACATCCCTGGTTAGTCTAAATTTAGAATTTATTATTAGGACTAGTTAGAGCGGGAGAACTAAAATAAAGTGTTCTGGTACCTTCTAAAGTTAAACTGTTGTCTACATATGGCGGCATTTTCACTTACAGTACAGGGAGAGACAATCCTGGATCCACCGGGAGTTAATGATCTTGTATTACATATGTATTTCTTTGCATATATCTCAAACAAAGGATACCTTTTAAATAGAATGCAATAACGGGGCGTTTTATGTATACGAAAGTTTAAACTATTTCTAGCGAGATAGTTTCAATTTAAAAATAAGTAATTAAAAACAATTTTCTCTCTACTGCCCCTTACTGCAATTGTAAACTGCAATAATTCCTCTTTATCACCGGATATAAAAGCAAAACAGCCCAATACATTATTAGGACGGAAATTAATAATAGTACCTGCAGAAGGGCTTGGTGCCCGAAAGCTTGTAACATATATATTTTAATAAAGAAAACTTTTTCTCTTCATTTTTAGCATTTTATAAGCCATTAAAGAGAAATTTCGTGATTTTCGTTTTAATATTAGGACGGTGTGGTAGATTAATCTGGTGAAGCGCTGGGTGAATTTACCATTGAAGAGCCAGAAACATATTTTAGTAGTTCTCTTTATATTTACTATTCCACATATATATGGTTGATGAATATGATTGATATTATATTGATAATATGGTTGATGGCAACAAAGAACTCGGTTAGAAACCTCTTTAAAATAGTTTGAAAATGCATCAATTTCCTAAATAAAAAATTGCATCAATTGTCTCCGAAATTAAATCTTTTCATGAGGCTGTGGTATCTTGTAAGTACAAAAGATGAATTACTTTTGCATGTGTGTGTTGCATTTACATTATAATTAGTTTCAAACTCACCATGACGATGTATTGTGCCATATGTACCTGGGATAGGTAACGTATAGATAGAGAAATGGGATAATCCCTCATTAATGTTGCTGGGAAGATCATCTATGGCCACAATACAGCTTACAGGCGTCCTTAATCGTGGATTTGATTTGTTGATGTACCTTTACTTTCTTTTCCATCTGCCAATTTCATACCTTCAGAAGTATCTATGAAGTTAAAAACAAATTGTGTTTACGCAATCAATTGCAACTTTTCTAAGCCCACTTACTTATCATTGTAGTAATTTGTAAAAAGTATTATTTGCAAATAATTAGAACTCGGTGTGCACATTCTGTGCTGATATATTGCCAGCTAATGCTTTACTAACATTTGCAGGCATATAGTGATGGTATTCTTTTTTGACCCCTGGAAGTTGTTCTGCTCTATGGTTGCATGGAATTTTATTATCTACTGTTGTTGTTTCTTATCCCCTTGTGCAAAGATTACACAAATTCCATGAGTCCATGCTCCTCGAGCTCTTTGATGATCAGCGGCCTCTCCCAAAGATCCTGTTTAGTGCATCTAATGCAAGCCAAAATGTGTTCTGGAGCTGCAGGCGCCAAGCTACATTTTGGGCAAGTGGGGTAGATTTTGTTGTTATTTTATCTTCAATGGCTTGAGATGGCCTGTTCTAAATCTTGTTAGTGTAGTTTGGTATAGTTAATTATACATGGGAGAAATATCGTTTACTTACGCTACAGTTTCAAATGTCATCCACTATGGTTATAAGATCCTATACTATGTATACTTGAGAAGGGCGAAAATTGCCTTTTAATTATATCTCAAAATGTGATACAGATCATCAAACCATTGGATTAACTCAATTTTTCAGTCGCATTGGTTTTTGTATGTATCCATTCTACACGTATATCCATGTTTGATGGAAGAACTCCCAACCAAGAGAGTGGATGTTCACCATGTTATCACGTGAAGAATGCAGGCTGCCAAGGACATCGCTTACACTCCTTGTTCCAGAACACAAGCTCTCTTTCTTTAGCTCTTTTCTTCAAAAACCCGGAATTTTAAATTTAGGTATTTTTGGATTTTTATAAAATAAGAATAATATACTTAATGTGTTATAGATATTGTATATTCTCTAATTTTCAATTAAGCGTATTTTCTTTCTTAGATAAAAAGAACATATGATCACACTTCATAATCACTGGAGTAAATAATTGAAAATTAATAAATATTAATATCGCAAAATTTCCTTAGAAAATCGTATTTATTTCTCCATAACTTTCTCTCAACAAGATATATTCATGTTTAAAAATGATTATCACTTCTCTCTATCAATAGTTTTAAATGTAATTAAAATCGCACAAAAATCACACACACATACTACTTTGCAATATAAGATCCGTTCGAAAGAAAAATTCAATGCTATAAATAGGAAAATTATACTCCAATTGAATGTGGTAGGTAATAAACTTGTTCACCTGTTTAAATATTCAAATTTAGAGAACGCTACCAAACTATCAACCTGACTTATGATGATTTTTTATATGATTTTTTTTTTTGCAAAGAGAGTAGTTCCACGAGTTAAAACTGCTCGTGTTAAACATATGGAAACATAAGGTATCATATATTAAGGTATCATATAATCTGTATTTCAGCATATCTCACAATGACAATGCAGTTGATCAAACGGGGCTCTTGTATCATCTGCGATTAGAGCGGTGGCCACAATATACAAAAATTAGCCAAGACTTACATGATGCCCTTGCACAGATATGTATTCTTCAAGAGATGCATACAAAAACCAGATTGGTTACATTTCTTTGATTTCTATAAAGCGCAAATCGATAAAGATTTTATTTCCTCCGAAAATTCTTTCGAATATTGTTGTCCATATTTGACAACCATGCACGTACTTTCTCAAATTTGCAATTCAACGATCAACAAACTTTTTGTTCATAAGTAATAGTGATTTATGAAGAGGATAATAAAAGTGTAAAAACATTTTTATCTTCAAAATTTAAGGTAAAACCTTTTGACAATATATTGGCTTTCCTCTTCTACTTCGTTATCACCAAATCTACGTTTTGTACTGAAGTCATAACCATAAATGTGTGTGTATCGTTACCTTATTTTAATGCATTTTAAAAGGTATAGGTGCCATTTTTGGTACATATATATAAATCAAAGAAGGGATATCCTGATCACGAGCACATGAGCTTTTTAGATGGCAGAGCGCTATTAAAGCCTCTCTAATCTATTATCTAAAATTAAATAATTATGTTTTTATTCTAGTTTGTCTTTTAATTTTTAATAAAAAATAAAGGTTTTCGAGACTTATGGGATGGATACCTTGCATATATTATGGAGGTAAATATGTTAATGCTGACTTTATTTCGATTATGACAGTGCATCAAACTGCAGAATATTTTGGAATTTTTTTTTTTTTAGAATTGAACTGGCGAGACGAGTAAGATATCTCAGTATAAATCTGGTGGTATATTTTCTGACGTCCTATGTGTTCCTCATCCAAAACTCTTCCAAACCCGACGTTGAGGCTGATATATAGTGTTGACGTGGCTGCCACATGCAACAGCACCCTGGCTTATCTGAAAGGGTAAAAAATGAGGTGAAAGTCCAGCTAGCTAGCTAGCCACATTCCAGAACCGCCATCACTCGTAAATCTTGCCTAAGCATTTTTTACATCTCGTTATCATCGCCGGAAACCGAGATCTCGGAATCTTTCTGACGCTTACGTCATTTCTACGTCTCTCAGTAAAATTGACCTTCCAAGTTAGAACGAGCCACCTAGAGTTTAGTTCTGTCTATCTAACGCTGTAGCATCTCCTAAACCGAATTCGAACAAATTTCTCTAACTTGTACATATAGAGTTTAAATTAAGATTTAATAATTTGAATGATTAAATTCTTCTATTGAGACATTTCGTCTTACCTACCCTCATCCCAGAGTGTAAGAAAGAAACAAAGTACAAACTATGGTAGAAAATATCAATAAGTAAATAGAAAATCAGCTATACACAGTCTTGGTGGAAACATCTAACAGTCTTCTAGTAATCTTCATTTTCAACGATATTCTCTGGTTTTCTGTTCAACTGTAGATTTTTATTAGCATTTAAATATGAGTAGAGAGAGAAAGAGTCTATATTCGTGGCCCTCTCTTCTCAATACGTTTTAAAGTTTCACCATGTCGACAATTTATGTTGACATTATATTTCCGATATTTTCACAACTAAACTTATAAATACCAGTTATGAAAGCATATGGAACAATATGCGCAATGGCATAAAGTATATTCAAATGTCACACATCAGGAATCATTGATCATGTCTACAACTCAGGCAGAGACAGTACATGAGGTACACGGGGAGAACTTGGTTGGCCACCCATCATTCAAAGAATACTGAAGTAAGTTCTTTCAAATATACTTTTCTTTTTAAAAAATAAACGTTCTTCCCTGATTTATAATATAATAAAATAAAACTTCCAGGGCTAAGTTTCTTGTGCAACTTTTTATTTTCAAGCTTTCGGACTTGTCAGTCCTTCAACAGGAGTATCACGTTAAAAAATTGATAATAAATACTATTTTTATATACATCAAATAACGTAATACTCCTTTCTGTTGAAGGACTCATAAGTCCGAAAGCTTGAAAATAAAAAGTTGCACAAGAAACTTAGTCCTGGAAGCTTTATTTATTTTATAATACTTCAATTTTATTTATATAAGCCTTGACAGGTCTTTTACCAAAGTATCTACACATATACAAATCAAATTTGAACATTTTACAGAACGAAATTAAAATCTCCACCTTTTCTGAAGCTAGATAAATAGGATTGACACGTTTTGTTATAAGGAATTCAAAGCCAATTCATGATTAATGTTATGTGAGATGATTCTTTTCCTTTCGTTTTGTATCATGTGATAAATGTATTTTATAGAGATAAAACATATCGCATAATAAGTTTGTTTATTAATATAACCACGAGCACTCAACGAGCAAAATTAAACCTATGAGTGAACACGGAAAAAAAGGCAAAGGTTAAAGCGGATTCGAACCCAGGTCTTAGTTCTCTCTCAGCAACTAAATAGTTTAACCACTAGAATATCATGACTCATGACATATGATATAAGAAAGAAGAAGATCACTACAATATCATGACTCATGATTTATATTGAGATAAGAAAGAAGAAGACCACTACAATATACCAATGTGGAATAGCTCAGATTGGTATGAATATTAGGGCTTCCAGTGAGATTCTTTGTGTGGAATTTTAGGTGTAAATTGTTAAAATATATAAGCTTGATGCTTATGATTACGAACGTATATTTCTCATATTTCTACTATATTCATAGCTCATATCCAGAATTCCATTACCAACAATTTCTCTCGATTTACGAATATATACACTCATGGACAAAACATAAGGAGACAGAGGCGATTTTGTTCACACTTTGTTATCTCGTGTGTCTTCGATAAAAAAAAGTCACTGTGTATCAAATATATTTCATAGTTATTGTCTGAATCCCGATATACATGCTGAAAGGTACAAATTTCTTAAGTTTTGTCCATGAGTGTAAGTAGAAGCCTAATACAGTATTAGAGGGACTGGACGATATTAAATTGACGAAATCGCTGGAAGGTTCCCCCATTATTAACTGTTTGTGTGGAATTTTAGGTGTAAATTGTTAAAATATATAAGCTTGATGCTTATGATTACGAACGTATATTTCTCATATTTCTACTATATTCATAGCTCATATTCAGAATTCCATTACCAACAATTCCTCTCGATTTACGAATATATACACTCATGGACAAAACATAAGGAGACAGAGGCGATTTTGTTCACACTTTGTTATCTCGTGTGTCTTCAATAAAGGTCACTGTGTATCAAATATATTTCATAGTTATTGTCTGAATCCCGATATACATGCTGAAAGGTACAACTTCCTTAAGTTTTGTCCATGAGTGTAAGTAGAAGCCTAATACAGTATTAGAGGGACTGGACAATATTAAATTGACGAAATCGCTGGAAGGTTCCCCCATTATTAACTGCTCAAAAAAAAAAGATGCCAAGATGATATCTTATTAGAAGTAGGTAGGTTATGCATGACAAGTTATTTCAGGTTTGACAAAGATGGTTGTTCAGGAAGGAAGGTTATTCGCTCATGAGAATTTGAGCTCTAGCATGTGTCTAAATGGAGCTAAATTAAGGTTTTTAGGAAAATAAAAATGTGTTTTCTCCTTCAAATTGGCGCATGTATATCGGATTACATCAAACCTACCTATAGGTCAGTCAGTTCTGGGTACTATCCGATTTCACCATTCTTCGAATGCCTCTTTTTTTAACCTGATGAATTCCACTCAGCATTTTTTCAGATTCTAAAAAAACAATGTATATATTTGATTAACTATACTGCTATTATATATAACAAACTTTTATTTTGTTATTGTAATTTTGCATTTAAACCCACAACGCTCAACGAAATTGTCCAATGTTTTAATTTCAATTACTTTTTTAACGTCAGATACCTTTTACCCCATATTATAAAAACAGCTATTCTTATACACGAAATTAAAGGCATGGATTTTTCTTTGAAGCAAACTTTTCTCCTCTTGTCCTTACTGCGATAAAACAATGGGAGAACCTGGCTAATCAGCAATGGACCCTCCCAGCGATTCCGCCGGTTTAATAAACAATTTCGTATTCTAATGCTGTATTGGATTTACTGTATTATATTGATCCAAGTAGAAAATTCTATTGAAAAATGGGAAATTTTCCGTTTATTGTATGAAGTTCGATGAATAAATTTTCATTGAAATATAGTGCATAGTGTTTGCTGAGGTCCATTACAATCTGGTTGACCATTAGCCATACTAGATGCACCAAGTCAGCTGGGTTTAAAGAAACATTCACGTTATTCGTATTTATTAGAGGTGAGAATCCTTCACACTCAGGAGGTGGTGTAAAATACTCAATTTGTGGAAATACAACTTGGGATCGAATCCCACACGCAAAACCTTTTCCCTTAAATAATAAATAGCTTCAATGGCTTCAGACTTGTACATGCACAACCCACCAGTAGAGTGCAATGAACCAAAGATAGGTTCTAACACTATTTTATACGTGCGTAGACATGGGCGTGTTCTTATAATATAATACATGTGTAGACATGTAGTACTTAAGCCGTTGCAAATCTTTACTCATCATGATTATCTTTACCGAAACGATGTGTACTTGGAATAGACGAAATCTTTCAGCACAGTTTGTCTTGTTATCAGTACATTGACGACATACCTATCAGAATTATTGCTTACTCTATAAAGTGATATGTCATTTTGAAATTATTTGGAATTGACACAAAGCGTCAGGTTTACGATCTGTAAAAGAATATTAGAGAAGAATGTTAAAGATTGAGGCAAAAAAGTTTAGTGTTGAGGGTCAAAGATAAATCCCACTCAGATGTCCGATGAGAGCTGTGGACAATATTATCGTTCAACTGTTGAACTAATGATGAACCTACATTGACCTTGTTACACATTATTTGATATTTTTATACAGATCTCATACAATTCCATGCTACTTTTACAAAACCATTTACTATAGCATTCACATCATGGGCAAAACATAAGGAAGTTGTACCTTTCAGCATGTATATATTTTTTGAAGGAGAACGTTTGAATTTACATATATGGGAAATCAGCTGTTATATAAGCAAAAAGGAGTAGTTTATGCTTAAAATATGAAATTTCCTTAATTTTTTGTTCATTAGTGTGTGCTTTACTAGATAATTACCTAGATGCGACAGAAACACGAGGAATTTTAAGCCGAAAACAACTGAAACAGCTAGAAGTGGCATATCTTAAGTCCATAATAACGCTATGCTCATATACGGCGAGTTATGTTTGTTTTACTCGTATTAGCTGACGTTTCAGATACTTTAGCGCTTTTCTAGATTCGTTTTCCAGAATCTAACCTGCCTGCAAATATATACAAATATGTGCGTACGAAAAAAATTAAAGTTTTCAAATCTCTTACTAGAGAATTTATGCATAAATATTTGGCTAGATATCAAATTGAAACATATATATATATATTATATTATTACAATATTTAGACAAGCACCTCTCGCGCCTTTCTTTACATATATTACTAATTTTTCTTTCTTTTATTTTTAGTTTTTTTTTTTTGGTAAATATCTGATTGATAACTGTGGGTCAATAGAGGCTTTTTTAAATTGTGTCCATATATAATCGATATCTTAATCACACACACAAAAACCTTTATTAAGACACACTGGTCTTACAGAGGATTCCCCTTGGGGTTACAAGACGGAGAAACCTATGAAATTGGGAAGTATACAAAGGGGTAAAAATGGAGAAAGATTATATACACATGATAAATATATACAGATTATTATTTGAATGATCCTATGGAAAATAAGAATATGGATTTGGAAATATGGATGGGAGAAGTGGAGAGCGAAAAGAGGAAAAAAACAGGTATTTACGTATGGAACATACATATAATGGAACAGTCAATTTAAGCTCTTCTGCTCACACAGCACAGGTGGACCATGGCTTTTTTCAAGAAATCTTTAAGAGATTTTCCAGGAAAATCCGAGTGTTCTCGATATCTTAATCATATTTATACTATGTTTGAATTTGTTGTTCAGTAATAGAGATAAAGAGAGCTTGTGTGTGTGCTATATATTAACAATATATTTATATTACAATATGAATATAATAGAAAAAAAAAACCTTTTATATATATTTATAATAATACTTATTTGAGAAAGTAATTTCAATACTTTGATAAGAGAGGTGCTGCATTGAGTTTTGTATTGACAGCTAGTTCGTACTTCTTCAGACTGTAGAAGGGCTTGAGAAACTTCTTCCATTGTCTGAACATCATTCAAATTTACGATGTAATTTACCTTCACACAGTGGCAAAATAAACTTCTACCGTTGAATCTTAAACACACATTGCTCGATTTAGCTTCAGATGAGGTCGCTCCTGACACGGAGAACAGACACCTTTGCTGACGTCCTTGACATGGGTTCTGGATGCAGCTGTTGGTAGGGGTTAATGGCGGCTCATATAAATTTGTCATTCTCCCAGTATCTTTATTGAGTTTTTATAGCATTTTATAAGTCTAGCCCCTCTTCAGGCTAGCCCACCATACTTTGTGGATACTGGGGCTGTTGATACAGAATTGCCTATTATGTATTCTCAGCTAACCTCATATATTATGGCTGTTCCCCTATCTGCTACTTGAGGACATAGTAGTGTTCAGCTTTCCCCAGGAGTCTGTAAAATGTTTCTAGAAGGGTCTGTATACAAGAAGGGCGCTCTAGCTCGAAAAATTTCCTCTTATCTCAATAAAGAAACGCATTACCGCAATATACATATATAATCCTCATTTTAGATATATTTTGAATATATATAGGATTATCTCTTTCTCTTGAAATATATGTATTGTTTAGAGAACTTTGTCATGTTTGAAGATGCACAAAATTAATCTCATCCTCGCACAAATGATAAGGATCTGATACTTCGAAAAACTTAAAATACAAAGGATTCGTGTATAAGTCATATGTTTCAAAAATATTCGAACTGGCTGGTTATATATAGATAGGTAGTCTTTAGTAGATCGCTTCTATGTGTCAACACAATTGTAACTCGGAATTTGAGTGACAAACTATTCAAATGGTTAATATTTTATTCGTCTTAAAATACCTAAAATATTTTTGATAGGAAATAGAAATATAGTTCACTAATGGAACAAATACAAATGTTCTTTTGAATGCAATAAAATCTTTGAATATTAATGCAAAATACTCAAAATTGTTTCTCTGTTCTTTCATGTGAATAAGGTGTGATTGTTTGACCAAATTATTCTTTCCTTGCTTTTTTTTTCTACGTGACAATAAAGTATAAAAATATTGTATCACCTAGATTAATTCTTCAAATTGAAGATACTTCGGCCAGTAAATCTTTTTATTACCTCGACGTTTCGACAAAAATCTTTTGTCCTCGTCCGGAGCGAACATACATTACAATATTAAATACATACATATTTACATCCATGCCTATTTGCATATGTCCCTTAGAGAGAGCCATGCAATGTGAGAGACGTAATGACCAATAAAACTGGTTGTTTACCGCACATTTGCTGACACGTGATTCGCCAGCCGGGCTGAGGTCGAATGGTCCAAACGGCTTTGATGCCATGCGAGCAGGCCTTTACATAATTCTAGATCGATATAGCTGACTTCTGGATCAAAATTCCAATCTATTTACATAATTCTAGATCGATATGGCCGACTCCTGGATCAAAATTTCAATCTATTTACATAATTCTAGATCGGTATGGCCGACTCCTGGATCAAAATTTCAATCTATTTACATAATTCTAGATCGGTATGGCCGACTCCTGGATCAAAATTCCAATCTATTTACATAATTCTATATCGACATGGCCGACTCCTGGACCAAAATTCGTCTTCGCACTTACCAGGATGCCAATGTCCAGCTTAATTATTTGCATATGGTTGCATATTACTCGGGCCCATTGAATCAAATTTTGAAAAGTGCTGACTTCAATATCCCAGGTTCACATTGGGTCTATTAACTATACCACCAGTACTCGCTGCAAGAATATACTGGGCAATTCAACTATTGATGTAGGATATAATAGGTAGAACAGCTGATAATATTTCATCTCTTCTTTATCATTTTGAAAACTAACACTTTTGTATCTTTTTTAAATAAAACAAATGTTTCTCTCTCTCCATGTTGAAACATGATTAGCGATATTGATATAAAAGTGTTTTTATCGCATCGAACACATTTTCATAAACATATGAATCCCATTCTTTAAAATTGTCAAAACAGAGCCTTTATCCAGATCGGTAGAAAATGATCAAAGCAGGCAGGGTCTCCACCGTCCACAAAGATGTAATACCATAAGAGCCCTCTTTGTATCTACAGTAACTGACACCGAAATGAGATCGTGGCGGCACCGTGTTTACATTCTGAATGCCCCATTTTTTGTTGTTATTATTTAGAAGATCAGGTGGACGGCTGGTTCTGATTTCCCAAACAGATTCTTTATATTTATGATAAACGTGATAAATCACTTGCATCATTATACTTCCTGGATCACTGGCCTCGCTTCCAAGATAGAGATCGTTCCATTGCAACGATACAATATCGTAGACCCCCTCCCCCCTCAATTTTAATACTTGACTTATTTTGATACCTTCTTATAGAGAAGAGCAATTTGAAACGTTGGCATTATAATCTAAAAGAATCTACTATGGCTGGGGTGATAAAAATAGAATTTAGGAATATACTAGAAGTAGTCAGGTAAAAAAGAGAAGAGCATTAAGAGAAATCATCAATGCTTGCATATAAAAATTTATTTTATAAATAAAAGTACGAAATTGTGTGTTGGGATTGATAATCGACATTTGAATTATGCATAAAAGGTAAAAGCACAAAGTGGTATATCTAAAGTTATATGTCTTCACGAAGACTCCCCTTTCGACGAAGCGTACTACACCAGGGGTCGGCAACCTTCTGAGTAGAAAGAGTCAAAAATTACAATTAACAAAATTTCAAAGTTTTTAAAGAATCACATTTTTTCTTGCCAGCAATAAATAGTACCAGCATAAATAAAGTTTATACTTATGTGAGGACTACACGCAGCTTCACATCCAAAGAGCCGCAGGTTGCTCGCGAGCCGCGACTCCTGTCCTACACTATACAATGAGGGATCATAGTAGAATGTTGTGATAGACCAAATATATTCGACATCTATTGATTTTTCCATGGGTTGATAAGATATAAAAGGGTGTTTAAATAGTCTTGAATATTCTTCCTTTTTCTTAAGAGCTTCCATCTAGAAACAAAATCCCCTATTACAATTGAGGCCATCTCGGCAGCAATACCTATGTAACAACACTAGACTGACCGTCCAGTAGAAGTTGGGTAGTGAAAGATAAGATTAGGTAACGAGATTTAGTATCTTTTGATGTCGAAATTGCACACATACAATAATACTACTGTGATTCTTTTTTCCCATTTCTTTAATTACGTGAGTTACATGTGTGTGTTGCGTTCGTGTGAGAGGGAGAGAATATTTAAAACAATTACTAATATTAATACGCTACTTTTAAATAAGAAGCGAAGCTCATCAGTATGAAACTTCCAGCTTTTTCGCATGTACGTGATTGTATAACTTGAATTATGATGTAGAATATTGCTGAATGTGCTACAAAACCAGTTTTGACAAATCCAGACAATATATACCAATGTTTCTGCTATAGCTCTCAGTACAGGAGTGGCTTAGGTTTCATAATATCCTACGTGCGGGGGTTATGAAATCGGTTGAATTTGCCAAAACGGGAGAGGTGTCTCTTTTGATACTTGAATACCATCTTATTCAACTTTAAGTTGTATTAATGTATTCATGTATATATCATATATAAATACCCCTGTGTTTTTCTTGAATTTATTCAATTTATATATGATGCATTAGCGCGCCATCTGTTAGGAAAATTCGAAACTATTATAGACGCGTATGATTCTTTTAAATATTAAACAATTTCTACTGCCCTTGGAGTAAGAGAAGTATACTTGAACCGAAGGTGACGTAAAATAGCCCCTAAATAGGGTTGTAATCCATTTAGCGTTACCCAGGGTGCACCACGTGGAGGCGGATTATACTACACCCCGAAAGAGGAAGAGGTCGCGTCTTGACGTCCCTTCCGCGAGGGGGACTTACAGAACAAAACAAAGGGCCGACACGACAGTAAGAGCAGTCGAAGTTTTTTAATTACAAAAAGAATCATACGCGTTTATAATAGTTTCGAATACTTATACGAATACGAAATACGAAATCGAATACGAAAACAATAGAAAAAAATATGTGCTCGTGGTCAGGAGATGCCTTCTTTATTTTTAATACTTATATATGTACCTTCATATAACCTTCACATATTATTCACTGTTTAAATTATCATGAACTAGGTTGCTCTTGCTGAGCAGTACCTATTGTGATTTGAACCAGGCTGGAGAGGTTGAATGACCTTACTTCAAGGGATCATTTCTAAAGTTTCATACTTATATATGTACCTAGAGAGACATTTCTCCCTTTACTTTTGCATCAGAACGATATTCATGTACCAATTAAAAAAAAGGAGGGGGGGGGGGTCAACTCTTCCGTTTTGGCAAATTCAACCAATTACATAACTCTGCACGAGAGCCAACCTCCCGCCCCTGTACTGATGAGAGCTATAGCCCGACACTGTGGTAAACAGGTTGGATTTTGTCTGAATTACCCAAAACTGGTATTGTGGCTTCAACACTACTAGTAAACCTTTTTTTACTAGGGTGATAAACAGAATGCATCGTTTTGATGCGTAATTAAAGAGAGAGATGCCCCCATCCCCTACCTCTAGGTACATACTTTTCATATTCCGTTCATGAGACTGATGGTCTTAATTAGGCGCTTTCACCACTAGTAAACTATTCTTTTTACTAGGGTGATAAACATAATGCATCGTTTTGATGCGTAATTAAAGAGAAAGATGCCCCCATCCCCTACCCTAGGTACATACTTTTCATATTCCGTTCATGAGACTGATGGTCTTAATTAGGCGCTTTCACCACTAGTAAACTATTCTTTTTACTAGGGTGATAAACATAATGCATCATTTTGATGCGTAATTAAAGAGAAAGATGCCCCCATCCCCTACCCTAGGTACATACTTTTCATATTCCGTTCATGAGACTGATGGTCTTAATTAGGCGCTTTCATAACTAGTAAACTATTCTTTTTACTAGGGTGATAAACATAATGCATCGTTTTGATGCGTAATTAAAGAGAGAGAGATGCCCCCATCCCCTACCCTAGGTACATACTTTTCATATTCCGTTCATGAGACTGATGGTCTTAATTAGGCGCTTTCACCACTAGTAAACTATTCTTTTTACTAGGGTGATAAACATAATGCATCGTTTTGATGCGTAATTAAAGAGAGAGAGATGCCCCCATCCCCTACCCTAGGTACATACTTTTCATATTCCGTTCATGAGACTGATGGTCTTAATTAGGCGCTTTCATAACTAGTAAACTATTCTTTTTACTAGGGTGATAAACATAATGCATCGTTTCGATGCGTAATTAAAGAGAGAGAGATGCCCCCATCCCCTACCCTAGGTACATACTTTTCATATTCCGTTCATGAGACTGATGGTCTTAATTAGGCGCTTTCACCACTAGTAAACTATTCTTTTTACTATGGTAATAAACATAATGCATCGTTTTGATGCGTAATTAAAGAGAGAGATGCCCCCCATCCCCTACCCTAGGTACATACTTTTCATATTCCGTTCATGAGACTGATGGTCTTAATTAGGCGCTTTCACCACTAGTAAACTATTCTTTTTACTATGGTAATAAACATAATGCATCGTTTTGATGCGTAATTAAAGAGAGAGATGCCCCCCATCCCCTACCCTAGGTACATACTTTTCATATTCCGTTCATGAGACTGATGGTCTTAATTAGGCGCTTTCACCACTAGTAAACTATTCTTTTTACTAGGGTGATAAACATAATGCATCGTTTTGATGCGTAATTAAAGAGAGAGAGATGCCCCCATCCCCTACCCTAGGTACATACTTTTCATATTCCGTTCATGAGACTGATGGTCTTAATTAGGCGCTTTCACCACTAGTAAACTATTCTTTTTACTAGGGTGATAAACATAATGCATCGTTTTGATGCGTAATTAAAGAGAGAGATGTTCCCATCCCCTACCCCTAGGTACATACTTTTCATATTCCGTTCATGAGACTGATGGTCTTAATTAGGCGCTTTCACCACTAGTAAACTATTCTTTTTACTAGGGTGATAAACATAATGCATCGTTTTGATGCGTAATTAAAGAGAGAGATGTTCCCATCCCCTACCTCTAGGTACATACTTATCATATAAACCGTTTATGAGATTAATTGTCTTATTTAGGCTCTTTCTATGTACGTAAACATCTGAATTATTTATATTTTCGCGATTATTTTTTAATTTTCAAATAAATATCTACTATCCTTATTGCAATGCAATAGGGATTATTACAACAAGGATAATAGGATTGTTGTTTGTTTTTTAATGTAAAAAATAAAATGAAATTGTGATATAAATAGTTTCATTCATTATATTTAGAAGGCTCGCTAACACCTTATGAATAAAAAATGTGAATACAAAAATAAGTAATATATCAATTATAGGATCTCTTAACAATAAGACACAAATATAAAAATAATAATAATAATAAAGAAAAAAAATCACAAAAATAATGTTAACTGGAAAAGAACGTTGATGTTTATTAAAAATATAGTTCAAATGTGACATTGTACTGTAATATAGTTCATAAATTAAGAAAAAGGCATCTCCTTATCATTCAACTGAAAGTTGCTGATGGCTTGCGTCATCTATCGGAATAAATATCAACTATTCATTGATTTTTTTATTATTTCAGAATTGGCCAAATACCAAGTTAATGTTTATGTTTCGTTGCATACCCAGATATGCAAAAGGTCATAGATTTTGTTTAGTGCAATCTTGTTAAACTTGAGTGGATTTTCTTACATTGAGGTAAGTTAAGCCAAGTTCATGGCAGGTTGTAGCCCTCTATATATCAAATCTAGGTCGCTCACATGTACAATGTGTTGTTGTGAAATGGGCGTAGTCTTCAAGGTCGCACGGCAAATGTACAGAGCGGTGGGTTTTCCTTGCTCATGTGTCATGTGATGAATCATGTGGCATGTGTCACTTGTGCGGTCTTCTTGGATCGTGAACAACGGCGACCCCCATTCTTTGTTTCTTATACATATTTTTTTAAACAGAGGTTCGTATCATCAAGCTTTTTAAAATAGAAAACGCTAAACCTCCATCACGTTAATAATTATGAGAGTTTCAATAAACATGTGAAAAATATGTCATACACCTTGTGGAGAAACTGAGCTAAAGAAAGTATATTGCTGGACGTTTATATTTAACTTTTAAATCCTGAATAAAGTGGTTAGGCAAAGTTGTTTTTCTGTTAATACATATCGTGTAACTAAAAAAAAATGGTGCTTTTCTTTCGTTCAGTGATCAGCTCGGGGGAATTGGAGCATTTCTACCTTTCCGCGAATAGCTAGGAGGAATTGGTGCATTCTACCAGTCCATGTTAATCTAGAAGAGAGAACAAGTCTTTGATTTCCAGACTTAAGTCTGGTCATCTACGGACAATGACTTTCCAGAATGGTTGCAAGGTTTTCCCACTATGTACTAAGTGCAATTCTCAACCTGCAACCCCAAAACACATTATTAACTGTATTGACTCATCCTTTGATTAGCTCTACTCAGCCTCGGCAGACACCATCAAAACTCTCAAGCTTTACAAGCTTGATATCCTAATATGGTTGAGTGGAGATAAGAAAGAAGAAGATGATAATCTAGGGTAAATTGATGCATTCTACTAGTCCATAATCAGCTTGGGGGGATTGGAAAAATCTACCAGTCCATAATCAGCTATGGGGAATTGTTGCATTATACCACTCAGATGGGGGGAATTGGTGCATTTCTACTGTCCAATGACCAGGGTGTGGCTCCGGTGAGAAAACCAAGGTCGCCATCCATATGACCAGTGGGGACCAAGGGTCTGAAGGTGACACCATGATTTCAAGATTCATGAAGAATCTCCGATGTCATGCCCTCGTGTCTCCTTTCATCTCTCATTTCATCTCCCAAGGCAAAACTAACTTTTCCCAGACACCATCATTCCTATACACCCAAACATTACAAAGGTTTGTTTACCCCTCGTTGGAAGTTAACCTTAAATGCCACTTGAATAGTTTGCAATCCTTTGTACATCCTTTTCCTGAAACCTATATTAACTCATTCTTATTTTATTACTACCAAAACACTATAAAGGTTTTGTATTTCCTTTGCTGAAAGTGGACTTTGTATGCTACCTGAGTTTAGGCAATCCTACATACACAATTTCCCCCAATTCTGTCTCTACACCAAAATAAAACACTAAATACAAAACATTTGTAAAAATGGATTTGTTTTTTTTTTTTTTACATTCTTTCTCAAGTGTCCAAACATGCCAGTAAGCAAATAGGTAAATAAAAATATAACCATTTGTTCTGGTGAAATCGATGGGTCGAAAACTTGCCAGTTGACAATACAGAAACGAATCGCCTTTATAACCTAGTGGGATCTTTGATTCTTACTTTTAAAAATGTTTTGTGTGCGGAGACCGGGCAATTCTGTTTTTGATTATTTGTGCTCCTTCAAAATAAATCATTGGTATGCATAAAATTTACACTGCAAAACATCGCCAAGTAATTTCAACTATTTTGGACGATTCCATAGTCTTTTTTAGGACCTTCTGAATTCAAATCCGAACCTGTACTGATGAAAGCTCAACACCATATCATACAATTGGGATCCTCCACAACATTTTACTGCATAAATTCAATGTTATAGAATTCCTTAGGGAGATTTATAAGTTTATTCTGGTTAGAGATAATCATGATAAAGATATTCACCATTAAACAATTATAGAGATATTGACATTAGGCCCCTCTTACTAGCATACCTTATTAAACATATAAAATACACCTCATTCCCAAACATAATCGTATACTACAGACTATGGCTTGATATAAAGTGCAGCCTTTGGAAGAAATTTCTTCTAATTTTCAAAGAGAGAGAGATAGAAAAGCACGATCTCATGAATGTAATATTTTGGTATTTATGTACTTTTATTTGGAATAATTTAATTTATTCAACACATATAGGCATCTTTACACTAGCACAACAAAGATCTGCCATCTTATTGTTATTATGAATGCCACAAAGCTATCTAGTTTTCTTCAAGGATTACGTAGAATACAATTACGTCAAAATCATATAGCATCTACACTCAATGATGATCGGTGATTTGTTCTTTTTCTATAGCTAAAGACTTCTATACAAATATCGTTTGTTCTCAATCAATACCTTTATATAAGATCCTTATGCAGAAATATTCTCCTGAGATATACAGATAATGAGTGGGGAAAAGAGGAAGAAAGATTTATGAATTTTTTAAAAAGAGTTATATGAGAAATCTGCACGTATACAGATAGATAGATATACGTGGGTAAGACGAAAAGTTCTCGGCCTGACCCAGAGATGGCATTCCAATCGGCAAAAGATTACGTATCCCTCCATTAGTTAATAGGACAAGTTTCAAATTGTTTACCAAATAAGTTTGTGTAAACAGGTCTTTGCAGTACATGTCGTGAGCCTTTTTCGGTAAAATGGATAAACTTGATAATCGTGCAGTTATTAAATTCTTCGTTTTGGATTTTTTAACCCCTTAAAAAATTCATCCGAAGTTGACAAAGGTTTACGTGAACTCTCAATTTTAACCATTAAAAAGTTGGGGAACTGAATTTAAACGTGGTCGCACGTCGCTTGAAGATGACCCACGTGAAGGACGTCTAAAAACTGTAACCACATTGGAAACTATCGAAAGGTACACAATATCGTGTTGGACGATAGACAAGTAAAGTTGTGTGAGATAGATGAGGTCGTGAGTACATCAGAAAAAAAGGGTGCGGAAAATCTTGCACGAAGAATTAGGGATGCGAAATCTCTGCGCAATGTGGGTGCCGTATTTGCTGAATTCTGACCAAAAGAAAATGCGCAAACAACATTGGTAGCAATGTTTGGGCCTATTCAAGAGGGATCCAACCGATTTTGTGCGGCGATTTGTCACCATGGATGAGACATGGGTCCACCACTACACGTCGTAAACCAAAGAGCCGTCAAAGTAGTGGATGGAAGCCGGTCATTCAGCACCAAAGAAAGCGAAGTCGATCGCTTCTGCCAGAAAGGTCGAGAGCTGTAGATGAATATTTTAAGTCTTCCAGACTCTCAATTCCGGAAAGGAATACTGATATTGGAGAAACGCTGGACCAATTGTGTTGAAGTCAAGGGAGATTATGTAGAAAAATAATTTATTTTGAACTTAAAATGTATTTATATGAAAAATAGACACTTCGGCCAGTTGGAGTTTTTTTATTTTCTCAACGTTTCGACAAAAATCTTTGTCTTCGTCAGGAGAAGTAAATAAAATAAAACATTTGGCAAGGCGTTAAAAATTGTTCTGAGGTTGCAAGGGCGTTCTCACGTTATTTTTCGAATTTAGTACAAAATTATCGAAACGTTGAGAAAACAAAAAAACTCTAACTGGCCGAAGTGTCTATTTTTCATATAAATATGAATGCCGGCCAGGCTATCTTTATGAAAATGTATTGTCAGGCCGAGAACACCGTATCCTCGTATAATAATTCTGATATTATACACCCACCTAGTATCTATTATACTAGTGTAGTACTAGTCTTCTAATCTAAATGCTATATATAGATTGCGCTAGTAAATAGGGGCAAATGGCGGAGAGCCACCTGCTGCAGGTAGTCGTCCCATGTGGTGGGGGGAGGGGCCAGCTGGTCCAATGAGAAGCAGCTGTGGCTTGATTGATGCCGTGCCATCTGGAGCTGGCCCCGCCTCTTTGGTGGACACTCAACTATCTCTCTTCAACACCTCTCATCAACATTCTACTGATGGACCCCGAATTTATATAGATTTAAGTATACACTATTTGTGTCACTTTCAAACTTAAATAGGACAATAGGGAAATCAACGTGTTTTGTTTTTAACATTTTGCAGTTTGATAGCTATACCTACATACATATGAGTAATTGAAAATTATATATTTTTTCAAAATTATATTAATATATATTTACATATTGTGTAGTATATTTTACCTTTTAATTATGCTTAATGATTTGTTATTATCTCAAATGTAGTTTATTGTAATTTAATAAGTTACTCTTTGAAATTCCAACTAATTGGGATTTGATAAAATGTTTCATATTGTTCCCTTTGAGATGTATTTCAGTATACACTTGGGGAATGAATATGAAATATAATTATGAATTTATATCATATATTGGTTTTTTGATTAAGAAAGATTTTGGACTATAAGGAAAACAATTAATCGTTATTTGAACTGAGGGGCCTGGAGAAAGTTGTTCTCTAAGCATGGTCAAAACGTTTTCAATGTTTAACTGCCAAATCATTTAAACTCTCATTTGAACTAAGTATATAATGTTTTCAAAGTTCTGTTTTATATATTGTTAATTACATTGAAGATGATTTCTTTCTTAATATACATACACTCATGAGCAAAACTTAAAGAAATGGAAGTCTTTGATGTCGCCTTTTTTTTTTTTTTTTTGAAGGAGACAAAGGCAATTTTATTCACACTTGATTATCTCGTGTGTCTTGGTAAAGGTCAATGTGTATCAAATATCTTTCAGAATTATTGTCTGAATCCCAGATATGCATGTTAAAAGTTACAACTTCTTTAAGTTTTGTTCATTAGTCTATTTATCGAAATGCATAACATGCTTTAGATTACGTTTTATTGAGTTTAAAATATATTGATGGTATTCTATTTTAGTTATATACCCATTATATTCCCCATATATACCCATTTTTAATGGGTTGGTATTTGCTTTGCTTTTTTTTTTTCCAAAGTAATGTAGAGCTTAACAACAATCCAAGTAGCTATGGTACAAATGGAACTAGAATAATATTCCATTAAATTTGTATGATTGTAATGAAAGATGGTAAGTTCGCACACATAATTATCATTTTGCTCCTATCTTCAAAGGAAAATAAATTCGCTTTTAGTTATATATAAAGATATTGAAATTCTAATTTTCTGTAAAATATTGTGAAAAAAAAAATTTTCAGCGTTGTTTGTTGAAGGATTTTTTCCTTCGTTTCCTATGATGTTCAATGAAAAGATTTTAAAACATTTTTGTTGTAAAAATCATAATGTCTGTTGTGTTGAATTAGAATCCTTTTGATTTTCCCTTTGTGTTAAAATACTAGCGTAATGCCTCTCAAATTTTATTCTGTTGAAGGTGTTTCCCGATGTTATATAATTTTTTAAGTGTTACACTGTGTTAAAAAAAATGGATCTTGAATTATAAATTAATTATAAAAATTAACTTTTCTGGATTCGATTATTTGTTTAAGGCTTTTTTCCATCATTGTTAAAGTTGTTAAAATTTGAGATTGTGTTGTGCATGAAACTTTAATCATTTGTTTTTCGTTCAGGCATGCAGTATTTTTGAAAAAGTAAAAAATCATTCTAAATTTGTTTCCAAGAATGTTTTTAATGTAGAATAACCTCCAAAAGACAGTTCACTCTCTGAACGGCTTCTTTTAAAAATCAAAATTGACTTTATCTAACACAACCTCTCATGAAGAGGACCACATAGAAAATAGAGAGTGGCCATATTTTATGGCTATGGCAGCTTCAAGTTTCGCAACTCTTTTTGATCGCATTCTCAGTTCTTTCTATCTCCATTCCTCTGCGTTAAATAATGGTGAATAATTATAAGGTGGCCACCAATATTGATAAAAAGAATTATTTTATCGAATAGTGATTAATATTTAGATGGAAATTTTGAAGTCGTTCTGTGCTCATCGCTATACCCAGTCAAGAGCGTACAACCTCACCACTCTCAGATCACACAACCTCACCACTCTCAGATCACACCATTTCTCGCCAAGTTTCAATCTCATTGCTGATACAATAACTTATATGTTGAGCGGATTGGGCTGATTCAATGAATACTTTCGTGTAAGATGCATGGAAAATGTAGCCGCCCCTGTACTGATGAAGGTCATTGACAGAACAAGTTGGTTTCAAATGAACTTACTAGTGTTGTGGCATAGTCAACATTCTGAAAATGAGCGTTTTGGGCAAAGATGATCGAGTACAAATTGTTTTTTTTTTTAGATATATTTTATAGGGGGAAGGAGGCCCTTCTCAAAATTACATTGTTACGTGATTTATTATTAATGAAGTAGGAAAGAAAACAAACTAATCTTTGCCGAGGATGAATTAAATAATACTGATCCTCTTTCTGAAGAAGAAATAAAACGGAATATAGAATAAGGTAAACATGAAGGAAAACAGGCAGATCCATATTTTAAAAAGTAAAATACGCAGTTAAATACTTTTGAAGAATATAAGTAATCTGGTTTGTTTCTTAAGAAGGGAGGAAAACAGGCAGATTCATGTTGGAAAAAGAAGGGGAGAAATGCTCATCCTATCTTCTTCTTATTCTTTCTTATCCCCACACTGGGTGAAGTAGAATGCGTCTGCCTTTGTCATTAAGACTGGGAGCACAGTGTCAGGCCGACTTAGCTCCAAAAGAAATGGCCGCCTCTGACATGAGGAACAGACGCCATGTGCAGCCGCTCCTAACATGGAGTACAAACGCTGCTCATCCTGTATCCCTGGATTAGGAGCCCTTACAGGGTACAATCAGCCGGGCCAGCTGAACCCAGGTTTTTTAGTGAGCTTGTTACTGCTCCCCCTCCTCCTTTTTCATCCGGGCTTGGGACCGGCAAGGGCGGAGTTTCATCCTATCTGAATAAGAAACGACAAAAGTTAATTGTGATTGAAAAATGATGTAAAATAATAGGCTAATCAATTTCAAACTTCTTTGAAGTTAGTATGATGCTCTCCTTTTGGGAAAAATGAAAAGGTTTATCCTTGCTACAGAAGTAATTAAAATAACTGATATTTTAAAAGAAAACAGGCTGATATTTGTTGAAGAGGCAAAGAAGAGGCGGCCACACCTAGTCAATTCTCCACACCTATGGCTCAACATCAACCCGGAAGTTTTACTGGACAGGCAGAACCTTCTAGCTAAAAAGGAAGAAAAACAGGCTGATCCTTTCGTCCTCCCCCCCCCCCCCCCCCCCATTTGGTTACTTGCACTCATTTGTGGGGTTAGACTTTTTTTTTTGCAAGAATCGGGGATCATTGAAACAATTTTTTCTTCAGAAAAAAAAAAAAGTGCCCATTTCAGGGTTTCGATCCCGGTTCGTGTCTGTCGAAAATTGACGGTTTATATTACTCCTCTGCTAAACCCGGATGATATTTTTTTTAATGAAAGTAACGGGATTTTCTCCTTGCTGAAAAAAAGGAGAAAACAGACTTGGCACAGAGAGGCGAAGAAGTGGTTGCCCACACGTAGAGTCACACACATCAATTCTCCACGCCTATGGCGCAACACCCAACCCGGAAGTTTTGCTGCGTGAATGCCGAGTGCTCGGTTGCAACTTCAGGCATTTTGTTTAAACATCGTTGGAGTGGCGAAAACATCACACACATTTGGGAATGTTGGATACTTGCTGAACCTTTAGCAGAGACTTCTGCATACACACCCCAAACTCTTCAAGTTGCTTTCCTACAGATCAATCTTATTGTCTTTCATAATTACATAAAATAAATACAAATATAGCATGCAATTTCAAAACTAAAACCTAAAACGAAGCTTCAATTTGAACCCTTTCCTTGGATTTAGCCACAGACCAACCTATGAAGTTAATTGTCTTAATTAAGTTTTCTTGTATATAAATTCCATTATTACCATTAAATGTGATTAGTTTTCACTTTTTTTATTTTTCATTTGCAGACTCCGTAGTAAACCCATGACTATATGTCCTAATAAAGGCTTTTGTTTGTGCTTCAATGTAAGCATTTCCTTTATTACAAAACCCTACGTTTATGCATAATATTTGCATATACATATATGCAACAAAATGCATATTAGTTAAACCATTCTCTAGAAAAATAGTATCTAGTGCACACAGTTAATTATTAGATGGCGCTATATATCAATAATGGAAATAATAGTTTGAAAAAATGAGGATTTCATCTCAAGTCAATATATAGATTGTAAACTGCATGTGTAAGGACAAATGTTCCTATAAGGAAATATTACTTTTGTGTGATGTGCACATATATATAGGTAAACAAAAAATTTCAAAAAGAAATAATATAATATATTTTTCTCTCAATATATAAGTATTTAAAATATGTAAATAATAATCTATATATATAAAATTGAATGTCTGTCTGTTTGTTTGTACTCTATAGATTCAAAAACCATACATCCAATCGCCGTGAAATTTTGGGATATTATTAGGTATATCACCGGGAAGGTTTTTGAAAAATAATTTCATGAATATCTTGAATATCCTTAGAGTTATTTGCAGATTTGTAGATTTAACTCGCAAGCAGCGTCCCCATTGTGACGATGATAACAAGTTTTCTTATCACTAAGTTTGTTATCTTAAATATTATTTATCAAAAGTAAGATTATCTCAGGATGACACGGCAATTTATTTGCGACAAGAATAATGATACAATTCCAAGGCGAAGATACTATTCCTTTAACTTCCAATTACCGAGGGAACCAATTAATATTGATTTTATTCAACTTATCGAGTATTTCTCAAGGGACCGGGAAAAAATGTTCACTAGATAAAACTATGATTTTCTAATTTAGAAAATTAGGAAAGACAAAATTCAGGATGACAAGGCACACAGGGACGGGAAAAAATGTTCACTTTATCGAGAGATTCAAATTTACGAGTTTCAAATTATCAAAATATCTTTTTTTATTTTTTAATAAGTTTTTAGAGAATTGTTTTAACAAATGTTCGCTAGACAAACCTTTACTCGGGTTAAACCCCGGGCGAAGCCGAGTACGTTTTATAAGTTTAAAGAGAATTGTTTTAACAAATGTTCGTTAGACAAACATTCACTCGGGTAAAACCCGGGCGAAGCCGGGCACATCCGCTATATATATATAAATGAATGTATGTGTGTCTGTGTCCTTTATGCCTGACCAAACCACTCATTGGAACGCCATGAAACTTTGGGTAGTTATTTAGTATAGTACTGGGAAGGTTTCTGAAAAATAATTTCTTGAATATCCTTAGAGTTATTTGCAGATTTGTAGATTTAACTCGCAAGCAGCGCCCCCATTGCGACGATAATAACAAGTTTTTTTATCTATAAGTTTTTTTATCTATAAGTTTTATTATCACTAAGTTTATTATCTTAAAGATTATTTATAAAAAGTAAGATTTTCTACTTATTAATTGCGCACAAGTCAAAGTTAGTTATCGATTATTTTTCAAGGGACCGGGAAAAAATGTTCACTAGATAAAACGATGATTTTGTAATGTAGAAAATTATGAAAGACAAAATTCAGGATGACACGGCAATTTATTTGAGACAAAAATAATGATACAATTCCAATGCAAGATACTATTCCTTTAGCTTCCAATTACCGAGGGAACCAATTAATATTAATTTTATTCAACTTATCGAGTATTTTTCAAGGGACCGGGAAAAATGTTCACTTTATCGAGAGATTCAAATTTACGAGTTTCAAATTATATCTATTATTATTTTAAATAAGTTTATAGAGAATTGTTTTAACAAATTTTAGTTAGACAAACCTTTACTCGGGTAAAACCCGGGCGAAGCCGGGTACGTCCGCTAGTGTGTATATAAAAATTGTATTTATTATTAAGTTGTTAACGTGATAATCCTGTTGAAGGGCTGACAAGTCCGAAAGCTTGAAAATAAAAAGTTGCACAAGAAACTTAACCCTGGAAGCTTCATTTATTTTATAAAAAATGATTTATTTCAATATTAACTTTTATTATTAAGAAAAAAAAAAGGGGGGGGGGGGGTATCTCCTTATCGTGCAACTAAAACTTGCTAATGACTCAAGCCATTAGCAACTTTCAGTTTTACGATAAGGAGATGACTTTTTCTTTATTTATCCATCTTATCCCAGTACAATTTCACATTTGTAATGGTTTTCATCTTTTACTATAGAGAGACAACAAGACAACACGTAGATACAAGAAAAATTCTAGTCACACATACACAAATAATGTTTTTTACAAATTTAGCAAAACACAAAAGCAAACATTTACTCATGGAAGGCTTACAAGAAAATGAGCTAGATTTATACAAGAATATTTAGTTCTGAAGTTACAAATAATTGATATTAAACACAGGATTAGAATTTTTATAAATATTTTCAGGCCAGAATTAATTGGATAGAATTCACCTTCGAATTTTAGAAATTGGGAATTAAACGGTGACTACAGCGATAATCACAAACAGTCTGCTGAGTTTTATAACCAAATCCCCTACCAGACTTTGTGCTCCGTATAGAGAACAAACAGAACAGCACTGTAGGTAATCCTAGACGGCACATGGACCAAATCCCCTGGACGACGTGCCAGAACTCTGGAGTCGAGGATTTGGAACCATTCGCACACAATCTTCCTGGATGAGCTCTTTCCCCCAATAGGGAGGAGGGGAAGAATGAAACCTGGAATTCCACAATAGCCATGTCTATAAACATCAGGGAATACATTTTTTTGCATATATACCTTTTATAATATAGAATGATAATAATACATTAACGTGCGATCTGTTATGAGAATTCGAAACTATTATAGACGTGTATGATTCTTTTAACAATTAAACCATCATCTACTGCCCTTACAACAATAAACTCAATAATTTTTAATAAGGGCATTAGAAAATTGTTAAAATAATCAAACGCATATATAATAGTTTCGAATTCTCATATATACATTGTATATATTTAAGTTCAAAAACAAACCGTTAAAAGATTATAACAATATGATTCTTTTTATATAAAAAATAGACACTTCGGCCAGTTGGAGTTTTTTTTTATTTTCGTTCTGAAAATCTATTGTTAATGAGAGGTCATCTAACCCTGTGAATCAACCGGAATTTATCAGAAATTTCCCTCAGAAAAAGGTATGTGCAGGTACAAAAACAGCTATGGGATATCCTACACACCAATGAGGAATTCTAAGTACATTCTCTGATAAAAACAGAGAAATATATATATGGATAACAACGCGTTCCTTCATTTTAAAAAGCTACTCTTCGGATGTGGACAGGCTATTTAAGGATGTGTTGAAGGACAATCCACATGTCCGAAAAGGAGGTGGGTAGACTCCAACTCTGGCCGAAGTGTCTATTTTATATATATATATAAAAGTCAGTGTATGTATGTATGTATGTGGGTATCTATGTCGGCTATACACGTCCACAATACGTAACTAATCTGACTGAATTTTTAACAGTATATAGAGTAGAATCTGGAAAAACTTATAGTGAAAATTTCAGGTCTCTATCCCGAATATTCTTCGAGTTATTTGCAAATTGCGTTGCAAATTTGCCTTTTCGCTCGCAAGCAGCGCCTCTTGCGGTGAAGATGGGAGGTAATATCAGTTGACCTAATGTACATGTAAAACGTGGTTTGACAGGACATAAAGAAAAATCTGGAAAATATATTTATCGGATTTTTAGCCAATAAAAAATAAAATTGACAGGTTCTGGGCAAAAAATAGTTGTTTTTTTAGTCAGAAAATGATGATGACAATATTGCTGTATCATTTTTGATTATCAGATACAAAAATTATATCGGGAAAAATTCCAAAAAGCTGAGACCACGGGTGAAGCCAGTTCATTTTTAGTGTGCAGGAACAAAATTCTAACAGAAAAACATTCATTCGAGCAGAAGACACAAAGCCAGATCATCTCTTTATAAAATATCGCTTCTCTGACACAAAGTTTGGAGCGGGACGTTTTACAAGAGTGACATCCACGGCGCCAATTTATAATTGTAACGAATAGTATTTGAATAAAAACATTTAATCGGAATAAAACCTGGGCGTTGCCCGGGTCATTCGGCTAGTTTTTTTATATAAATATGAATGCCGGCCAGGCAACCTCTATCTTTTCGATAATATGATTCTTTAAAATCTACCCACCTCCTTTTCGGACATGTGGATTGTCCTTCAACACATCCTTATATAGCCTGTCCACATCCGAAGAGTCGCTTTTTAAAATGAAGGAACGCGTTGTTATCCATATATATATTTCTCTGTTTTTATCAGAGAATGTACTTAGAATTCCTCATTGGTGTGTAGGATCCCATAGCTGTTTATGTACCTGCACATACCTTTTTCTGAGTGATAATTCTGATAAATTCCGGTTGATTCACAGGGTTAGATGACCTCTCATTAGATTTTCATAACGAAATGTTTATCATTGTTCGTACAGATAATCGTTTCTATATTAAGATACTTCGGAATTCTATTATCGATCAGAATTTTTTAAATTTAAAGTCTAGATATCATTTAATGCTTTGAAGAATGACTTTACAAAGTGAGAATGGTAAATATGTAAATAAATTGCATATTGATGTATTTATATATAAACTCTCAAAATATTAAACACTGTAAATTTAATGTGTAAGAAGAGTAAATCATTCTTATTTTTCGAAACATTATATTATTTTCTAATATATTTGAGCTTATAAATCTCTAGCAGTGTGTGTGTGTAACAAGCGGTACATATTAGACTACAGTGCTTAAGCGACATATGTTCTATTACATAATTACATATTGCATAATTACATGCACAACATGCTCTCACATCTACATACCTGCGGCCATCATGGCCTCTAAAAGACGCGTATCTATAAGTACTTCCTCGGCCTGGAACTGAGGAGTGTTCAAGAAGACCTTGTCTGGAAGAGAACTCTCTCAAGGGGGGGGAGCCTCCCTTGCTGAAGAAATTTGCACAACTCTATATATTTCCCAATATTTCATCTACCCTTTATTTACTCCTTTTTTATATTATATTATTCTTTATTGATCTTAATTTTTGTTGTAACAATTAAAATTAGAAGAATCAATACATTGTTTGAATTGTCATAATTGTCTATATACGCTTGCCCAATCTCTCTCTATACATACATACATACATGCTCCAGAAT
>CP092864.1:58819978-58913467 GCA_030710605.1 Cordylochernes scorpioides
AGTCTTCTAGATTGTAGAGACAGTCAATAGATGGCGCTTAATTCCAATTGGTTCTAATTTTGACAAGATAATTAGTTCTTTTTTAGATTCTTACATAGTTATAACCTTATTCTAATGAGTGAAAATTACACGAAAAATTCTCTAGTTCACCCTCTATGTACAAATTCACATAACGTTCTGTTTGTGCAATCGCGCGCTGATTACGTAGAATAAACGAAATCCTAACAACTTACCTATAATATTTTTGTTTTGGAATGTAATTCATCTTTCTTTCTTTCTGAAAGTTCTTGGGTAAAAAATGAACCGATTATATATTAATCTAACATTTCAATGTAAAATTGTGGAAGGCGCTTAAAAACTACAAATATTTCTCAAAATTAGTTTATTTTTATTTTAAAATGCTAGCTTTCAAGTGATAATCGCTCTTCAACAGTCTTAATTAAAAACATGTAACTACAATGTACTACAAACTAACATGTAATAACAAATACTATTTCTTACAAGAAGTTTACATTTACATTTTTGTAAACACTTCTTGTAAGAAATAATCCATGTTTTTAATTGAACCTGTTAAAGAGCGATTATCACTTGAAAGCTAGCATTTTAAAATATAAAAGGAAACTCATTGTGAGAAATAAAGTGTTTTAAAAATAATTTCTTACTATCAAATATACGTACGTACGTGCTGAGAAATCAAACATAACTTGGTAATATACGGATGATCACCTTATGTTTTTAAAGGCGATATATAATATTGGTGTTAGAATGTGTTTACCTTTGACAATTGACAGTGGCAGAATATTTCAACTAAGTTCTGGCTACTGAGGAAACTATTTTGAATATCTTTATCGGATGTCGTGTATTCATTTTTAAACATCACATATCTGAGAAAACAAGGAACTACCAGATGTATTGGTTGATACGGTGGCTGGCAGAAGAATTAGGATAATCTAAGCTATTGATATGATCAAGAATGGTCGGCCATTTGCCAAATATAACAGCTAGCAGATAGAAGAAGGAATGGAGAGATTCTGGCCACAGGTTCTGTTTTCAGCAAGAACGTTTGAAGGTATTTCTCCAGAATTCTCAGCTTCAGGACCCAAGTGATCTCCCTCAAAGTAGACTCTGTGACTCACTTAAGAGAATATTTATTACTAGACGAAGGACCCGCGGACACACACACACTGCCAATATAGAATCGAACCAATTGTAGATAGTACCGTAGACCTAAGTCCCCTGTAGAGAGGGACACATTTCTTAATGCAATCATCAATCTGAGTCAGTATAGACGACGCTCGGTGTAGTTCCCGTAGGCCCCGCCAGACGGCGGTGGCAGGGGGCGGCACCATGGCTAACCCCGCCTCCATACTTCTTCCAGCCGACGCTGGGCATGACACCATGGTGGATCTGAAAGAACACTCGGATGGGCCAAAGGTGAGTTTTGTTTTCCCTCATCCGTCAAACTTCTTTCTGCGTTACCACTTCAAGTCAGATTGACACCCATCCTTTTGGTCTAGTCGTTCTGACTAAGTGTAGCTCAGTTGACGTACATACAAAACTCTGGCAAGTTTATACATAGCAACTACTTATAGACATGACCACATCTTACTCCTTCCAGTACAGGCGCTGTTCGAACTCCTTCATTAATCAACATTCCTACCATAGCGACATGTCACCATCATCCAAATGTCTAAATCCCTGAAATACTTCTGACACTACGAGTGTTTCTCTCTCTTCAATAAGGTATAAGATAAACATCCAGATACCTACTTTACAATAACTCAAGATATTAATGAAAAATAACTTTTATCATCCATAATGAATATGTCACGATCTACGTCGGAAGTTATACAATATCTAACTCCTCCCACCTTCTATAAGTCTTCCATGTTAACAAATGGTTAGGTATACATATAATGGCAATAAGAAAGGAGGTGTTTATCACCCCCATCTTCCATCCCCTCTCTCGTTCCTTGATTGACTGAGCATCGTGGCGGGATTATGTCCTAGCCCCACATACACTCATCATCAAAACTTAGGGAAGTTGTACCTTTTACCATGTATATCGAGACAATAACTCTGAAATATATTTGATACAAAATGATCTTTATTGAAGACACGAGATAACCAAGTATGAACAAAATTGTATCTGTCTCCTTAAAAAAAAAAAAAAAAAAAATTGACGACTGGAAATATCAAAATAAGAAACTTTCTTAAGTTTTGTCCATGAGTGTATATTAAAGTAAAGCATTTGTCAACGCAAGAATATTCCTGTCAGACCTAAATGACGTGCAGTTCTGGCTTCAACCAGCAACTTACAGTCCAGCTAAGTCACGTCGGTACATCCAGTATCTGCATTATCGACATAATTACACCTATTTGCACATTTTCTTCCTAATGCCACAGCATTGTTTTATGACTTTAAAATACATCTCTTTGTTTAGGTAGTTGATTGAGCGGCTAGCAACTATTTTTATCTATATTTGAGGGAAAATGTATATTCGTATCTTCGTTTAGATTGGGAGGGTTAGTTTAGGATAGATTGGCATGCCACTGCAGCCATAATGTCATGATAAATAATAAAATGTTCTAAAAGTATTATATTTTTCTGACATTTCAGTCAAAATCAAAAGTTTCAACAAACCTGCGCCACCCTCTTCTTCCCACTGCGTGAGTCGAGCTCAACTCTAATATAGAAATTGTTCACAAAACAATTTTCTCAATTCTTTCAGCTCTCTTAGCTACTTTATTTTTTCTCTCTAGTGACGTTTTAACAGTATAAAATAGTGTATAGTGTTTATAAATCAAACTTTTATTTCTCAATTCATCCATCTTAACTCTGTACTTTTCTGAAGCCTTTTTATCCTTTAATGGCTGAAAGCTGAGAATGTGCTATATGGCTGTGTACACGTTAAACAAGATTGTTTTTAGGTATAGGTGATATCCCGGCCAACCCATTTGTTCGCATTCTACTGGAGTATTTTAAATCTGAAATAACCAATAAATGAGCAATTTGTTTCTTTTGAACTTTATAAGATTAAGCATCGTTTTATTAAAGAAAATTCACTAAGAATAATTCCTCTATTCTACTCTTGTTTTTCAGTCCTTTTACTCAACTGTGATTCTTCATAGATTCATTTGTTCGTATTCTACTGGAGTATTTTAAGTCTGAAATAACCAATAAATGAGCAATTTGTTTCTTTTGAACTTTATAAGATTAAGCATCGTTTTATTAAAGAAAATTCACTAAGAATAATTCCTCTATTCTACTCTTGTTTTTCAGTCCTTTCACTCAATTCTGCACACTCTTCTTAGATTCTCTGTACGGTATTGGGTTAAAATTGTCCACACACACCAAACATTCTAGTATAAAACTATACTTTTAACACACCATTATATATATAGGATGTAGTATTGAAATAAATACTCCATTCGTATACTTTGTTTCAGTCCTTTCATTCAAATGTGCATCTTCATAGATTCTATGTACGGTATTGGGTTAAAATTGCCCACATACACCAAACATTCTAGTATAAAACTATACTTTTAACACACCATTATATATATAGGATGTAGTATTGAAATAAATACTCCATTCATATACTTTGTTTCAGTCCTTTCAATCAAATGTGCATCTTCATAGATTCTATGTACGGTATTGGGTTAAAATTGCCCACATACACCAAACACTCTAGTATAAATTTATACTTTTTAACACACAATTTTATTTATATATCTAGTATTGGAATAAATCTCATTCCACTTTTGTTTCATTCTTTTACTCAATTGCGCATCTTCATAGATTCTCTGTACGGAATAAAATGTGCAGATATGTAACTTTAGTGCTGGTCTATTTTTTTAATACCGTGCACGGATTTACATAATTTGGTTTATAACCCCCATGTTGACTATATTCTGTCTCTACACGCCACGCCTTACAACAAACTATCTTCAATAGCGGATCTACAACCTACAAATTTGTTAGACGAAAAACATTGTGAAGGAAGACGAGTTTCTTTTATTGATGCATAGGTGCAAGCTTTCGGGTAAAAACCCTTCAACAGGCGAGCAATGAAGCGCGACTTATAAGTACTATGGTACAAAAATACACCATTTGTACCATAGTACTTATAAGTCGCGCTTCATTGCTCGCCTGTTGAAGGGTTTTTACCCGAAAGCTTGCACCTATGCATCAATAAAAGAAACTCGTCTTCCTTCACCATGTTTTTCCTCTAATTTCAATTCAGGAAGAATTCTTTATCTATACTACAAATTTGTATTAGGTGTAGGAGATTTATATACAGATAAACAGGAGAGAAATTGGGTAGAATATATTTTCTTATTATTATTATAATCTCTAGTGTGTGTGCACGTCGTACAGGCCGTGATAGTTATGGTGGGTAGACTGCCTTTACTGCAAGTGCACTACATGTAGATAGTAGACCACTCACTGGTGGGGTTGTATTTGTGCAAGAATCGGTAGCTATTGAAGCACTTTTTTCTTCAGATAAAAAGTTTCCAAATTAGGATTCGAACTAGGGCCGTGGCTTATCGACGGTTTATTCCATCAACCCCACAGAGTAGAATCCTACTAATTGGCACTTATTAGTGATTTGTGTGTGGTGTTAAGGTAGAATACAATTTGCAATACTTTAGTTTTGTTTATTCTATATCTAAGATTCATCAGGTTTGAGGACAATAAGAAAGCGAGAATATCTTTGAATGTTCCAGACTCAAAACTGATGCCTCTGTTAAAAATTGACTGGAGGGTACTTTATTTCTTTGATTTTTTTAAAGATACAGATGCGCTTCTGTATTCACTCTGATCTTCTCAGGAAAAAATTAGGTGCCCGATGGTTTCATCGATGCGTCGGTATTTGAAGAATATTCTGTTTTCTGTTTTCTCACTCTGCTGCAAGTTTCCAGGTGGATTGATTGTATATAGTAATAGATATCTACTCTTGTACCCAAGAACAACTCGCGAATAAATAAGGAAATTTGCTCTCAGCTGTTTTATAACACAACATTTACAGTTGAAAACAAAATGTAAGATGTATAGGCTGATGCTAATAAGTATTTCGTCAGAATTCGAGCATCAACATATTGCATTACGGCTTGTAACTTATCACAAGAAATTAGGTAACTTCTACCAAATCTTCACGTAACGTATACTAACATATTGTAAAATATAACATCTTATTGAAACCCATCATTAAACTTTCAAATTTTTATTTATATTCGGATAGATGTTTAGTTTTAGATGCGTAGTTGGCCACTGTAGAATCCAAACTGCCTCACCTCTCCTCTATCTTAGTTTTTACTTCTGGACTTCTTCAATATATGCCTAACTACTATATAGGTAAACACGGTGATATATGACTTGTTAGCAAGCCCACCCAAAGCTAAATCATTCGTGTAAGCACAGTAGGCGTGCTGATGGTGGTGTCTTGTCCACCATGGCATGGGGGGGGGTTGCCATTGCCCGGTTAGTCATCCACATTTCAGAGTTCCTTGTAAGCCTTCACTGTTACCATAGCGGCTCGGGGCTCACGAAGTCCCCACCGTACTACAGGACAGTCCCTTACTTGTGCTGCTTCTCCCGCCCGCCACGCAGAGGAGGGGTTGGACTTCTGGGCAGGAGTAGGCGTGCTGAAAGATATATAATGTCGTGTTGGATCCTGCTGTTGCAATAGAGGATCCAGGACAGGCCCCTGTGGAGGCGCTGGACGCCAGAAATAGGACTTAACAGTCCTCGCAACCCATAGGTTTTCAGTAGTCTTATCCTCCCAAGGTCTTTCTTTATTTCCAGTATTATAACATTTCTCCCAAAATTGTCTCTTTGGTATACCATCATTCTGTAAGCTTGAGAAGACTTGTCCCACCAAGAGTAGTTCTCTACAGATCTACGCCATTATCGATGTTCCAACTGGGCTATCTGATCATATCGACCAATACGATATACAGTATGAACCTCCCTTTAGCGGACACATCTCTACAAATAACAGTTTTCATTTGTAAAATTACCATTTTTACTACTTAGCTACTCTCCGGTAAGAGGACACCTCTCCCTAAAGGATACTTTAGCTCTGCAATTAGGTGTCCTTTACAGGGAGGTTCCACTGTATTAACATTCATGCCAAAAAAATATACAAAATCTCTGAAATTAATCGCCGGATTGAGTCAAATATATCTTAAAGTAATTACTGACGTCTTATGCTGAATTCTTTGGCATCAGTTTCAAAACGACAAAAAATAAACTTTTTTTTTTTTAAATCATAAGTACATGAAAAATATTAAATAGGTAAGATATATTTATATATTTCAGTGTAAATTAGGAGAATACATAGCGCTTCATTTAATCTTATATATGCTATTTAGAGAATGAGTGAAAATATAACAGAGTGAAGTAAAGAAGTGGATTCTAGAAAATGACAAAAATAAATTTAAAAAAGGCGGAGCTTGTTCAACAACAAGTTGTAATTAATACATCGTCGCCATCTATTGGAATAAATGTCAACTAAATTGTGATTTTTACCTTTTTTGTCGTAAGTTAATAACACTTATATTGTATTATAAATTACTTTATTATTATTTACGAACGGAAAAATATGTCCAGGGTAGCCTAGTGGACATGGCATCTGCCCGGTAAGCGGAACACTGTGGGTTCGATTCCCATCCCTGGACACTTTTATTTTTCCGTTTATCATTACTCTTCACAATTCACCCTTTCATACCTCATCCAAAAGGTTAGAAATAATCGTTATTTCTCCTTGGGATAAATTTTGAATTTTCGTTGAAAAAAAAAACACATGCGAGATGGTATTTCAAATTTCGTTTTACAATCACAAGCCGCATTATATTGTATTATAAATTATTATGTATATTCGAAATTATTAAAGACGAGTATGATTCTGTTGAAAATTAAACAAATTTTCAACAGAATCATACACGTCTATAATAGTTTCAAATATTGATAACAGATGGCGCGCTGATGCATCATAATATAATTATTATATATACTGAGGTCACACTGACTATACACCAAACCTCATGACGCCAAATAAACATAGAAACTTAATAAAATAAATAATGCTTCCAGGGCTAAGTTTCTTGTAAAACTTTTTATTTTCTCAAGCTTCCAGACCTATCAGCCCTTCGACGGGAGAGTATCACAATAACTAAACTTAGTCCTGGAAGCATTATATATTTTATTAAATTATAGATCAGAGAAGGACACGTTTGTTTTTAAAACATAGAAACTGTTTCTCTACAAATAAAAAATTGCTAATTTGATCTTCCAAGAGCCAAGCACAAAGGGGAATCTAAGTCAGAATGATTAGACAATTTAAACAATTTTATTGATTCTTCTAATTAATTGTTATAGAAATAAACTAAGATAAAATAAGCGATAATAAAGGAGTAAATAAAGGGAAATATATATAGTTGCATTATATGCATTAGCGCGCCATCTGTTAAATTGACAAGGACCCAGAGCAGCAGCTTTACACACCCAAGATAGTGGACATTGCGACTGTTGTGATAGAGATGCATGGAGACATCTGAGGCTCCTTCATTGGACATGACAACAACAACAACAGAAGATTGACATGGACCCAGAGCAGCAGCTTTACACACCCAAGATAGTGGACATTGCGACTGTTGTGATAGAGATGCATGGAGACATCTGAGGCTCCTTCATTGGACATGACAACAACAACAACAGAAGATTGACATGGACCGAGAGCAGCAGCTTTACTTAGTGGGGGGGCCCGAGTCCGACTTCCAAGTCGTTCCGCCAAGAGATCAACACCATAGAGGTCCGTACGTCTCTTGACCTCACGGACAATACAGCAGCTTCATCACTTCTTTTTTCTAGATTTGATTCATTTTGTCTCCTCTCTTATTGTAAAGACGTTGCTGTATCACCTCATAAGCATAAATAAAGCAGCTTTACACACCCAAGATATAGTGGACATTGCGACTGTTGTGATAGAGATGTATGGAGAAATTCTTAGGCTCTTCATTGGACACAACAACAACATTAAATATGATATATATCATCATTATATAGGATTATAAAAATCAAAAAAGGGCGAAACCAACCAAATTAGGGCATTTATAATTGTATATATGTACACATTTCTTCAGCAAGGGAGGTTTCCCCACCTTGAGAGAGTCCTCCTCCAGACAAGGAGGGGTCTTCTTGAACACTTCTCAGTCCCACGCCGAGGAAGTACCTCGTCTTGGCAGACGCTAGAATTATCCACAGGAAGTTTTTCATCATTTGAGATATATAGAGTATATATCTAAAACACTAAAATCACTTTTTACAAAGAGAGACATAGAATTTAAAATATCTATTTAATAAATACTTAGAATATGATAATATTCTAAAAAAATACACTTTGGTTCATTCATTTTAAAAATACTCATTTTAGATCACAAATATAATATTTATTTCCAATATTTCGTATGGCTACACGACAAATTTATCGGGGAATACAACTGTTTTTAGGCAATCGTGTATCACTTCAAGTGAAACATATTACCTTTTTCTACTTATGCTACCAGTTCCACAGTCCACAGCAGAGAAAAGGTGAGAATATATAATATAGACTCATAGACAAAACCTAAGGAAGTGGAAAGTTTTTGTTGTCGACGGTTGTGTTTTTATGAGGGAGAAGGAGGCAATTTTGTTCACACTTGGTTATCTCTTGTGTCTTCATTAAAGGCCACTATCTATCAAATATATTTCAGAGTTAATGTCTGAAATACGATATTCATTCTTAAAGGTACAACTTCCTTAAGTTTTGTCCATGAGTGTCGTTAGAAAATAAAAAAAGAAGATGATCAAAATATACGCAGTGTTTGTTATATCTCTCCACCCAGACTGTATAATTACTGATTGTTTGTTTTCTTGTTGACACTTTTTTTCTATCTCTCTTTCTTAGACTTTGGGACAAATCTATTTAAGATGAAATTTCTTAATCAAAATATTTGATATGTAAATATACCTCTATATCTTTATATATAATCGAAAAGAGAGAGATAAAAGTATATTCCTATAATCATTAAATATTATATTGTCCTAGTGTGTAACTAACACCTACCCACATATTCTCATGCTCAGCAATGGCCGCAGCCTTGCAGAAAATTGACAAGAAACCAGAGCAGCAGCTTCACACACCCAAGATATGGACATTGCGACTGTTGTGATAGAGATGTATGGAGACATCTGAAGCTCTTTCATTGGACACGACAACAACAACCGAAAATTGACAAGGACCCAGAGCAGCAGCTTTACCCACCCAAGATAGAGGACATTGCTGTGACAAAGATGCATGGAGACATCTGAGGCTCTACATTGGACACGACAATAACAACAACATTAAATCTTATATATATCACCATCATATATGATTATAAAAAAAAAGGGCGGAACTAATCAAATTAGGACATATCTATTAGATAAGAATACAGGTATGTATAGGACTGTCCATCAGACTGGGGACCAACCAACCAGCCAGGCCGAGCGAGTGACTCAGTCGGCGTGTTTGCCGAAGACAGGAGGGGGGAACACATGGCCTTCGTCACCGCAGGCTCAGCTGTCGATTGTCTCCCACGATCTAAATGATTTCTTCCTTGTTCCCTTCACTGCCTGACATCTCGTTACGTCTTGTCATTGTCTTCTTACTCTCAGATGTTGGCCATTTATTGGACACAATCATCTCTTGGTAGCTAATGGTTGAGGCTCAACATGCTATTTTTGCATAAAAGGGAGAAAAAATAAATATAAACGTCAGGATGTGAAGGCTGTTGATCAAACAGCACAGTTTATAAGAACAGAGAAGAAAGGGGTCATGTTAATACAGAAGATAAAATGAGTATACATTCATCCAGTTACATTTAATAAAATATAGTTTTTTATAAATATCCCCATCTCTAAGAGATGTGACCTATAGGTTTTGGCATGGATCTGGTATGTTTCTACCAAGAACTCAAACCCCGTCTTTGATTCCATTTCTTGCTGCGAGAAGAAGATCGTAATAGTATTGATTGGTAATGCAGTATTCCTGGAAGGAAGTCTTTGGCGTGCACATGGCGGTCGATAACAAGATGCCACCTACAGCACTTTTACCCTCGAAGTCTACTCAGCGACCTTCGGTGAGGAAAGACAAAAGGTCAAGATGATAAGCATTTACTATTATTATTTGTAACTTAAAACAACCACACACACCTAAATCTTACATATAACCTCGTCCCTAAAAAAAAAGAGAAAAGGAGCATTAATTTAAACGGTATTTAATAAGAGTAAACTATAATATACACTCATGGACAAAATTTGAGAAAGTAGAAAGTCTTTGATATCACCCTAGTCTGTTTTTTTTTTTTTTAAGAAACTGAGGCAATTTTGTTCATACTTGATTATCTCGTGTGTGTCTTCAATAAAGGTCACTGTGTATCTAATATCTTTCAGAGTTATTGTCTGAATCCCGATATATAAATGCTTAAAAGGTACAACTTTCTTTGTCCATGAGTGTATATGATGTATGTAAGACTAATACTAAATATTATATTATATTCTCAACTAGGACCCTCACAACTAAACATTCGTGTCCACTCAATCACAAAGTCAAATCATCATTTACAAATAGGTTTGTATGCAAATTGGTGGTGACATTTTAATGGTTCAAAATCTGAGTAGATACAAGCAGAGACTCGGAGTTTTTGTTATTCGAAATATTCTAAAAATCTTGGTAACGAGAGATCTAACATTATATCCATAATATTACAAAACTCAGAGATCGCCAACCTCGTCATTAAAGAACTTGTTCAAAACAAAATTGGATCTTCTGCAGATTGTTCAACTCACAAGTGACTTAATCCTGTCACTTCAACTATAGCCACACACAACCTGACTTATTTACACAAAAAGAGATATTTTACTTAATCTAAACTATATATTAGATAGAAAATTTAAATTTTCATAAACTCGAATTAAGAAAAGTAAAATCTCATCTGCAATACCTATAAATAATAAGCAGAACAACTTCCTAAAAGGTGAATTTCTTGTTTTATATTCCTCTCAAGCTTTCGAATATTATAAATCCTTCTACAGGAGTATATTACAAGGGTTTGTGATAGTCGAAAGCTTGATATATATAGGAATATAAAATAAAATAAGAAATTCACCCTCGGAAGGCGTTTTGTTTATTATTTACAAATGCTATTTCCAATAGAAGTGTCAATATGGTTCCCTACAATCCAAATTTTTTAGACAATGCTTCATCGGTGACGACTTGCAAATTTTTTCCCGTGAGTCATCACCTCCAAAACGCTGGTCGATTGTTGTGCCCCCTGCTCTGTTGTATGAAATTATAAATATACTCATTCCTATATATAAATATTAAAACATCGAAATTATATAGAAATTCAAAAGAACGTAAGTGAATCTAAAACGCAAACGAATTTTGATATAGTTTTCTCAAATTCCCATTCTTTGCGAAACATTATTGAAATCTACATGGCTTTGTATATATAGTTGTTTTTATATAAAAAAAGAGGCATATAATGAATAAACAATTATTTGCCAAAAAAAAAACACTTCGGTTGGTATAACGCCAACCTTCGTCAAGATATAACAACGTATTTATTTAGTATAAATCCCTTATCACAAAATTTATATTGTCAGTATTTTTCATAAGAATATTCTTTTTTCATCCAATTTTATCCCATATTGTTTTCATTCAAAACTAATTTTTCATCTATAAACTACTGGACAAGACACCACCACCACCCACCATCTATAACCTATTAATATAATGTGACGCTTAGCTTGTTTATACAAAATAAAATGTGTATAACTTAACAAAGGTTGGCACTGAGCCAACTGAAATAGATAAATAAATACTTTTTAAAAAATATTATAATCCCTTGAAGGATATCATTTGAGAAAAAAATCGTCCAGGAAAAAATTCTTATAAAAATGATCCATTTAACTCAAGATTTCGGGCCTCTTTAAGCCCAGAAGTAATGCTTAACTATGACCTTTTAAACGGTTAAAAAACAGTAACCGTACTCTTGTAGAAGGACTCAAAGACCCGAAAAAGCTTAAGTTAATTAAATAATTTATAGGAAACTTTTTCTCTAAAATTTATTTTTTTTATCCAAAATATATTCCTTTTGTCAGTAAATATTTATCTATGGATTGATTTATTTAAAAAAAAAGCATATACAGTAGAACCTCCCTGTAAAGGACACCTAATTGCAGAGCCAAAGTCCTCTTACCGGAGAGTTTATAAATTGTAAAAATGGTAACTTTGCAAATGAAAACTGTCCTTAGGGGAGAGGTGTCCGCTAAAGGGAGGTTCTACTGTATATAAATATTTAGATAATAAAAGGCATATTGGATTAAATAAAATATTTATTTGTCAATATTTCGGTTGGCTGAACGCCAACCTTTATAAAGGAGCATTGGCAAGGCTTTTTATTATCTTAAGATTTAAATATGAATTTCTCTATATTCAGAACGATATATAAATATAAACAGTAGAACTATCTCCCTGTAAAAGACACCTAATTTCAGAGCCAAAATGTCCTTTAGGGAGAGGTGTCCTCTTACCGGAGAGTTGCTAAATTGTAAAAATGGTAATTTTGCAAATGAAAACTGACCTTTGTAGAGAGGTGTCCGCTAAAGGGAGGTTCTACTGTGTAGTACGAAACATTAGTATCCACGGTTTTAGAAAACTAACTATATATAAACAACCCTTATTGTGACCCCGATAGATTATTTTAGTTAAATATAAATATCATATTGTTAAGCGCCTGAGAAACCTCAAGGATACATCCCTGGTTAGTCTAAATTTAGAATTTATTATTAGGACTAGTTAGAGCGGGAGAACTAAAATAAAGTGCTCTGGCTCCTTTTAAATGTAAAGTTAAACTGTTGTTTACATTTGGGGGCATTTTCACTTACAGTACGAAGAGAGCAATCCTGAATCCACCGGGAATTCATTATCTGGTATTATATATGTACTTTTTTGCATATACCTCAAACAAAGGATATCTTTTAAATAGGATGCAATAATGGGTCGTTTTCTGGATACGAAAGTTTAAACTATATCTAGCGAGATAGTTTTAATTTAAAAATAAAATAATTAAAACAATTTTTTCTTTACTGCCCCTCACTGCAATGATAAATTGCAAGAATTCCTCTTTAGCACCGGATATAAAGGCAAAACAGCCCAATACAATAATAGAGTGGTATGGTAGATGATGAAGACGCTGGGTGGGTTTACCATTGATGAGCTAGAAGCGTATTTTACTTGTTCTCTTTATATTTACTATTCCACATATATATATAAATTATGGTTGATGGCAACAAGGAACTCGGTTAGAAATATTTTTAAATAGTTTGAAAATGCATCAATTTCCTAAAACGCCGCTGCAATTTCAAGAAAATAGACCTTTTCAAGTTATCGGGTATATGGTTTCGCTATAACGATTTAACAACAATATGGCTATATTATAAAGTCTATATCACACATGTGTGTGAAAATATCTCTTCTTTCAAAATATAATTAAAAACATAATCTCTATTTGTCGACATTTTCTGTATGTGCCAGTTAGTAGATCCGGGTCGCCACAAAACCAGCTTCGTTAAATCCGGAAAGTTCACTTTTTAAGTATTTTTTACTCCAAAAAGATTGGTAAATTGTCGACAATATCAGATCTCGAGACCTGCACTGAGAAATATCTTTATATAAAAAAATTCCTTCAATGGAGCCAAGATTCACTCACCCGTCCAACCCTTGGCCAGTGGTCTCTAAATTCTGGAAACCCTAGTAAGTGCAAGATTATATATAGCTGATTCTGTTTCTTATCCCCTTGTGCAAATATTACACAAATTCCATGAGTTTATGCTCCTCGAGCTATTTTATGATAATCAGCGGCCTCTCCCAAAGGTCCTGTTTAGTGCATCTAATGCAAGCCAAAATGTGTTCTGGAGCTGCAGGCGCCAAGCTACATTTTGGGCAAGTGGGGTAGATTTTGTTGTTATTTTCCATCTTCAATGGCTTGAGATGGCCTGTTCTAAATCTTGTTAGTGTAGTTTGGTATAGTTAATTCTACATGGGAGAAATATCGTTTACTTACGCTACAGGGAAAATTGCCTTTTAATTATATCTCAAAATGTGATACACATCATCAAACCTTTGGAATAACTCAAATTTTCAGTCGCATTGGTTTTTGTATGTATCCATCCTAAGTATATCGCATGTTGGATGGGATAACTCCCAACCAAGAGAGTGGATGTTCACCATGTTATCACGTGGAGATTGCAGGCTGCCAAGGACATCTCTTACACTCCTTGTTCCAGAACACAAGCTCTCTTTCTTTAGCTCTTTTCTTCAAAATCCCGGAATTTGAAATTTTGGTATTTTTGGCTTTTTATAAAATAATAATAATATACTTAACGTGTTATAGATATTGTATATTCTCTAATTTTCAATTAAGCGTATTTTCTTTCTTAGATAAAAAGAACATATGATCACACTTCATAATCACCGGAGTAAATAATTGAAAAATAATAAATATGAAAATTGCAAATTTTCGTAATAAAATCTTAATAATTTCTCCATAACTCTCTCTCTCAACAATAAATACTCATGCTTAGGAATTATTATCATTTCTCTATCAATAGTTTTAAATGTAACTAAAATCGCACAAAAATATCGGACACACATACTACTTTGCAATATAAGATCGTTTGAAAGAAAAAACCAATACTATAAAGAATAAAATGATTCTCCAATTGAATTTGGTAGGTAATAAACTTGTTCACCTGGTTAAACATCCAAATTTAGAGAACGCTACCAAGCTATCAACCTGCTCTATGATGATTTTTTCATGCAATTTTCTGCAAAAGGAGTAGTTCCACGAGTTAAAACTGTTCGTATTAAACATATGGAAACATAAGGTATCATTTCAAGGCATCATAAACTCTATTCCAGCATATCTCCCAATGACAATGCAGTTGATCAAACGGGGCTCTTTTATCATCTGCGATAAGAGCGGTGGCCACGAATAATACAAATATTAGCCAAGACTTACATGATGCCCTTGCACTGAAACATACTCCTCAAGATATGCATACAAAAACAATATAATCAAAACCAGATTGGTTACATTCCTTTGATTTCTATAAAGTACAAATCGATAAAGATCGATTTCCTACGAAAATTCTTTCGAATATTGTCCATATTTGAGAACCATGTACGTACTTCCTAAAATTTACAATTCAACGATCAAACAAACCTTTTGTTCATAAAAAAGAGTGATTTAGGAAGAGGATTATGAAGGAAAAACATCTTTATCTTCAAAATTTATGGTAAACTTTTTGACAATATATTGGCTTTCATCTTCTACTTCTTTATCACCAACTCTACGTTTTGTATTGAAGTTATAACCAGAAATGTGTGTGTATCGTTACCTTTTTTAAATGCATTTTAAAATGTATAGGTGCCATTTTTTTGGTACATATATAAATAAATCAAAGAAGGCATATTTTCTGACGACTAGCACATGAGCTTTTTAGATGGCAGAGCGCTATTAAAGCCTAATATATATATTACCTAATATTAAATAATTATGTTTTTTTATTCTAGTTTGCCTTTTAATTTTTGATAGAAAAAAATAAAAGTTTTCGGGACTTATGGGATGGATACCTTGCATATATTATGGAGGCAAATATGCTAATGCTAACTTTATTTCGATAGTGCATCAAACTTCAGGATATATTGGAATATTTTTTAGAATTGAACTGGCGAGACGAGTAAGATATCTCAGTATAACTTGGGAGGTATGTTTTCTGATGTCCTATGTGTTCCTCATCCAAAACTCTTCCAAACCCGACGTTAAGGCTGATATATAGTGTTGACGTGGCTGCCACATGCAACAGCACCCTGGCTTATCTGAAAGGGTAAAAAATGAGGTGAAAGTCCAGCTAGCTAGCCACATTCCAGAACCGCCATCACTCGTAAATCTTGCCTAAGCATTTTTTACATCTCGTTATCATCGCCGGAAACCGAGATCTCAGAATCTTTCTGACGCTTACGTCATTTCTACGGCTCTCAAGTAAAATTGACCTTCCAAGTTAGAACGAGCCACCTAGAGTTTAGTTCTGTCTATCTAACGCTGTAGCATCTCCTAAACCGAATTCGAACAAATTTCTCTAACTTGTACATATAGAGTTTAAATTAATATTTAATAATTTGAATGATTAAATTCTTCTATTGAGACATTTCGTCTTACCTACCCTCATCCCAGAGTGTAAGTAAGAATCAAAGTACAAACTTTAATTAAAAAGACATATAATGGGTCAAAATATAATTTATTTTACCAATATTTCAGTTGGCTGAACGCCAACCTTTATCAAGGTGTTATAACATTTTAAAGTGGTCAACAAAAATGTTATAACACCTTGATAAAGGTTGGCGTTCAGCCAACTGAAATATTGGTAAAATAAATGATATTTTGATCCAATATATGCTTTTTTAATTAAAGATTTATCTATGGATTGCTCTATTTTCAAAGTACAAACTATGGTAGAAAATATCAATAGGTTAATTGAAAATCAGCTATACACAGTCTTGGTGAAGAGACCTAGCAGTCTTCTAGTAATCTTCATTTTCAATGATATTCCCAGATTTTCCGTTCAACTGTAGATTTTTATTAGCATTTAAATATATGAGTAGAGAGAGAGAGAAAGTCTATATTCGTGGCCCTCTCTTCTCAATACGTTTTAATGTTTCACCATTTCGACAATATATGTTGACATAATATTTCAGATATTTTCACTACTAGACTTAGAAATAACAGTTATGAAAGCATATGGAACAATATACGCAATGGCATAAAGTATATTCAAATGTCACACATCAGGGATCATTGATCATGTCTACAACTCAGGCAGACAGTACGTGAGGTACACGGGGAGAACTTGGTTGGCCACCCATCATTCAAAGAATGCTGTAGTAAGTTCTTTCAAATATACTTCTCTTTTTAAAAAATAAACGTTCTTCCCTGATTTATAATATAATAAAATAAAGCTTCCAGGGCTAAGTTTCTTGTGCCACATTTTATTTTCAAGCTTTCGGACTTGTCAGTCCTTCAACAGGAGTATCACGTTAACAAATTGATAATAAATACTATTTTTATATACATCAAATAACGTAATACTCCTTCCTGTTGAAGGGCTCATAAGTCCGAAAGCTTGAAAATAAAAAGTTGCACAAGAAACTTAGTCCTGGAAGCTTTATTTATTTTATAATACTTCAATTTTTTATTTATATAAGCCTTGACAGGTCCTTTACCAAAGCATCTACACATATACAAATCAAATTTGCACATTTTACAGAACGAAATTAAAATCTCCACCTTTTCTGCAGCTAGATAAATAGGATTGACACGTTTTGTTATAAGGAATTCAAAGCCATTTCATGATTAATGTTATGTGAGATGATTCTTTTCCTTCCGTTTTGTATCATGTGATAAATGTATTTTATAGAGATAAAACATATCGCACAATAATTTTGTTTATTAATATAACCACGAGCACTCAACGAGCAAAAGTAAACCTAAGAGTGAACACGGGAGAAAGGCAAAGGTATTTTAAAGCGGATTCGAACCCAGGTCTTAGTTCTCTCTCAGCAAATAAATAGTTCAACCACTACAATATCATGACTCATGTCATATGAGATAAGAAAGAAGAATAAGAAGACCACTACAATATCATGACTCATGACCTATATTGAGATAAGAAAGAAGAACACTACAATATACCAATAACTCAGATTGGTATGAATATTAGGGCTTCCAGTGAGATTCTTTGTGTGGAATTTTAGAGGTGGTAAAATTATCTTAAATCTATAATGAGAGCTTACTTGATGCTCATGATAACATACGTATATATTTTTTCATATTTCTAGTTTCTTCATAGCTTATATCCAGAATTCCATTACCAACACTTTCTCTCGATTTCGAATATATACACTCATGGACAAAACATAAGGAGGTAGATAGTCTTTGATGTCCTCTGTTTGTTTTTTTTTTCTTTTGGAGACAGATGCAATTTCGTTCATACTTGGTTATCTCGTGTGTCTTCAATAAAGGTCACTGTGTATTGAATATCTTTCAGAATCATTATCTGAATCCCAATATACATGCTGAAAGGTACAACTTAAGTTTTGTCCATGAGCTTATAAGTAGAAGTCTAATACACTATTAGAGGGACTGGAAGATATTAAATTGATGAAACCGCTGGAAGGTTCCCCCATTTTTGACTGCTCAAAAAAGATACCAAGATGATATCTTATTGGAGATAGGTAGGTTAATCATGACAAGTTATTTCTGGTTTGACAAAGGTAGTTGCTAATGTAGGTATTCCCTCGTCAGATGAGTCGCTCATGAGAATGTGTCTAAATGGAACAAATTTAAGGCTTTTAGAAAAATAAAAATGTGTTTTCCCCTTCAAATCGGCGCATGTATATCGGATTACATCAAACCTACCTATAGGTCAGTCAATTCTCGGTACTATCCGATTTCACCATTCTTCGAATGCCTCTTTTTTTAACCTGATGAATTCCACTCAGCATTTTTTCAGATTCTAAAAAAACAATGTATATATTTGATTAACTATACTGCTATTATATATAACAACTTTTTTGTTATTGTATTTTTGCATTTAAATACACAACGCTCAATGAAATTGTCCAATGTTTTAATTACTTTTTTAACGTCGGTAGATACCTTTTACCCCAGATTATAAAAACAGCTATTCTTATACACCAAATGAAACTATTATAGGGATGACTTTCTTCTTGAAGCAAACTTCTCCCCTCTTGTCCTTACTGCGATAAAACAATGGGAGAGCCTGGCTCATCAGTAATGGACCCTCCCAGCGATTTCACCGTTACAATAAACAATTTCGTGTTCTAATGCTGTTTTGGCTTTACTGTATTATATTGATCTAAGTAGAGAATTCTAGTTGAATAATGGAAATATGAGAAAATTTTACGTTTATTGTATGGAATTCGATGAATAAATTTTCATTGAAATATAGTGCGTAGTGTTTGCTGAGGTCCATTACAATCTGGTTGACCATTAGCCATACTAGATGCACCAAGTCAGCTGGGTTTAAAGAAACATTCACGTTATTCGTATGTATTAGAGGTGAGAATCCTTCACACTCAGGAGGTGGTGTAAAATACTCAATTTGTGGAAATACAACTTGGGATCGAATCCCACACGCAAAACCTTTTCCCTTAAATAATAAATAGCTTCAATGGCTTCAGACTTGTACATGCACAACCCACCAGTAGAGTGCAATTAACCAAAGAGAGGTTCTAACACTATTTTATACATGTGTAGACATGGGTGTGTGTGTGTACTTTTATATAATACATGTGTAGACATGTAGTACTTAAGCCGTTGCAAATCTTTACTCATCATGATTATCGTGACCTGAACGATGTGTAATTGAAATAGGCGAAATCCTTCAGCACAGTTTGTCATGTTATCAGTACATGGACGACATACCTATCTGAATTATTTCTTACTCTATAAAGTGATATGACAGTTTGAATTTATTAGTAATTGAAACCAAGCGTCAGGTTTACGATCTGTAAAAGAATATTAGAGGAGAATGTTAAAGATGGAGACAAAAAAAGTTGAGTGTTGAGGGTCAAAGATAAATCCCACTCAGATGTCCGATGAGAGCTGTGGACAATATTATCGTTCAGTCAACTGCACTATTGATGAGTCTATATTGACCTTGTTATACTTTATTTTATATTTTATACAGATCTCATAGAATTCTATGCTACTTTTACAAAACCATTTACTATAAAATTTACACTCATGGGCAAAAAGTTGTACCTTTCATCATGTATATATATTTTGAAGGAGAACGTTTTAATTTACATATATGGAAAATCAGCTGTTATATAAGCAAAAAGGAGTAGTTTATGCTTAAAATATGAAATTTCCTTAAATTTTTTGTTCATGAGTGTGTGTTATACTAGAATATTAACTATATGCGACAGAGAAATGCGAGTATTTTTAAACCGAAAACGACTGAAACAGCTAGAAGTAGCATCTCTAAGTCCACAATAACGCCATGCTCGTATATGGCGAGTTATGTTTGTTTTACTCGTATTAGCTGACGTTTCAGCTACTCTAGCGCTTTTCTAGATTCGTTTTCCAGATTCTAACCTTCCTGCAAGTATATACGAATATGTGCATACGAAAAAAAAATATTTTTTAAATCTCTTACTATTGAATTTATGCATAAATATTTGGCTAGATATCAAATTGAAACATATATATATATTTTATATTATTACAATATTTAGACAAGCACCTCTCGCGCCTTTCTTTACATATATTACTAATTTTTCTTTCTTTTATTTTTAGTTTTTTTTTGTAAATATCTGATTGATAACTGTGATTCAATAGAGGCTTTTTTAAATTGTGTCCATATATAATCGATATCTTAATCACACACAAAAAAACCTTTATTAAGACACACTGGTCTTACAGAGGATTCTCCTTGGTGTTACAAGACGGAGAAACCTATGAAATTGGGAAGTATACAAAGGGGTAAAAATGAAGAAAGATTATATACACATGATAAATATATACAGATTATTATTTGAATGATCCTATGGAAAATAAGAATATGGATTTGGAAATATGGATGGAAGAAATGGAGAGCGAAAAGAGGAAAAAAACAGGTATTTACGTATGGAACATACATATAATGGAACAGTCAATTTAAGCTCTTCTGCTCACACAGCACAGGTGGACCATGGCTTTTTTCAAGAAATCTTTAAGAGATTTTCCAGGAAAATCTGAGTGTTCTCGATATCTTAATCATATTTATACTATGTTTGAATTTGTTGTTCAGTAATAGAGATAAAGAGAGCTTATGTGTGTGCTATATATTAACAATATATTTATATTACAATATGAATATAAAATAGAAAAAACATTATATATATATTTATAATAATACTTATTTGAGAAAGTAATTTCAATACTTTGATAAGAGAGGTGCTACATTAAGTTTTGTATTGACAGATAGTTCGTACTTCTTCAGACTGTAGAAGGGCTTGAGAAACTTCTTCCATTGTCTGAACATCATTCAAATTTACGATGTAATTTACCTTCACACAGTGGCAAAATAAACTTCTACCGTTGAATCTTAAACACACATGGCTCGATTTAGCTTCAGATGAGGTCGCTCCTGACACGGAGAACAGACACCTTTGCTGACGTCCTTGACATGGGTTCTGGATGCAGCTGTTGGTAGGGTTACTTTTAATGGCGGTTCATATAAATTTGTCATTCTCCCAGTATCTTTATTAAGTTTTTATGGCATTTTATAAGTCTATCCCCTCTTCAGGCTAGCCCACCATACTTTGTGGATACTGGGGCTGTTCATACAGAATTGACTACTATGTATTCTCAGCTAACCTCATATATGATGGCTGTTCCCCTATATGCTACTTGAGGACCTAGTAGTGTTCAGCTTTTCCCAGGAGTCTGTAAAATGTTTCTAGAATAGTCTGTATACAAGAAGGGCGCTCTAGCTCGAAATGTTTCCTCTTAACTCGATAAAGAAGCGTATTACCGCAATATACATATATATTCCTCATTTTAGATATATTTTGAATATATTTATGATTATCTCTTTCTATTTTAATAGATGTATTGTTTTAAACACGACTTTGTCACATTTGAAGATATACAAAATTAATCTCATCCTCGCACAAATGATAAGGTACTGATTCTTCGAAAAACTTATCTAAAATGTGACAGATGATTAGCATATAAGTCTTATGTTTCAAAAAGAGTTAAACTGGCTGGTGATTGGCAGGTAGTCTTTAGCAGATCGCTTCTATGTGTCAACACAATTGTCAACGCATGGCTTTAAATGACAAACTATATATTCAAATGGTTGATTTTTATTTTAGTCTCAAAATGTCTGGAATTGATCGCCAATAGAAAAATATTTCACTAATGAAACAAATCCAAATGTTCTTTCGAATACAATAAAATATTTAAATAATGACGCAAAATACTCAAAATTGTTTCTCTGTTCTTTTATGTGAATAAGGTTTGATTGTTTGATCAAAATAGTCTTTCCTCTCTTTTTTCTATGTGACAATAAAGTATGAAATATTGGATTACCTATATTAAATACATACATATTTACCTCCATGCATATTTACATATGTCCCTTAGAGAGAGACATGCAATGTGATAGACGTAATGGCCGATAAAACTGGTTGTTTACCGCACATTTGCTGACACGTGATTCGCCAGCCGGGCTGAGGTCGAATGGTCCAAACGGCTTTGATGCCATGCGAGCCAGGCCTTTACATAATTCTAGATCGATATAGCCGACTCCTGGATCAAAATTCCAATCTATTTACATAATTCTAGATCGATATGGCTGACTCCTGGATCAAAACTCCAATCTATTTACCTAATTCTAGATCGATCGATATGGCTTACTCCTGGATCAAAATTCCAATCTATTTATATATTTCTAGATCGATATGGCCGACTTCGGGACCAAAATTCCAAACCATTTACATAATTCTAGATCGATATGGCCGACTCCTGTATCAAAATTCCAATCTATTTACATAATTTTAGAACGATCGATATGGCCGATTTCAGGACCAAAATTCCAATTCATTTACATAATTCTAGATCGATATGGCCGACTTCGGGACAAAAATTCCAACTCATTTACATAATTCTAGATCGATATGGCCGACTTCTGGATCAAAATTCCAATCTATTTACCTAATTTTAGAACGATCGATATGGCCGACTTCAGGACCAAAATTCCAATCCATTTACATAATTCTAGATCGATATGGCCGACTTCTGGACCAAAATTCCAAACCATTTACATAATTCTAGATCGATATGGCCGACTTCGGGACCAAAATTCCAATCTATTTATATATTTCTAGATCGATATGGCCGACTCCTGGATCAAAATTCCAGTCTTCGCGCTTACCAGGTTGCCAATATCCAGCTTAATTATTTGCATATGGTTGCATATAACTCAGGCCCATTGAATCAAATTCTGAAAAGTGCTGACTTCAATATTCCAGGTTCACATTGGGTCTATTAACTATACCACCAGTACTCGCTGCAAGAATATACTGGGCAATCCAACTATTGATGTAGAACAGCTGATAATGTCATCGTTATCATAATAACACTTTTGTATATTTTAAAATAAAACAAGTGTTTTTCCATGCTGAAACATGATTAGCGGTATTGATATAAAATTGTTTTTTATCTCATCGAACACATTTTCATAAACATATGAATCCCATTCTTTAAAATTGTCAAAACAGAGCCTTTATCCAGATCGGTAGAAAATGACCAAAGCAGGCAGGGTCTCCACCGTCCACAAAGATGTAATACCATAAGAGCCCTCTTTGTATCTACAGTAACTGACACCGAAATGAGATCGTGGCGGCACCGTGTTTACATTCTGAATGTTCAATTTTTTGTTGTTATTATTTAGAAGATCAGGTGGACGGCTGGTTCTGATTTCCCAAACAGATTCTTTATATTTATGATAAACGTGATAAATCACTTGCATCATTATACTTCCTGGATCACTGGCCTCACTTCCAAGATAGAGATCATTCCATTGCGGACAACGATACAATATCGTAGACCCCCTCCCCCCTCAATTTTAATACTCTTCTTGACTTATTTTGATACCTTCTTATAGAAAAGAGCAATTTGAAACGTTGACATTATAATCTAAAAGAATCTACTATCGCTGGTGTGATAAAAAGAGAATTTAGGAATATATTAGAAGTAGTCAGGTAAAAGAGAAAAGCATTAAGAGAAATCGTCAATGCTTGCAAATAAAAATTTATTTTATAAATAAAAGTACGAAATTGTGTGTTGGGATTGATAATCGACATTTGAATTATACATAAAAGGTAAAAGTATAAAGTGGTGTGTCTAAAGTTATATGTCTTCACGAAGACTCCCCTTTCGACGAATAAATAGTACTCGCAGTACACGCAGCTTACGTCCAAAGAGCCGCAGGTTTCTCGCGAGCCGCAGGTTACCGCAACCCCTGCCCCACACTATACAATGAGGGATCATAGTAGAATGTTGTGATAGACCAAATATATTCGACATCTATTGATTTTTCCATGGGTTGATAAGATATAAAAAAAGTGTTTGAATAGTCTTGAATATTCTTCCTTTTTCTAAGAGCTTTAATCTAGAAACAAAATCCCCTATTACAATTGAGGCCATCTCGGCAGCAATACCTATGTAACAACAATAGACTGACCGTCCAGTAGAAGTTGGGTAGTGAAAGATTAGGTAACGAGATTTAGTATCTTTTAATGTCGAAATTTTACACACACAATAATACTATTAATAGATACACATTTATACTGTGCTCATTTTTTCCCGTTTCTTTAATTACGTGAATTACATGTGTGTTGTGTGTGTGAGATAGAATATCTAAAACAATTACTAATATGAATACGCTACTTTTAAATAAGAAGCGAAGCTCATCAGTATAAAACTTCCAGCTGCTTCGCAAGTACGTGATTGTATAACTTGAATTATGATGTAGAACATTGCTGAATGTGCCCCAACACCAGTTTTGACAAATCCAGACAATATATACCAATGTTTCTGCTATAGCCCTCAGTACAGGAGTGGCTTAGGTTTCATAATATCCTACGTGCGGGGTTATGTAATCGGTTGAATTTGCCAAAACGGGAGAGGTGTCTCTTTTGGTACTTGAATACCATCTTATTCAACTTTAAGTTGTATTAATGTATTCATGTATATATCATACTATCCGAATGACCCGGGCAACGCCCGTGTTTTACCCGATTGAATGTTTTGATTCAAATACTATTTGTTACAATTATAAATTGGCGCCTTAATTAATTGCATATGTTAGTTAATAACTATAGCCTATGTGCTTTATCTGTCTATGTACTGTTGGCTTCCGTAGGCGTCTCTTACTGGGAAAAAGAAAGAGAGGATTCCATTTGGTTATTATCTAATATATGCATTTATTTTGGGAGCGACCCGCTCCAACACAATAGTTAAATGGCGAGTGGGTGGGGGGGGGGGGGGGGTTGGGCATGATGGGGGGGGGGCAAAGGTGGCGTGACCGTAGCCAACCAATAGGAGGGCGCCATTCCAAAAAAAAAAAGCAAACGGTGACAGAGTTGATTGATTAGGAGATGAGGAATGACGCTCGTAACTGTATATAGAATATAAATACCCCAGTTTTTCTTTAATTTATTCAATTTATATATGATGCATTAGCGCGCCATCTGTTATGAAAATTCGAAACTATTATAGACGCGTATGATTCTTTTAAATATTAAACAATTTCTACTGCCCTTGCAGTAAGAGCAGTATACTTGAACCGAAGGTGACGTAAAATAGCCCCTAAATATGGCTGTAATCCATTTAGCGTTAGCCAGGGTGCACCACGTGGAGGCGGATTGCACTACACCCCGAAAGAGGAAGAGGTCGCGTCTTGACTTCTCCTCCGCGAGGGGGACTTACAGAACAAAACAAAGGGCCAACACGACAGTAAGAGCAGTCGAAATTTTTTAATTTCAAAAGAATCATACGCGTCTATAATATTTTCGAATACTTATATATGAAAAAACAATAGAAAAAAATATGTGCTCGTGGTCAGGAGATGCCTTCTTTATTTTTAACACTTATATATGTACCTTCATATAACCTTCACTGTTTAAATTATCATGAACTAGGTTGCTCTTGCTGAGCGGTACCTATTAATGTGATTTGAACCAGGCTGGAGAGGTTGAATGACCTTACTTCAAGGGATCATTTCTAAAGTTTCGTACTTATATATGTACCTAGAGAGACATTTCTCCCTTCAATTATGCATCTGAACGATATTCATGTGCCAAAAAAAAAAGGAGGGGGGGGGGGGTCATCTCTTCCGTTTTGGCAAATTCAACCAATTGCATAACTCTGCACGAGAGCCAACCTCCCGCCCCTGTACTGATAAGAGCTATAGCCCGACACTGTGGTAAACAGGTTGGATTTTGTCTGAATTACCCAAAACTGGTATTGTGGCTTCATCACTACTAGTAAACTATTCTTTTTACTAGGGTGATAAACATAATGCATCGTTTTGATGCGTAATTAAAGAGAGAGATGCCTCCGTCCCCTACCCTAGGTACATACTTATCATATAAACCGTTTATGAGACTGATGGTCTTAATTAGGCGCTTTCACCACTAGTAAACTATTCTTTTTACTAGGGTGATAAACATAATGCATCGTTTTGATGCGTAATTAAAGAGAGAGATGCCCCCATCCCCTACCTCTAGGTACATACTTATCATATAAACCGTTTATGAGACTAATTGTCTTAATTAGGCGCTTTCACCACTAGTAAACTATTCTTTTTACTAGGGTGATAAACATAATGCATCGTTTTGATGCGTAATTAAAGAGAGAGATGCCCCCATCCCCTACCTCTAGGTACATACTTTTCATATAAACCGTTTATGAGACTAATTGTCTTAATTAGGCGCTTTCACCACTAGTAAACTATTCTTTTTACTAGGGTGATAAACATAATGCATCGTTTTGATGCGTAATTAAAGAGAGAGATGCCCCCATCCCCTACCTCTAGGTACATACTTTTCATATAAACCGTTTATGAGACTAATTGTCTTAATTAGGCGCTTTCACCACTAGTAAACTATTCTTTTTACTAGGGTGATAAACATAATGCATCGTTTTGATGCGTAATTAAAGAGAGAGATGCCCCCATCCCCTACCCTAGGTACATACTTATCATATAAACCGTTTATGAGACTGATGGTCTTAATTAGGCGCTTTCACCACTAGTAAACTATTCTTTTTACTAGGGTGATAAACATAATGCATCGTTTTGATGCGTAATTAAAGAGAGAGATTTCCCCATCCCCTACCCTAGGTACATACTTTTCATATTCCGTTTATGAGACTGATGGTCTTAATTAGGCGCTTTCACCACTAGTAAACTATTCTTTTTACTAAGGCTATAAACATAATGCATCGTTTTGATGCGTAATTAAAGAGAGAGAGTCTTAATGATGGTCTTAATTAGGCGCATTCTATGTACGTAAACATCTGAATTATAGATATTTTCGCGATTATTTTTAATTTTTCAAATAAATATATCTACTATCCTTATTGCAATGCAATAGGGATTATTACAACAAGGATAATAGGATTGTTGTTTTTTTTATGTAAAAAATAAAATGAAATTGTGATATAAATAGTTTCATTCATTATATTTAGAAGGCTCGCTAACACCTTATGAATAAAAAATGTAAATACAAAAATAAGTAATAGACCAATTATAGGGTCTCATAACAAAATTGCACAAATACAAATAATAATAAGGAAAAAATCACAGAAATAGTGTTAACTGGAAAAAAAAATGTTGATGTTTATGTTTCGCTGCATACCCAGATGCACAAAAGGTCATAGATTTTGTTTTGTACAATCTTGTTAAACTTGAGTGGATTTTCTTACATTGAGGTAAGTTAAGCCAAGTTCATGGCAGGTTGTAGCCCTCTATATATCAAATCTAGGTCGCTCACATGTACAATGTGTTGTTGTGAAATGGGCGTAGTCTTCAAGGTCGCACGGCAAATGTACAGAGCGGTGGGTTTTCCTTGCTCATGTGTCATGTGATGAATCATGTGGCATGTGTCACTTGTGCGGTCTTCTTGGATCGTGAACAACGGCGACCCCCGTTCTTTGTTTCTTATACATTTTTTTAACAGAGGTTCGTATCATCAAGCTTTTAAATTAGAAAATGCTAAACCTCCATCACGTTAATAATTATGAGAGTTTCAATAGACATGTGAAACATATGTTTTACACCTTGAGGAGAAACTGAGCTAAAGAAAGTATATTGCTGGACGTTTATATTTAACTTTTAAATCCTGAATAAAGTGGTTAGGCAAAGTTGTTCTTCTGTTATTTACATATCGTGTACCTAAAAAAAAAGGTGCTTTTCTTCCGTTCAGTGATCAGCTCGGGGGAATTGGAGCATTTCTACCTTTCCGCGATTAGCTAGGAGGAATTGGTGCATTCTACCAGTCCATGTTAATCTAGAAGAGAGAACAAGTCTTTGATTTCCAGACTTAAGTCTGGTCATCTACGGACAATGACTTTCCAGAATGGTTGCAAGGTTTTCCCACTATGTACTAAGTGCAATTCTCAACCTGCAACCCCAAAGCACATTATTAACTCTATTGACTCATCCTTTGATTAGCTCTACTCATTCTCGGCAGACACCATCAAAACTCTCGAGTTTTACAAGCTTGATACCCTAATATGGTTGAGTGGAGATAAGAAAGAAGAAGATGATAATCTAGGGTAAATTGATGCATTCTACCAGTCCATAATCAGCTATGGGGAATTGTTGCATTATACCACTCAGATGGAGGGAATTGGTGCATTTCTACCGTCCAATGATCAGGGTGTGACAATTGACAATGAAAACACATTTATTGACAACTTAGTCAATTGTTACACTCCAGAGAGTTAGGCAGTTAAATGATCAGGGTGTGGCTCCGGTGAGAAAACGAAGGTCGCCATCCATATGACCAGTGGGGACTAAGGGTCTGAAGGTGACACCATGATTTCAAGATTCATGAAGAATCTCCGATGTCATGCCCTCGTGTCTCCTTTCATCTCTCATTTCATCTCCCAAGGCAAAACTAACTTTTCCCAGACACCATCATTCCTATACACCCAAACATTACAAAGGTTTGTTTACCCCTCGTTGGAAGTTAACCTTAAATGCCACTTGAATAGTTTGCAATCCTTTGTACATCCTTTTCCTGACACCTATATTAACTCATGCTTATTGTATTACTACAAAACACTATAAAGGTTTTGTTTTTCCTTCGATGGAAGCGGACTTTGTATGCTATCTGAGTTGTAGGCAATCCTAAATGCACTATTTCCCCAATACTGCCTCTACACCAAAATAAAAACACTAAGCACAAAACATTAAAAAATAAAAAATTGGGTTTTCATTCCATTCTTTCTAAAGTGTCCAAACATGCCAGTAAGCAAATATGTAAATAAAAATATAACCATTTGTTTTGGTGAAACCGACGGTTAATGTTTTTGATCATTTGTGCTCCATCAAAATAAATCGTTGGTATGCATAAAATTGACACTGCAAAACATCGCCAGGTAATTTCAACAATTTTGGGCGATTTCTTAGTCTTTTTTGATACCTTTTGAATTCAAATCCGAACCTATACTGATGAAATCTCAACACCATATCATACAATGGGTATCCTCCACAACATTTTACTGCATAAATATTCGATTGTATAGAATTTTACTTAGGGAGATTTATAAGCTTATTCTGGTTAATGAGAATCATGTGATAAAAGATTTATTATTCAGCAATGATAGAAAATTTCATAATAAGCCCCTGTTACTAGTATACCCTCTGTTAAAAATAGAAAGAAACATTCCTAAAAGTAATCATATACTCCAGAATATGGCTTGATTTGAAGTGCAGCTTTCGGAAGAAATTTCTTCCTTTTTTTCAGAGAGAGAGACTGAAAATCGCGATCTCATGGATGTAGTATTTTGATATTTTTGTACTTTTATTTGGATTGACATCAGTTATTGAACACATAGAGGCATCTTTACACTAACACAACAAAGATCTGCCATCTTATTGTTATCATGGATGCCACAAAGCTATCTAGTTTTCTTCAAGGATTACATTGAATACAATAGCTGAATTAACTACATTTCGTCAGAATCTGATAGCATCTACACTCGATGATGATCGGTGATTTGTTCTATTTCTCTTTCTTTTTCTATAGCTAAATATTTTTACAGAAATAAAACTTAGTTTGTTCTCAATCAATATTGGTTGGCTACGATCACGCCACCTTTGCCCCCCCCCCCCCCCCCCCCCCCCCATCATGCCTTCCCCACTCGCTTTTTCGTTTTTGTAACTATTGTGTTGGAGCGGGTCGCTCCTTAAATAAATGCACATATTAGTTAATAACTAAATGGAATCCTCTCTTTATTTTTCCCAGTATGAGACGCCTACGGAAACCAACAGTATATAGACAGATAAAGCACATAGGCTATAGTTATTAACTAATATATGCATTTATTTAAAGCGCCAATTTATAATAGTAACAAATAGTATTTGAATCAAAACATTCAATCGGGTAAAACACGGGCGTTGCCCGGGTCATTCGGCTAGTACAGATAGATATACGAGGGTAAGACGAAAAGTTCTCGGCCTGACCCAGAGATGGCATTCCAATCGGCAAAAGATTACGTATCCCTTCATTAGTTCATAGGACAAGTTTCAACTTGTTTGCTAAATAACTTATGTGTAAACAAGTCTTTGCAGTACATGTCGTGTTTCGCTAAAATTGATAAACTTGGTAATCGTGCAGTTAATATATTATTCGTTTTGGATTGATTAACCCCTTAAAAAATTCACCCAAAGTTGACAAAGGTTTACGTGAACTCTCAATTTTAACCATTAAAAAGTTGGGGAACTGAATTTAAACGTGGTCGCACGTCGCTTGAAGATGACCCACGAGAAGGACGTCTAAAAACTGCAACTACACTTGAAACTATCGAAAGTTACACAATATCGTGTTGGACGATAGGCTAAAGGTGTGTGAGATAGCTGAGGCCGTGAGTACATCAGAAAAAAAAGGGTGCGGAAAATCTTGCACGAAGAATTAGAGATGCGAAATCTCTGCACACTGTGAGTACCGTATTTGCTAAATCCATAACAAAAGAAAATGCGCAAACAACATTCGTAGCAATGTTTGGACCTATTAAAGAGGGATCCAACCGATTTTGTGCGGCAATTTGTCACCATGGGTGAGACATGGATCCACCACTACACGCCGTAAACCAAACAATAGTCAAGGCAGTGGATGGAAGCCGGTCGTTCAGCACCAAAGAAAGCGATGTCGATCGCTTCTGACAGAAAGGTCGAGAGCTATCGATGAATATTTTAGCAGCCTTCCAGACTCTCAATTCCGGAAAGGAATACTGATATTGAAGAAACACTGGACCAATTGTGTTAAAGTCAAGGGAGGTTATGTAGAAAAATAATTTATTTTTAGCTGAAAATTTGTGTTTTATTATCAGGCCGAGAACTTTCACCTTGTCCTCGTATAAGTATCCTGATATTATACACCCACCTAGTAAATATTATACTAGTGTAGTTCTAGTCTTCTAATCTAAATGCTATATATAGATTTGTTCTTGCGCTAGCAAACAGGGGCAAATGGCGGAGAGCCACCTGCTGCAGGTAGTCGTCCCATGTGGTGGGGGGAGGGGCCAGCTGGTCCAATGAGAAGCAGCTGTGGCTTGATTGATGCCGTGCCATCTGGAGCTGGCCCCGCCTCTTTGGTGGACACTCAACTATCTCTCTTCAACACCTCTCATCAACATTCTACTGATGGACCCCGAATTTATATAGATTTAAGTATACACTATTTGTGTCACTTTCAAACTTAAATAGGACAATAGGGAAATTAACCTGTTTTGTTTTTAACATTTTGCAGTTTGATAGCTATACCCACATACATATGAGTAATTGAAAAATATATATTTTTTACAAATATATTAATATATATTTACATATTGTGTAGTATATTTTGCTTTTTTTAATTATGTTCAATTATTCAATATTATTCAATGTATCAATAGTTTTTATAATGTAATTGAATAGGATACCCTTTAAAATTCCAACTAATTTGGGATTTGAAAAAAATGTTTCATATTGTTCCCTTTGATATGTATTGTAGTATACACTTGGGGAAGGAATATGAAATATAATTATGAATTTATATCATATATTGGTTTTTTTAGTTGTGTGAAAGTTTTTGGACTATAAGGATAACAATTATTCGTCATTTGAACTGAGGGGCCTGGAGAAGGTTGTTCTCTAAGCATGGTCAAAACGTTTTCAATGTTTAACTGCCAAATCATTTAAACTCTCATTTGAACTAAGTATGTTTTCAAAGTTCTGTTTTATATATTGTTAATTACATTGAAGATTATTTCTTTCTTAATATACACTCATGAACAAAACTTAAAGAAATGGAAGTCTTTGATGTCGCCTTTTTTTTTTTTTTGAAGGAGACAAAGGCAATTTTATTCACACTTGATTATCTCGTGTGTCTTGGTCAAGGTCAATGTGTATCAAATATCTTTCAGAATTATTGTCTGAATCCCAGATATTCATGCAAAAAGTTACTTCTTTAATTTTTGTTCATTAGTCTATTTATCGAACAGCATAACATGCTTTAGATCGTTTTATTGAGTTTAAAATATATTGATGGTATTCTATTTTAGTTATATTTTCGAAAAAGTTGTGTTTTTTTTTAATGGGTTGGTATTTGCTTTGTTTTTTTTTTTTCCAAAGTAATGTAGAGCTTAACAACAATCCAAGTAGCTATGGCACAAATGGAACTAGAATAATATTCCATTAAATTTGTATGATTGTAATGAGAGATGGTAAGTTCGCACACATAATTATCATTTTGCTCCTATCTTCAAAGGAAAATAAATTCGCTTTTAGTTATATATAAAGATATTGAAAATTTAATTTTCTCTGTAAAATATTGTGAAAAAAAATTTTTTTTTCAGCGTTGTTTGTTGAAGGATTTTTTCCTTCGTTTCCTATGATGTTCAATGAAAGGATTTTAAAACATTTTTGTTGTAAAAAAATGGGTTATTGCCTATTTTGGATTTTACCCCTTGTAGATACTCCCTTTCTCTCTTTAAATTTGTTAAAATGATATCTGTTGTGTTGAATTAGAATCCTTTTGATTTTCCCTTTGTGTAAAAATACTAGCGTAATGCCCCTCTCGAATTTTATTCTGTTTAAGGTGTTTCCCGATGTTATATAATTTTTAAAGTGTTACACTGTGTTAAAAAAAAATGGATCTTGAATTATAAATTAATTATCAAAATTAACTTTTCTGGATTCGATTATTTGTTTAAGAGGCTTTTTCCATCATTGTTAAAGTTGTTAAAATTTGAGATTGTGTTGTGCATGAAACTTTAATCATTTGTTTTTCGTTCAGGCATGCAGTATTTTTGAAAAAGTAAAAAATCATTCTAAATTTGTTTCCAAGAATGTTCTTAATGTAGAATAACCTCCAAAAGACAGTTCACTCTCTGAACGGCTTCTTTTAAAAATCAAAATTGACTTTATCTAATACAACCTCTCATGAATAGGACCACATAGAAAATAGAGAGTGGCCATATTTTATGGCTATGGCAGCTTCCAAGTTTCGCAACTCTTTTTGATTGCATTCTCAGTTCTTTCTATCTCCATTCCTCTGCGTTAAATAATGGTGAATAATTATAAGGTGGCCACCAATATTGATATAAAGAATTATTTTATCGAATAGTGATTAATATTTAGATGAGAACTTTTGAAGTCGTTCTGTGCTCATCGCTATACCCAGTCAAGAGCATACAACCTCACCTCTCTCAGATCACACCATTTCTTTCCAAGTTTCAATCTCATTGCTGATACAATAACTTATATGTTGAGCGGATTGGGCTGATTTAATGATTCCTTTCGTAAGATGTATGGAAAATGTAGCCGCCCCTGTGCTGATGAAAGTCATTGACAGAACAAGTTGGTTTCAAATGAACTTACTAGTGTTGTGGCATAGTTAACAATCTGAAAATGAGCGTTTTGTGCAAAGATGATCGAGTAAACTTTTTTTTTTTAATATATATTTTATAGGGGGAAGGAGGCCCTTCTCAAGATTACATTGTTACGTGATTTATTATTAATGAAGTAGGAAAGAAAACAAGCTAATCTTTGCCGAGGATGAATTAAATAATTTATAATACAATATAATATACTGCGGCATGTAATTGTAAAACGACACTTGCAAGTTTAACCGCATGAGTTTCTTTTCAACGACAAATTAAAATTTTATTTTAAGGTGAAATATCGACAATTTCTAACCTTTTGGATGAGGTATGAAAGGATGAATTATGAAGAGTAATGACGAACGGAAAAATAAAAGTGTCCAGGGATGGGAATCGAACCCACGATTCCTCTTTCTGATGAAGAAATAAAACGGAATATAGAATAAGATAAACATGAAGGAAAACAGGCAGATCCATATAAAAAAGTAAAATACACAGCAAATACTTTTGAAGAATATAAGTAATCTGGTTTGTTGAAGAAGAGAGGAAAACAGACAGATCCATGTTGGAAAAAAAAAGGTGAGAAATGCTCATCCTTTCTGAATAAGAAAGGTCAAAAGTTAATTGCGGTTGAAAACAGATGTAAAATAACAGGCTAATCAATTTCAAACTTCTTTGAGGTTAGTATGATGCTCCTTATGTGAAAAATGAAAAGGTTAATCCTTGCTACAGAAATAAATAAAAGAGCTGATATTTTAAAAGAAAACTGGCTGATATTTGTTGAAGAGGCAAAGAAGAGGCGGCCACACCTAGTCAATTCTCTCCACACCTATGGCTCAACATCAACCCGCCGGAAGTTTTACTGGACAGGCAGAACCTTCTTGCTAAAGAGGAAGAAAAACAAATTGATGCTTTCTTTTTTTTTCTCTCATTTGGTTACTTGCACTTATTGGTGGGGTTAGATTTTTTTGCAAGAATCGGGAGCCATTGAAACAATTTTTTCTTCAGAAAAAAAAAAAGTGTCTATTGCAGGGTTACGATCCCGGGTCGTGTCTGACGAAAATTGACGGTTTATATCCCTCCTCTGCTAAACCCCGGATGAAATTGTTTTTAAATGAAAGTAAACGGGATTTTCTCCTTGCTGAAAAAAGGAGAAAACAGACTTGGCACAGAGAGGCGAAGAAGTGGTGCCCACACGTAGAGTCACACACATCAATTCTCCACGCCTATGGCGCAACACCCAACCCGGAAGTTTTGCTGCGTGAATGCCGAGTGCTCGGTTGCAACTTCAGGCATTTTGTTTAAACATCGTTGGAGTGGCGAAAACATCACATTTGGGAATGTTGGATACTTGCAGAACCATTTAGCAGAGACTTCAACATACACATCCCAAACTCTTCAAGTTGCTTTCCTACAGATCAATCTTATTGTCTTTCATATTTACATAAAATAAATACAAATATAGCATGCAATTTTAAAACTAAAACCTAAAACGAAGCTTCAATTTGAACCCTTTCCTTGGATTTAGCCACAGACCAACCTATGAAGTTAATTGTCTTAATTAAGTTTTCTTGTATGTCAATTCCATTATTACCATTAAATGTGATTAGTTTCACTTTTTTATTTTTCATTTGCAGACTCCGTAGTAAACCCATGACTATATGTCCTAATAAAAACTTTTGTTTGTACTTCAATGTAAGCATTTCCTTTATTACAAAACCCTACGTTTATGAATAATAATTGCATATACATATATGCAAAAAAGTTGCATAATAGTTAAACCATTCCCGAGAAAAATAGTATCTAGTGCACACAGTTAATTATTAAATGGCGCTATATATCAATAATGGAAATAATAGTTTGAAAAAAAAGGAGGATTTCATCTCAAGACAATATATAGATTGTAAACTGCATGTGTAAGGACAAAGGTTCCTATAAGGAAATATTACTTTTGTGTGATGTGCACATATATATAGGTAAACAAAAAATTTCAAACAGAAATAATGTAATATATTTTTCTCTCAATATATAATAAGTATTTAAAATATGTAAATAATAATGTGTATATAAAAATTGTATTTATTATTAAGTTGTTAACGTGATAATCCTGTTGAAGGACTGACAAGTCCGAAAGCTTGAAAATAAAAAGTTGCACAAGAAACTTAACCCTGGAAGCTTCATTTATTTTATAAAAATGATTTATTTCAATAATAACATTTATTATTAAGAGAAAAAAAGGAGAGTTATCTCCTTATCGTGCAACTAAAACTTGCTAATGACTCAAGCCATTAGCAACTTTCAGTTTTACGATAAGAAGATGACTTTTTCTTTATTTATCCACCTTATCCCAGCACAATTTCACATTTGTACTGGTTTTCATCTTTTATTATTGAGAGACAACAAGACAACCCATAGATACAAGAAAAATTCTAGGCACACATACACAAATAATGTTTTTTAAAACTTAGCAAAACAACAAAAGCAAACATTTACTCATGGAAGGCTTACAATAAAATGAGCTATATTTATGAAAGAATATTTAGTTCTGAAGGCCCAAAGAATTGATACGAAACACAGGATTAGAATTTTTATAAATATTTTCAGGCCAGATTTAATTGGATAGAATTCACCTTCGAATTTTAGAAATTGGGAATTAAATGGTGAACACAGCGATGATCACAAACAGTCTGCTGAGTTTTATAACCAAATCCTCCACCAGACTTTGTGCTCCGTATAGAGAACAAACAGAACAGCACTGTTGGTAATCCTAGACGGCACATGGACCAAATCCCCTGGACGACGTGCTAGAACTCTGGAGTAGAGGATTTAGAACCATTCACACACGATCTTCCTGGATGAGCTCTTTCCCCCAATAGGGAGGAGGGGAAGAATGAAACCTAGAATTCCACAATAGCCATGTCTATAAACATCAAGGAATACATTTGTTGCATATATACCTTCTATTATGATGCATTAACGTGCCATTTGTTATGAGAATTCGAAACTATTATAGACGTGTATGATTCTTTTAAAAATTAAACCATCATCTACTGCCCTTACAACAATAAACTCAATAATTTTTCATAAGGGCATTAGAAAATTGTTAAAAGAATCAAGCGCATCTATAATAGTTTCGAATTCTCATATATACATTGTATATATTTAAGTTCAAAAACAAACCGTTAAAAGATTATAACAATATGATTCTTTTTATATAAAAAAATAGACACTTCGGCCAGTTGGAGTTTTTTATTTTCGTTCTGAAAATCTATTGTTAATGAGAGGTCATCTAACCCTGTGAATCAACCGGAATTTATCAGAATTATCACTCAGAAAAAGGTATGTGCAGGTACAAAAACAGCTATGGGATCCTACACACCAATGAGGAATTCTAAGTACATTCTCTGATACTTACAGAGAAATATATATATGGATAACAACGCGTTCCTTCATTTTAAAAAGCGACTCTTCGGATGTGGACAGGCTATTTAAGGATGTGTTGAAGGACAATCCACATGTCCGAAAAGGAGGTGGGTAGACTCCAACTGGCCGAAGTGTCTATTTTATATATACGTATATATAAAAGTCAGTGTATGTATGTATGTGGGTATCTATGTCGGCTATACACGTCCACAATACGTAACTAATCTGACTGAAATTTTAACAGTATATAGAGTAGAATCTGGAAAAACGTATAGTGAAAATTTCAGGTCTCTATCCCGAATATTCTTCGAGTTATTTGCAAATTGCGTTGCAAATTTGCCCTTTCGCTCGCAAGCAGCGCCTCTAGCGGTGAAGATGGGAGGTAATATCAGCTGACCTAATGTACATGTAAAACGTGTTTTGACAGGACATAGAGAAAATTCTGGAAAATATATTTATCGGAATTTTAGCCAATAAAAAATAAAATTGACAGGTTCTGGGCAAAAATAGTTGTTTTTTTAGTCAGAAAATGATTATGACAATATTGCTGTATCATGTTTGATTATCAGATACAAAATTATATCGGGAAAAATTCCAAAAAGCTGAGACCACGGGTGAAGCCAGTTCATTTTTAGTGTGCAGGAACAAAATTCAAACAGAAAAACATTCATTCGAGCAGAAGACACAAAGCCAGATCAATTCTTTATAAAAAATATCGCTTCTCTGACACCAAGTTTGGAGCGGGACGTTTTACAAGAATGACATCCACGGCGCCAATTTATAATTGTAACGATTAGTATTTGAATAAAAACATTTAATCGGATAAAACCTGAGCGTTGCCTGGGTCATTCGGCTAGTTTTTTTATATAAATATGAATGCCGGCCAGGCAACCTCTATCTTTTCGATAATATGATTCTTTTTTTTTTAAATCTACCCACCTCCTTTTCGGACATGTGGATTGTCCTTCAACGCATCCTTAAATAGCCTGTCCACAAGAGTCGCTTTTTAAAATGAAGGAACGCGTTGTTATCCATATATATATTTCTCTGTTTTTATCAGAGAATGTACTTAGAATTCCTCATTGGTGTGTAGGATCCCATAGCTGTTTTTGTACCTGCACATACCTTTTTCTGAGTGATAATTCTGATAAATTCCGGTTGATTCACAGGGTTAGATGACCTCTCATTAACAATATATTTTCATAACGAAATGTTTATCATTGTTCGTGCAGATAATCGTTTCTATATTAAGATACTTCGGAATTCTATTATCGATCAGAATTTTTTTTATTTAAAGTCTAGATATCATTTAATGCTTTGAAGAATGACTTTATAAAGTGAGAATGGTAAATATGTAAATAAATTGCATATTGATGTATTTATATATAAACTCTCAGAATATAAAACACTGTAAATTTAATGTGTAAGAAGAGTAAATCATTCTTATTTTTCGAAACATTATTTTTTTCTAATATATTTGAGCTTATAAATCTCTAGCAGTGTGTGTGTAACACGCGGTACATGTTAGACTACAGTGCTTAAGCGACATATGTTCTATTACATAATTACATATTGCATAATTACATGCACAACATGCTCTCACATCTACATGCCTGCGGCCATCATGGCCTCTAAAAGACGCGTATCTATAAGTACTTCCTCGGCGTGGAACTGAGGAGTGTTCAAGAAGACCTTGTCTGGAAGAGAACTCTCTCAAGGTGGGGGAGCCTCCCTTGCTGAAGAAATTTGCACAACTCTATATATTTCCCAATATTTCATCTACCCTTTATTTACTCCTTTTTTATATTATATTATTCTTTATTTGATCTTAATTTTTTGTTGTAACAATTAAAATTAGAAGAATCAATACATATTGTTTGAATTGTCATAATTGTCTATATACGCTTGCCCAATCTCTCTCTCTCTATACATACATACTTACATGCTCCAGAATATAATATACAAGGTGTGATCATTATCACATTTTGTGATATATATGACGTAAAAGTGTAATTATAGAAAATTCCCTCGAAGAAAGTTTTAAGAGCCATTCCGAAAATCCATTCAGAGAGAGGCCTATTCTGCAAATGTGATAAGGTTCTAGCATTTTCTTTTTTTTTTTTAAGTCTATAATAACGGACAAAGAAGACTTCAGAAGTTTATGTGTGTTAGGATAAATAGATATTATTTTTGGAGTTGTGAAGTTACTAGGAAATGCTTGAACGTGGCGTTTAGGCTGAGGCCAACGATCGTCATATTGTCTGAATGAGAACTCGTTGTCCTTATTGTTCTCTCTAATGATGTTCTGATTTTGGTTCCTTTCTTCCACTCTAAACACGATATAAAACCAAAATTCAACACGATTCCAATCTCAATTCAAAATTCATAACATCAGAAAGTAATGCGAAATCTGTAAATTTCGCCATATTCTATATGCGATCTTTGTAACGATTTTGTAGTAAAATTTTATATGTTCTTCTTAAACTGAGATATTGTACTGTCTGTTCAATATTTTAACAATTTCCATCACTTGTTATCGAATTCGCGTATATAACAATGTATGTCTTACAATGTAGGCCGAAGCCTGAAAGTTTAGGAATCTCTGGTTACAACACAGCCATGTCATTAATTAGTCCCTACTGTCTATCTGCTAAGTTGCACAGGTGCTAAGATGTATACTCAACACGCAACATTCAATGTAAAAATTTTGTATTTCTTCAATATCAACGAAATCCTGGATGTGTGCAGCCCAAAAGACAAAAACTGGATTCCCCCGGGGTTCCTCTACCGACTACGGTGGGGAGCACCGCGCCTTACTGGTAGGTTGCTCTACATTGCTCTATACACCACCAATATTGTCTACACATTCCTGAATACAGTAAAACATTCGATGAAAGACTCATCACACGATCTCTTTTGTAAACTCAAAAATGATTTCGGATCTAATGACATCTAAAGCCATGTTTTTAGAACGCCATCTCGTGGAAGGTCGATCTGTTATTCCTAACCACCGGCCACAGTCTCACACATTATTCAAGAATAACACTTTCCATTTCGATTGTACTCAATCACATTCTAGAACAATATTCACACTCCTTCCACATATAGCAGATACAAACAAAAACATTCTGGAAGCTAATTTTCTGAAACATTTTGGAATAAATCTAGATATACGTACATAAAAAATCTTGTATTTGATTTTTAAACAAAACTACTCAGGTCTATATAAATCGCAAATTTACACGCTCTCATATTCTTCTCCCATGAAGACCAATGGTGAAATTTTTTTCAATATTGACTTATGGGATTTCGTAGAGGTTTTAAATGTGACCGTTACACTCATATCTATTTCATAATTCTTAAATGATATCTCCTATAGAATTATACGTTTTTTACATCTGTATTTTCTCGATTTATCACAGAAGCACCTATATATATTCAAAAGTTTCTGAAATTAGAAAAGCTTCTATTGATGAGTCACTATACTTCATTTTTACGCTAAGTATAGCTCTTTATATTAAAACCTCTTCAGCATTTATCTTTTTATCGCCACACATCCACACATCTTGGGAGTACTTTTGACAGCCATTTGTGCTTATCCCTGTAATGTTAACTTGGCGTTGTAATTTATTTAAAGTAAAACACAATCTCTTAAGCAGCTAAACAAAAATTTATTACAAGCGAGAAACATTACAAAAACATTAACCGATTGTTATTTAATATTATCCATGTGAATATTATTGACTTTAGAAAATTGATTCTTTTAGCTTTACGCCCGTTGAAGAACGACGTCGTTCGAAATCTAACGGAATGTTCTACACAAGAATCTCCTTTTTGTTGTTTTATATTATCACAATGTAGTAATGGGAATCAAAAAGTTGTTCTCTACAATAATGATTTGAATTTAGAATCCCCTTATCTCATGTTGACGCCTGCATACACGTCACGTATGTATCTCTCTCAATGTTAACATCAATTTGAAATTCATTTAGAGCATTTCCCCATACTACCTGAAAGTCTTATAGTGGCATAGTCTAAGTGGACATTCAAACAATCTGTCCATTTAGAATAAAAATCTTTGGAGGTGAACGATGTTCTAACAACTAAATCTCTCATAAATCACAGATTAAGTTAAAAGTTTCCTTAATTATTGACTCTTGAACTTTTGCTCTAAAGAAATTTCTATTTCGTCCTAAAAACTACGTATTGAGGTGTTCTTCTCCATTCCTGCAAGCCTAAAGTTAAACGTCAAGTGAAGCCCAAAAGCCTTTTTTTTTTCCGCAGCTACTGAATGCGCAAAACTTATTTCTATTTTAAATATTTTTTTAATTATAAAATTTTTAAGCTCTCTTTCAGCTTTCACTTTGGTCTTGCAAAGTGGTTGCGTAACGCCTATGGGTGTTTTCTCTTTTATATAATAAAACGCTTTACTTTTTAGCAGTAGAAAGTGTAATTTGTTTGAATACCAAGTATAACGCAATTTTATGACAAAAGTGAGCGAAGCATTCTAGAATATATCAAAAGAGGGCATAAATTGAATTTTATTTATGAAAGTTAAATTATATATTAATCAATATGTATTGATTGGTTTTACGCCCATCTTCAAGCTTCAAGTTTAGTTTCAAGTCAAAAATAATTTCAAAAATAACTTGAACATTGACGATGGTGATGGTATACCCATTCCAAATGTTGGTTAAATTTTTTTTTTAATTCAAAATGTGCTCTCTTTTGATACATAACGCCTTTCTTATTCAAAAAAGAAACATTCTCTATTAATGGTTTAACTATCAATGTATATAGAATAGAAATTACCATTGTTGGAAAAGAAGGAGTTCGAAGCAGCCAATGGGAGGCCGACGGAAGCGGCTACGGAGACACAGCGGCTAAAATGAGAAAACAAATACAGAAGAACCTGTAAACAACTTTCGAACGGGAAGATTTGCCCTGATCTCCGATTCTTTTAGTGTAAATATTTAAATATATAATTAATTAAATAATACTTTACTTATTTTCTTAATTTATAATAAATATAATTTTCCCTCCTGTTTTCGTCTTATATTTTAATAGTACTATAAGCAGCGACACCACAATTTTGAACCTTCAACCCCGCCGACCAAGAATAGAGGTGAGCGACTACCTCTATAGAACTTAGATCGTCGTCACAACACAGAGTGGCGGTGAAATCGCAATAACCATAGTATATAAACTTATTTTGTGTGTTGAAATAAAATCAATGTGGAAGATGAAGTGCTGAAAAGGCTTAATCTCGTCATTAATGAACTCTTCAACGGTTTCAACATCGTCTCTGATGAGTCAGTTCCCCATCCAATATTTCTTTTTATATTCCATTCATTCAGTATATAGAGGAAATCTGGTGTTTTTTTAAAATTACAGAATAAGAAATAACGAAAAAATGTTTCTGATACTTGTGTAAAGTCATAGATTTGAACATATTGACCTTTAAATTTAGCGGTTATATGTTTCAAGCAATTTCGTGTGTCTATCCATTATTCCAAGTTATCACTCAGCACTACACCATACTCCTGTCTTATTCTTACTCCTCATTGGGGAATTGAATCATAACATTTATGGAACCACGACTTATCGATGATCTGTTGGCCATGGAGGAGGCAGCGGCTTGAATTTACAGCCTAGACTCCTGATGGCCATCAATCATGGACTCCTCTCCCATTTAGAGTCCCGGCGACTTAATGGGTGGATCCTTTCACCGCCCCTTCTACGCCCCTCGGGGGAGTCCAGGCGGATTTTTCACACATCCTTTATCTCCATTCCTCCTGACGTTACATTTGCTTGAACGTTTCATCACCTAGGGAGTTCATTTTCCTAAAGTGATTTTGCACATTATCATGAAATTTTAAATCTTTAAACAACAGTATAAATAGTTTCTTTCAAAATATGGCTTTTCTTTTTATTAACATTTTAGCTAGTTATGATTCGACATCTAAAAACTTGGATATTCATGGAGGAAAAACATCTTGTGAACGTCAGAAAATCTACGAGTTCAGGTGAACTTTCTGAGTTTACCAAAGCTGGTGACAAGTTATCAATCAGATCTAAGTCTGTTAGATGTGGCTGAAACAGACTGTTGTTATAGAGCACCTTGTCTTTTGACTCTATGTTGACGGAAGAGAGAGAGGTAAAAATTATACCTTTTAAAAGTTTTAAAAAGTCAAATTAATAAAAATTTGATGTATTCGAATATACAAACTTCAGCTCGGTGTTACATATGTATATGAATAATTTAAACAAAATCCATTCATGTATCCATCATATAGTTTATTCATTTCTGTCAAAGATGGATTGAGTCCTCCACCAACCTAGACTTTACCAGTGATCTGTGTCTTAGGTATAAATTTGGCTCTGGTTATCAGCTCTTATAATCGCTTGTATCCAGCTGGATCTTTCTGGTTTCTTAATCTTGTCTATTGTGTTAAGTAAAGATTAATGAACTTATCGGATTTCATATTCTGGCTATGGGACAAAACCTCTATAATTTCCTAATGATATTTAATATTAGGGGCCTTTCATTCTGAGTTTTTTTTTTTTATCCAATTCCGCCATTGGTTTTACTCTGTATAGAGATCTATATGCTACTTATTCTGGGAAAATATTATAAACTGACTTCAATACATTCTCAATTCAAAGTATTCTTGATTTTTTTTGAAAAAAAAATGTTTTTCTCCTCTTGTTGCAAAAGTTTTCAGTCTATTCATTATTTATTGTATCGATATACATCCAACTTTGTACAGCATGGCAAAGTGTGGCCCAGGTGTAAGGATGCGATACGAGGCTGCCCCAGGTGTGTGTGTGTGTGAATTAATCAAACACGGTCTACGAGGGAATAAAAAGTCAGTGGCATCCCTCCAAGTCTATTTCCACAACTCGCGCCTCCGTTAGTCCGATAAAAATGACCATCAAGTGACAAATGACAGTTTGATGGCAGTAGCTATCTATTTCTATCAGCGACACACTCAGAGTTTCCTCCTAGATTTTCTTGTCAACTTACAGTGCAATAAATAACGGCATCACTAGGCCTGGAGAGTTGAGACCATGTTTATCGGAATAATTCCTGATTTCCAGTAGCATTATAAATGTTGTGCTTTATTTGACTCGCCCGTCGTATATGTTATTGGAAATTTAAAGAATAATCAAACTTAAAATTGTGACTTTTTTTTCATATAACATTCATATTTCAATAACATTATATCGTACAAAATAATATCGGTGGAATAAATCTAACTCTTCATAACCCACTAAAATGTACCATTACAGAATTAGAGCGTCAGATCCCTGTAGATCAATATGATATAATTTATTTTTAAGAGCACAAATTTAGACAAAACTTAAGAAATTTTCATATTTTTATGTCGCCGGTCGTCTTTTTTGGAGACGGAGGCAATTTTGTCAAAACTTGATTATCTCGTGTATCTTCAATAAAAGTCACTGTGTATCAAATATATTTATAGTGTGAAAGAGACATGAGAGATAATTATTAAATTTGCGTAGCTTGCACTTACTGGTGGAGTTAGACAAGATATTGAATAAACTATTCGCTTTTTTTTAACAACAACTGACACGCGATGCTGTCGGCTGGTCTCAACAACAAAGGCAGTTACCAGGTCAATGTCAAAATAATAGTAATCATATGGAATGTTACAACAGAATCTCAAGGATTCTTTTACTTAATGGAGGCTGACTCGGTGCAATATACTGTCCATATTCCTTAACCAGGACACAGTATATCGCGCTAATTCGCCCTTTTTTTAGATTTCTTCTTTTTATAATACAATATAATTCGGCTTAGGATTTCTTACGAATGGAAAAATATGTCCAGGGTAGCCTAGTGGACATGGCATCTGGCCGGTAAGCGGAACACTGTGGGTCGTTTCCCATCTCTGGACACTTTCCGTTTATCATTACTCTTTACAATTCATCCTTTCATACTTCATCCCTAAGTATAGAAATAGTCGTTATTTCTTCTTAAAATAAATTACGATTTTTCCTTCAAAAGAAATATTTGCGGTAAAATTTGTCAAACGTTGTTCTTCTTTTTATTCTGTGGTTCCATCAAATTATCATTCATATCAATATCAGAATAAGGATCAGAAGAGACACTTATTTTAGAATAAAAAAAGAAAGGGTTTTTTAAAATTAATTTAATAAATAATGGATAATAATATTTATAGTTTTTTAATACATTAGTAGTTTCTTGTTAGTCATTTTTTGAAATTATCATTTTGTATTTTTTTAAATTAAAATAATCATTCATGCGTATTTTTGGTGTTCCCCTGATATACCAAATTATAAATAGACTACACGTTAGGTTTTTCTATCATCAAATTTGCTTCACAAATGCATCCGCATCTCTTAAGCTGTGCTAAAAAGGCTTAAAATAAATTGAAATCTTGATGTGGAATTTTTTTTCTGAAAAGACAAATGTAACGTCAAATAGATATGTTTGACTGTGTATAGTTGAATGCCCTTTGTGATGTAACTACCCAAAAAAAGAAAGGAGGGGAACACCAGACCATATGGGGGAGGGAGGGACCACATATGGTCAGCTGGGAGGACACCTGAAGTTGATCCGTGACAGTTTCCCGAAAAAGATTTTTTTGTTGTCAGAGGTCGAGTTTCCTTTAATTGGGTCTGGCGTAGACAATGGCTGGTGATGGATGGAGCGGACTATTTACGACATGGGGCCACAAGAATGCTTGCGGACCTAGCACATTGATGCCATTAGTGTCCCATACTCTACATCCTTACATATAGAGATAGATCCAGGAAACTAGCCGCGGTACGCGACGGGTTTTAAAATAGATAATGAGAAAAGAGGCAAATAAAATAACTGAAGATCAACCACCTATGTGGTAATAAAATATGATAATCTTTAAAACCATAAAGGTAAACACGACACTAGAAGAATGACCCGGCCCCTTGTCCGTCTTCTTCTTCTTTCTTATCTCCACTCAATCATATTAGGGTATCAAGTTGTGACCCTTGATGGTTGGACAACCATCATGACTTCATCCCCTTTTCCGTAATATTCCCATACTATTGTATAGTAATCAAAATTTATGTATTTATCTCACTAGTAATATTAGATATGAAAGTCATTTGTGTGTGCGCGATAGAGAAAATATCTTTATTTTACGGGGCTGCTAACCAAAATGAATGATTTTTGAGCCCCGATGGACGCATAAAGCGGAATATATACAAAGCATAGTTGGGGGGCCTGGGGATGGGTGGCCAGGGATCATCGCAAGGGGGGAGGAAGCTGGAGAGGTCAAGGAAACAGCGCCTTGATGGGTGAGAAGCCTGGATGGAGGCCAGTTGAGGAGGCAGGAGGTCCTGGAAGCCTAGCACTTGAGGGCTCTAAGCTTCAAGATGGGGCAGCTTGAGGCTCTCGCCTCGTGCTTGTCTGGGAGGCCCTTGGCACAGCAGTATTATATAATATGTGTGCGCGATAGTTGGAAGTTGTTGTATATATATTAATTATTTGTTACCACAGAGTGTGTGTAAGCTCACAGGAAAATAGGCGCTAACCGAAGAAAAAAAAAGTTCCTTTGTTTAATATTAGTTTCCCTTTTATATTTTGTTCTCTCTCTTATAAATCAATAAATATAATGTTTAATTAATAATTATTAGAATCAGTTTGATTAATAATTCTAAGCAAAGTCAACAAAAGTTTGTTTGGAAAGATATGCAGCTAAGTATTTGGTTGACAATGGTTGATCACTCTTCTCGACATTTCAGTGACTTCCTGTCATTCTCCTCAAAGGAATGAAGGGTGACATTGGATCACCGAAACATTGAGAAGAAAATAAAATATAAAAGAGGGGTTGATATAGCTGTATCTTTTTAAAGTAATAATAATAATATAGTGAGAGAAAGAGAGACAAATCACTAATATTGTAGTAAAAGATTATTAATTTTGATACTTATATACTTTGATACACTTTCCTCATTGCCTCACTGGTATTTTGTAAGCTTCAATTTTTTTTGTTTTCAATAAATTCTCACATTTCATTCTGGGGGGGGGTGCATGTTTTTCTTAATTTAAAACTTGACAATATAACACTTCAGATAATAAATTTCTTATAATATTTGGGGCTGAAACTTAATATTTTTATATACTTGCACAAACTTCTTAATAAGAACCCAAAATAATTAAGGTTATAATAAATTTATAACAGATCTGACTTCTTTCTGAAATCGTGTTTAAATCCATAAAATGTATATTACTATTCCATGAGGTGTATTTAAGATCTAAACCAATCCTTTATTTCTTGTCGCTATTTCAACCAGCGGAGCGCCTATCTTTATCAAAATACTTTCACGTTGACAAAAGACTGTTGTAGATATATAGTTAATAATAGTATAACAAAAGCATAGAGCGCCTCTACTGTCAAAATAAACGTCAAAACTAGACGCCATCTATTGACCGTAGCCACAAACTAGCAGCCTCGGTTCAGTGATAAAGCCACAACACCAGTCCGATGGAGATGGAGGAGTACGATCTGACGGCGGAGGAAGAGCAATGTACATTTGAAGCTCTCGGGGCTTTGATCAAAATTGTTTAAGCCCCACCCCGGTGAGGGCTCCGCCTATTCGTTAATTGTAAATATTTTTATTATTGGCCCTCATTGCTGAATGTAATCATTGACTAATATTGTCAATAAAATTTCTTTTAATTGTCATTGTCACAACACCAGTCCTATTCATTTATGGATCAATTTCCTCTCGGCAAAATTCCCATCTATAACCAATATATTGATAAAGACAGACATGCCGCTTGTCTAAATATCGGAAATAAATTTTCAAAAAAAAAAAAATTCTAAATACACCTCGTAAAGTAAAAATCTAACACTGCCTAGTGTTACTACGGCCAAAATGCCGAGAAGCGATGTGTGTGGTGTTATATATTCTTCTCGTTAGTTCCTAATTTCAAATGAGCAACCAGAAATTAAATGAAAGCTCTGATTGTTGTGTCTATTAATACTTTTAAGAACTGTTATAATGAACACATTTTTCTGGACCGTTGCCATGGAGTTCATAGCTCTAAAAGAGGCCTGTCTTCTATAGCTTTTTATACATTTCTCTCAGAATACATTTATAATCATCATGATGGATTTAGTATTGTGAATTTCTCATAGTCATGTTCACCTTTTTATTTTTATTGTTTTATTCAACTTGCTTTTCATTTGTCTATCCATATATCTTGTAATACACACTTCCAGATAACATATACTTCAAGATCATATAATTGCTTAAAATTTTTCACACTTGCTCAATCCCGATGACAATGCAACTGTAAAATTTCAGACTTCTAGATGTGGTCAAAGAGTATGTTATATTTTTTTTTAAATCGAAATAATGTATTGTTATTGGGAGTTGAACAAGTAGAAATACATAAAAGAAAAAATATTTTAAAGTCATCCCCATTAATCAATAACATTTATTTTTTTGAAAATAGAGCAATCCATAAATAAATCTTTAAATAAAAAGGCATATATTGGATCAAAAAATCATTTATTTTACCAATGTTTCAGTTGGCTGAACGCCAACCTTTATCAAGGTGTTATAACATTTTAAAGTGTGTCAACAACAAACTCAGCGCCACATTTATATGACTAAAATAAAAGTATCTAGAAACACTCATCATATGTTGAGTGAATAGGTAAAATTTTTGTAGGAAAAAACTTAATCACAGTTAACTTCACGAGCGCTCCGCTTCTTTAATTTTTTGTAATATATATATATTTTTTTTTGGGGGGGGGGGGATAATAATAGCTTTAAAATATTTTATCCTTAAAAGGGTTTCAATGAAAAGGTTTTTTTTCTTCAATTTTGTAAATTGTTAAAGCAGCATTATGTTATACAAATGATAATTCAGTGTGTTGTAAAAAAAAAAAAAATTTTAATTGCCGGGAGGGTTAAATGTTTAGAGAAGTTATACTTTTTTATTTTATTTTATAAGAACACTCCTTTAGAAAGCGCAACAGTTAGTGATCGAAATCCTCAAGTTAATAAAAAGGTATTGGGGAGCAATTAACGATTTATTTTTATATTAAGCGATTAATATTTTCCATATATTTTTGGTGACTGGGATATAAACTTCAAATGCGTTCCTTTTTAGACAACGGAAATATTAAATTCGAATTTTTGAAAATCATAAAATTGTTTAATAAAAAATAGCACCCCATAATTTTTCTAAAAATTGAAACGCAAGAAAGGTATGCAATTACATTTTGTTTTTGGAATAAAATAGATCCGTAAATATTAGAAATGTACAAATGAAGAATGATTACCCAGGACTGAGCAGGTGAACATATGCCAAAGACAGAAGAAGAGATTAAATATCCATATCAGAAAAGGGAATTTGTTGTTGTATGGCGAATCCATACAGGGCAATGGGCCCTAAAAAAGCCTTTTTGTTGTTGTTGAAAAGGGAATGACTGCCTAAGGAAGAACAGGAGAATGGATGGCCAAGGCATTCAAAAGCAGGAGAGAATGAATGCCCAAGGAGGAACGGAAGAATGGATATCCAAAGGCAGAAGAATTAATGTCCAAGACAGACGGGAAATGAATACTCAAATACAGAAGAAGAGGGAAAATGTCCAAGGCAGAAGAAGAGAGCGAATGCTTAAGACAGAAGAAGGAATGCTCAAGGTAGAATGAATGCCTCCAGGTGAGAGACAGTTGTCACCGCGGACTTCAGGTAGTCCGTCCTTCCTGCGGTCCAATTAGAGTCCCGGATGGCGCTATCAATAAAGTTATATCGAGCGGCTGGCATAACTTGTCGCGCGGTCTCTGGCGTCTCGCCAACACATCCGTCTTCCGCGACAACTACCTGGCTGGTAGTGTTGTCTATGTCCTGGAACACTTCATCTCTCTGTGATGTGTGGCTGGTAGTGTTGTCTACCTCGTGGAACACTTTCTCATCTCTCTACGGTGTATGACTGGTAGTGTTGCCTACGTTCTGGCTCTCAGTTCACTTCCTCATCTCTTTAGGGTGGTGTGTGGCTGGTAGTGTTGTCTACCTCCTGGAACACTTTATCATCTCTCTACGTTTAATGGCTTGTAGTGTTGTCTACCTACTGGCTCTTAGTTCACTTCCTCATCTCTCTGTGGTATATGACTGGTGGTGTTGTACACATCCTGGCTCTCAGTTCACTTCCTCATCTCTCTGTGGTATATGACTGGTGGTGTTGTACACATCCTGGCTCTCAGTTCACTTCCTCATCTCTCTGTGGTATATGACTGGTGGTGTTGTACACATCCTGGCTCTCAGTTCACTTCCTCATCTCTCTGTGGTATATGACTGGTGGTGTTGTACACATCCTGGCTCTCAGTTCACTTCCTCATCTCTCTGTGGTATGTGACTGGTGGTGTTGTACACATCCTGGCTCTCAGTTCACTTCCTCATCTCTCTGTGGTATATGACTGGTGGTGTTGTACACATCCTGGCTCTCAGTTCACTTCCTCATCTCTCTGTGGTATATGACTGGTGGTGTTGTACACATCCTGGCTCTCAGTTCACTTCCTCATCTCTCTGTGGTATATGACTGGTGGTGTTGTACACATCCTGGCTCTCAGTTCACTTCCTCATCTCTCTGTGGTATATGACTGGTGGTGTTGTACACATCCTGGCTCTCAGTTCACTTCCTCATCTCTCTGTGGTATATGACTGGTGGTGTTGTACACATCCTGGCTCTCAGTTCACTTCTTCATCTCTCTGTGGTATATGACTGGTGGTGTTGTACACATCCTGGCTCTCAGTTCACTTCCTCATCTCTCTGTGGTATATGACTGGTGGTGTTGTACACATCCTGGCTCTCAGTTCACTTCTTCATCTCTCTGTAGTACTTGGTGCAGTAGTACTTGTGTATATGACTAGTAGTGATGCCTACGTTCTGGCGCTCAGTTCACTTCCTCATCTCTCTAGGGTGGTGTGTGGCTGGAAGTGTTGTCTACCTCCTGTGGAACACTTTATCATCTCTATGGTAGTGTGTGGCTGGTGGATATCATCTCCCCCTCTTTAAAAAAAAATCATAATAAATCATGCTGCTTTCTTTGCCAACAAATAATTGCTTCATTTTAGATCATTTAGTAGCATGCATCGCGAAATAGTTAACGATAGAAGTGAAGCCAACGTGTGCTTCTACATTGTAACTTCTCCATTGATCAGGAGAACAACTAGGACCCAAATTATTCTAATTTCTAGGGCAGTGAACCAAGTGCTGTTACTTGGACAGTTGATGTAATGTAGTTAAATATCTTTAATCATTTTGGAATAGAGCAAAATCTAATAATATTCAAATCAATACTAGTGTTTTGTAGCGAGAATAGCTCTTCTCTCTTACAGTCTTGATATCTGTTTTCCATGTGTGGGCATCTACCGTGAGACATAGTGTCAGAATGTTTTGTTACCTTCTAGGTTTATAATGTATATTTTGATTCACATTGTAAATCATTTGGGTGACAGAATTGGCTGCACTCATTCTATTGCACTTTGTATCGGATCACATGTGTGAAAAGCATTTTCCTTTTGAAAAAAAAAATGCCAACTGTTGAAAAGGGGTTCTTTTGCACGCTATTATTATCTTCTCGTACACTCACAATCTCTATATCAATTATACTTAAAAGAATTTTACTATTTTTAAAACGCACACATATCAACAATGTTCAATAATGTCTGTGGTTAATCTCTCAGCCTGTACACTGGCAGGGGTAAATATATTCTTGTGTAGATCGATCGTTAGCTGGCAGTATGTCAAGGTCCGCAGGTGTTTTCTTGTTATGTGGAGAAATGAGGCCATTGCTGAGAAAGCCCACCCTCCGACCTGCTTCGGTAGAGAAGCAATAAATCGACACATAGCAGATTCCTGAAAACCTAACACCAGAAAACGTCTACCTACTTATGTATACAAGAGTTGGAAGATTAACGATATCTACGTTAGCAGGCAAAAAAATTGATTTCCCAGAGAAGAGAACAGATCCAGTGATAGTGGGAGTACATCAGTACGCAGTTAGAAAATTGATTAAGTGATAAATATCAGTAAACCTATTGTACAGCAGATTCTGACAAACCCGCTTCTGAACGTCTTAGATCCCACTACCTCGGCTGATGTTCGCAAGAGTCGATGAAATCCATCCGACATGCGTGAGCGAGAAAGCAGTAAATCAGACAGAGCAGCCGCCAGAAAGTGTACCGACTGCTGTCACATTGAAGAATTACGCTGTGCGCGACACGTGTCAGCAGCATACAGTAAATCAACAGAAACGGCCGAACAGACCGTTGACAATGCAAGACCTGCCTCTTCTCGCCTGAAGTACCATCAGTACATAAAATACAAGCTTACACGTTCACATTTCGGCAGCAAAGTAGTCAGAACGACTGAAGAATATGAAAACTCGATCAGGACGAGTGTTAGAGGACGTCCTACCTACCACGAATGCATTTATTGGCGTCATCAGGCAATAAAGGATATTCTATTAAACTGAGCATTCTTGAAAAATGTGTATCGGCATTTTCCGTTTAGAAAGCTGAGAGAATAAGGCAATCAACATGCCCCAGCAAGCTAAATTTCTTCCACCAGCACAAAAGTTACTCAAAAAAGGTCTTATAGTTATAATAAAACTTATTTTAATATTCTTCCATTTGAAAGCACAACAATATGTTTAATAACATTTCCTTTATACAGAGAAAGTTTTTCTTTTATTTGATAAGTCGTCATTGTCCGGTTATTCTTGATCAATTCCTCCGTTAGAACCAAATTTAGGTCCGTCACTACAGAGGTTGATCTACCTGGTCTTTGTTTATTTCTAATATCAAAATCATCAGTCTGGAATAGCATAATCCATCTTTTTATTGTGCTTCTATCCATGGCTTCTCCATACACAGACTTTAGCTTCGAATAAATTGAAGTGTCTTAAACAGGAGCTCCATCAATGACCATTGTCGGATTCTTGTGTTCACCTCGGGTCGCATATCTAAAAAAAAATACAAAAGATATCTTAATTATGTTTGCATATATGAAAATAAGAATATATTTACATTATATAAATATTTTTCTAAAGCTTATTGCGTCTTACTTATTGACCAGCCCTTGTAGTTTGAAGCTGTACAACCACTGAGAAAGCATCCAAAACATAACCATACATATAGTGTAATGAACTACTGCGTCGATAAAGCAGAGTGAACCAAACTTTTAGAATATGAAAGATCTATTCCTGTCCTTCAAAGGAATGATATCATCAGTGAAAGGAACCTAGATATATATTCTCGATCTCAATAAATTGGCACAAATAACAGAAAAAAGCGTGAATAATTTTAAAGAAGTTTTGATTTAGCTGTTTTGCTTCGGAATTCTCCTCCCCAAATGAATGTGACCGTGAAAGCGCCAGTCTACGACATCGCACAATAAATGGGCCTGGCCGAAGAAAGCTGCCGCGAACATCGCTGCATCCGTCAAGTCGTAAATCAGCATGAGCTGCAGAACGGCACAGCGCGTGACGTCTGGGGGAATCCGCCGGCATTCTTGTGGAACTCTTTCCTACTCACACAATGCCCTTCATCTCCCTTAGGTGGAAACTAACCTGGAAGAATTTATTCTTTGTCTTAGAAATGTTTTGAAGGATCAAAACCTCTCTGATACGTTGTGTATAGCGATTTCTCTGCTAAACTAATAATAATAAATCTCAACAAAAAAGTTGAGAAAATCTTCGAATCAACTTTGTTCAGATTTTTTTTTTTTTTTTAACATTGACACTTTAGCGTAGCTGATTAAGACTGAAGGTTCGACTTGCATACGGCTTTATAGCTTCGAATCCGTCCAAATATTTTTTCCAAAAAAGCCTAATGTGTAAAAAAATTGAACATCTTTCAATTTTTTTGATAATGGAGATTTTCTCTTTGACGCTTATTATCCTTATAAATTACATGACGCTCTCTTAAAAACCTCGCGGAATTTTCTGCAAAATGGAAAGAGAGAGGCTCTAGACATCTCTTTTCATCCCAGAAAGTACTACGCGGATAGAATGCTACTATAGTACAATAGCACAATGATCCCAGTACAATACCGGACAGCCCTGACACTCAACACCTCAGCGGTCATCAACCCGTGCAATCCACGACAACTTGCCTCATCGCCTCTGTTTCGCCACTGCCCTGTCATCATTCTGCACGGCTGCTGCTGGTGGTGGTTGGCTGAAGGACTTCAACAATTGGCCTTCAACTAGGCTCTCAAATACCTGAAGAAAACATTAAAACTGTCTTTTTAAAGAAGATTTTAAACAGATGGGGAGAGACCATTAATTTGATCATATATAATTCTAAAAGAAGAGACATTCTAAAAAATAAATTAGTAAGACGGTTAATTTGGGTTTAAATGTGGTGTCATATTCTATGATTACTTTTGACAAATCATATTGATGCAAAGTACTTTTCTTTTTTTGCAGTCATTTTGGAGGTTTTCGTAATTCGCCAATTTGAACCACCAGACCGTCATGATATTTTGAATTTTTACAGAGATTCGAAAGGTTTGAATACATATAATTTTTAGAACCAGAGAGAAAGAGATTGTGTGTGGAGAGAAATTATAAAACAGCTCTTCAATCCGTGTTACTCGCCGCGTTCAAGTTGCAACCTCAACTTGAAGCAAAGGAGGCTGAAAGAGCCAATGACTGAACAGAGAGAGAGAGAATCATAAAAGATTACATTTTAAGATTAAAACAACAACAACAAAATAATATAGATACATTAACCGTTCTTAAAATTTGAATTTTCCAATGTTTCGGCAACTTACCTTCCACAGAGGAATTGAAAATTCTTAAATTCTAGAACTCTCATTTCTCTCTGAGGAAGGTGACAACAATTCACCAAAACGCTGAGAAATAAATAACTCAAGAACAGTGTGATGTATCTAAAACTTTAGTGTAGAGGAAAGATGGGATGTTTCTACAAATCATTAGTTGTCTACAACGAGTCTCTACAACACCTGACTCGAAGAGAGCGAGCCGAGGTGGAGCCTGGAGACGCCGGTGAAGACAAAGCCCGCCTCTGTCTGTAGCGCCGGAGAGACACAAGGAGGCCTTGTCCCTGCCTCCCTCCCCTGCCGCGGCCTCTCTTCCACCGCTCAGACCACCATCGATAATCGTGGTGGAAGAGAAGAACCATCTTCTTTCAATTTTACTCTACTCTACACTAAAGTTTTAGATACATCACACTGTTCTTGAGTTATTTCTCAGCGTTTTGGTAACTCGTTGTTACTTTCCTCAGAGAGGAATGAGTTCTAGAATTCAATAATTTTCAATTCCTCTGTGGAAGATGAGCTGACGAAACATTGGAAAATACAAATTTTAAGAACATGGTTGATGTAACTATATTCTTTTTTGGTTTTATTTTACGAAATACTCTTGTAACCAGCGGAAGAACGAACGTATAGAATGGCTAGATATTAGTATAATCTGAGAAATGCCTAACGATTTGTATACGAGATATAGCATTATGCTTCTATACCTTATATTAATACACATATTGCAAAATACAAATATCCCAAAGAATTATCTTAAAATGGTATAATTAACTAATAACAAATTATTGCAGGTATCGCGGTAATGTTCCTCCTATCGTGTTCTACACACAGCTCTAAATTATATTTACTCATTAAAGAAAGACGATATCCTTGCCAATAATATATATATATATAGCTTTTGAATGTTTGTTGAGCGATTGATTGTGAAATACACCTATCATTCCAGTTATAGGTTAGTTTTACTTGTTAAAGGGAGAGGCTATTGCCGGATCTATTGCTATAATATACAGTAGTTCTGTATGAGTTCGGTAATTTATTGTGGAGTCAATATCGCTGGGTTCACGTTATTTTCTCTTATTTTAATTGATATAGATAAACATGCCAGCACAATGTTGCCAACAATTCCACCTTGGCTAGAAGCTTAGCTAGAAACATACCAGCACAATGTTGCCAACAATTCCACCTTGGCTAGAAGCTTAGATAGAAACATACCAGCACAATGTTGCCAACAATTCCACCTTGGCTAGAAGCTTAGCCAAAAACATACCAGCACAATGTTTCCAACAATTCCACCTTGGCTAGAAGCTTAGCTAGAAACATACCAGCACAATGTTGCCAACAATTCCACCTTGGCTAGAAGCTTAGCTAGAAACATACCAGCACAATTTTGCCAACAATTCCACCTTGGCTAGAAGCTTAGATAGAAACATACCAGCACAATGTTGCCAACAATTCCACCTTGGCTAGAAGCTTAGCCAAAAACATACCAGCACAATGTTTCCAACAATTCCACCTTGGCTAGAAGCTTAGCTAGAAACATACCAGCACAATGCTGCCAACAATTCCACCTTGGCTAGAAACATACCAGCACAATGTTACCAGCAATTCCACCTTGGCTATAAGCTTAGCTAGAAACATACCGGCACAATGTTGCCAACAAGACTATCTAACTAGAAACATACCAACGTTCAAACACAATCTAGCCAACGAGACTACCTCTCTTAGAAACCTAACAACACTCCAGAACAATCCTGCCTACAGTTCTGGGTCACTTTTTGTAGGAGCGAATGGTGACAAAAGTATTTTCAACCCATGTCGAATCGCGACCTCCGTGTATATAAATCTCCGTCTAACAATGTCCCGAGGTTAGTCCGACTGTCTGCACATCTTTGAATGTGCTTAAGTATTATTAGAAATGCACCGAGCTAGGTACGATCGAAACGACTGCTATTTGTCAAACTCATGATACTACTTCTTGGACACCAAGTTCCATAGAATCTAACACCGCAAAAACCTCTCATTTGAGTTCTTATTAAATATGGTATTAAGAAAGGTATTGTGAATGCACCATGATTTAGGCAATGATGTTGCTGGAGAAATATATAAGTGTATATAAAATACGCTTCAATTTTGTTTACCCTTTTCATGTACACATCTTTGAACTTAAAGGGAAATAAATTGCCCTTCTTGAATTATAAGCAAATAATGCTTGATACTTGATGCTTGAGCTTGATCTGTTCAAGCATATAACTGACTTTTTTTACAATATATCTTTATTTACATCATTCTCTAATATATTCTATGCATTAATCATTCACAATGAAATTAAGCAGCAATATAAATGTAATATATCTATAAATAATTAAATACAATTTTTATACCCTTCAAATTACACAAAAGTTCTGTTCTATCCTGGAATATTGACTATACAATGGAAACACTCCAATAAGTGTTAGAGACGACACATCAATAAATTAAACCTATTTTTCAAAGCAAATTCAAGTATTTCATTAAATAATTCTATAAAAGTCTGATTATCTTAGTTTTGGGGGTGAAAAACCCTCCACATCACGCAGTTTATAATATTGCCACGGGGTAGAAGCGACAAAGAGACGTTCAAATATATAGAAACAAATAGTTTTCGATAAAATATAAGAGAATAATTTTTAACGTCTTGCCAAATGCTTTAATTTTTATTTGGTCCTGACGAGGTCAAAATATTTTTGTCGAGATAATAAAAAGATCTACTGGCCGAAGTATCTTTATTTTAAGAACTATGAATGCCGGCCAGGCAATTTCTATCTCTACGATAAAATTCTAACTTATTACAAAGTCAAAATGTATCTACACACAAAATATATAATTATAAACAGGTAGATTAAGTAACAGTGGAGTTAATTCTCGATTCCGTGATATATATTTGTTTATTTATTCTCTCTCAATGATATTTTATTATAAATTAACTAGCCCAATTATAAATTGGCGCCTTATATAAATGCATATGTAAGGTTAATAGCTATAGCCTATGTGCTTTATCTGTCTATGTACTGTTGGCTTCCGTAGGCGTCTCTTACTGGGAAAAAGAAAGAGAGGATTCCATTTGGTTATTAACTAATATATGCATTTATTTAAGGAGCGACCCGCTCCAACACAATGGTTACAAAAACGAAAAAGCGAGTGGGGGGGGGCAAAGGTGGCGTGATCGTAGCCGACCAATAGGAGGGCGCCATTCCAAAAAAAAAAGCAAACGGTGACAGAGATGACTGATGAAGAATGACGCTCGTAACTGTATATAGAATTATTCTCGCTAACTGAAACAATATGGACTATAATGAGAAGTAATAACTCAATTTATTTGCTCAGTTTATTCAGATGCGGCTTTGACGATTGATTTCCTAGCAAATTTCTATATTTCTATTCTATTCTATATTTCTATATGTTTCCAACAATTCTATCTTAGCTGAAACATACCAGCACAATGTTGCCAACAAGACTACCTTTGCTAGAAACATACCAGCACAATGTTGCCAACAAGACTACCTTTGCTAGAAACATACCAGCACAATGTTGCCAACAAGACTACCTTTGCTAGAAACATACCAGCACAATGTTGCCAACAAGACTACCTTTGCTAGAAACATACCAGCACAATGTTGCCAACAAGACTACCTTTGCTAGAAACATACCAGCACAATGTTGCCAACAAGACTACCTTTGCTAGAAACATACCAGCACAATGTTGCCAACAAGACTACCTTTGCTAGAAACATCCCAGAACAATGTTGCCAACAAGACTACCTTAGCTAGAAACATACCAACACCCTATCTAATATACCACTTTACCTGTTGTTGACGAACCTAATGATATTTACTACTATGGCAACAATAAAGAATTATCATTTTTTATGGGGTGAAACTTTAATAAGACTCTCTTAGAACTGGTTGTTGTTTCAAATATGTTCATAGAACGGAGCATTCGTCTTGTAAAATATTTTTTAAAAACAATACATTAATCATGAAAAAAAAAAACATTTCAATTTAATATCTAGGGAGGGATAGAAGAAGGGGGGGATGCGTAAAACAAATTGATTTCAAAGAAATAGATTGCGAGTTAAAAAAACATAGTTGCCTAAAGAATTATACGTATGCGCTTATGGGAGGGGGCGCTTAATAGAGGTTCAATTGTATAAATACCCCTGTGAAAACCTTTTAAATCAAAGTAAAAAGCAATAAAACCCGGAAAATTCTGCGGATGTTAGGGGAGGAAGGAAGAAGAAACTGCAACAAATCACTTCAACACCTCCATCATCTGTCATCAGTGACGGACCAAGTAAACAGTCCCGGGACCATCCATCTCCAGGACGGACTTTAAATCTTCCTCGCCGAATCCTATTTGGCCTCAGATTAATACCCGGCTGCAAGGAATCAATAAATGGCTTGATTTGCATGCCTCCCCCACCCGCTGTGACTGATGGCACCAGCAACCAGTTCCTGCCTGGCCTACACTTCGATCCTCACCTCTTTGGTCACTTCTTGGTGTGCTCATGTCGAAGATATGATTACACTTCCTACCTTTCATGGACCATTGCCTTTTGTTTCTTTTCTGCCAGGATGGCCTTTACTTCAATCCCCACCTTAGGAAATATTTGGTCACTTCTTGGTATTCTCAATGTTGAAGCTATTTTTGAACCTCCACCCTTCCTGGATCATTACCTTTTCTTTCTTTTTTTTTTTCAGGTTGGCCTTTATTTCAATCCCCGCCTTAGGAAATCTTTGGTCACTTCTTGGCATCCTCATTTCGAAGATATGCTTGCTCTTCTTATCCTTCCTGGATCATTGAATTTTATTTTGTTTCTTTTCTGTCAAGCTGAACACTTCGATTCTCACCTCTTTGGTCACTTCTTGGTATCCTCTTGTCGAAGATTTGCTTGAACTTCCTACCCTTCCTGGATCATTACCTTTTCTTTTGCTTCTTTTCTGCCAGGATGGCCGTTACTTCAATCCCCACCTTGGGAAATTTTTGGTCACTTCTTGGCATCCTCATGCCGAATATATACTTGCACTTCTTATCCTTCCTGTATTATTGAATTTTATTTTATTTCTTTTCTGCCAAGCTGGCCTTCACTTTAATCCCCACCTTGGAAACTCTTTGGTTTTTGGTGTGCTCATGTCGAAGATATGATTGCACTTCCTACCTTTCCTGGATCATTACCTTTTGTTTCTTTCCTGCCAGGATGGCCTTTACATCAAAATCCAGAAGAAGTCTTTGGTCACTTTTTAGTATTCTCAATGTCGGAAGATATGCTTGCACTTCCACCTTTCCTGGATAATAATCTTTTTCTTTGTTTCTCTTCTTCCAGGCCGGCTTATACTTCAATCCACATTTCGGGGACTATTTGGCCAATTCTTGGTAGACCCATTCTCAATGTCGCAGATATTTCCCCACTTTTTATTCCTGACTCAACCTATTCTTTTGTTCCTATTCTATAGTATCTTGATGATAGCAGTCCCTAGGAATAATATGTGCTTTTGCATTCAATTTAGCTATTATTCAGTTGTTTTATTTGTCAATATGGCCACCATTCGTGATTTTGCCAATCGTTTAGATTCTCCTTCTTCCTCATCATCTTCTTCCAAGTGTGATCTTATAATACATTATGTATTATTAATTGATATATTTTCACAATCTTACCTTTTTATGTAGCAAAAGCTGTCTTTTCTTCCGAGATGATATCTTACACAGACTTTCCGATATGTAGTTTTGAGTTGTTAGTTGCTAAGAAGAATGTTGGACGCGCAAGATTCTGTTTTTTTTTTCTGTTCGTAGCCTTTCATTTTATAGCAAGAGACCACCACACACCTGCAAGCTAAATAACCAGCACTACAATGCAGCTATGATGGTCACTGAGGAAGTCATTAGAAAGCGCTTAAACCACGGGCCCTATATCAATATATTCCCCCTTACTAGTTCATGCATGTAGTAATCTGTTGATCACTGTTGATTTACTGTAGCATTATTGGAGTCCTATTGGAGCTTAGCGCGGGTTTACCCAAGTCCAAGCAGGAGGGCCCAGGCAGTAATCTGGCTGAAATCAACTCTTGTAGACACCTGTAGGATGATTGGTAGACCTCATGTGGCTGGACCATAAAGGGCTCGAGGAGCATGAACTCATGGAATTCGTGTAATCTTTACACAAGGGGATAAGAAACAACAACAACAACAGACCATAAAGGCGGGTGCGAGGGGCCATACTAAATGGCTGCTCAGGGCATGGAGAATGCACCAGTTCCTAATGGCTGGAAATCTAGATGACAGGGTTGCGGCTTCAGGCGTACAATAGATTATCTTAGGTAGCCATGCCATTCATCAATGTAGCATTATTTATAGCGTCTGGAAAGGGCGCTTTAACCAACAAAAACAATGGACATATCCCAAAAATGATCGAGAAAGGTATATAGCTTACTGGAGACGATTGAGTGAAGGATAACTAACAGGTTTGGCCATATTGTCCGACAGTCGGAGTGGATAACGATGTTACTTGAGAGAGATGCATAGAGGGAAGACTAGGAAGAGGAATGCAGAAAATGGAATTCATGGGCAATTTACGGAGAAGACCCCCCGATACCATCAAAAGACTAGCTGTAGAAAGGAAGCTCTAAGAAAGACTAAGAAGAGGAAGGCAGAGAATTGAATTCATGGGCAATTTATGGAGAAGACACTCCGATACCATCAAAAGACTAGCTGTAGAAAGGAAGCTCTAAGAAAGACTAGGAAGTGGAAGGCAGAGAATGGAATTCATGGACAATTTATGGAGAAGACCCTCCGATACCATCAAAAGACTAGCTGTAGAAAGGGAGCTCTAAGGAAAACTAGGAAGAGGAAGGCAGAGAATTGAATTCATGGGCAATTTATGGAGAAGACAGTCCGATACCATCAAAAGACTAGCTGTAGAAAGGAAGCTCTAAGAAAGACTAGGAAGTGGAAGGCAGAGAATGGAATTCATGGACAATTTATGGAGAAGACCCTCCGATACCATCAAAAGACTAGCTGTAGAAAGGAAAGTCTGGAATATTGCCAACCTATGGGTTGAGAAGATTGGCATTGCTAAAGGATGACACACAAAGTCGTGGAGGGATGGTTGGCAATAAATATACCATCAGAAGAGGTGGGCGGTGGCGACCACCAAACCGGATGATTCCTGGCCCGACGTCCGACTGGCACGGAGGAGGTGAGTTCCGCTCGTACCGTGTATTTTCTCGTTGAACCAGGTACTGATATGGTTGGTCTCCTTCTGGCTAGATTTGTTATCAATATATCCTGTTTATAATTCTAATATCAATACCATCTATCGAAACATTTAGCAATTATTTTTGGAATTATGTTATCAAATAGTATCTTTTCAGAGCTTAGTGCAATGATAGATATTATTAAGACAAGAGAGCTATAGGCTCATATAATAGTTTTCATCATTGCACAGTAAGACCTACAGAGATAAAATTGAATAATATCACACACACAAAAGCCTTTATTAAGACACACAGGTCTTACAGAGGATTCTCCTTGGGGTTACAAGACGGAGAAACCTATGAAAGTGGGAAATAAAAAATGGAGAAAGATTATATACATATGGTAAATATATACAGATTATAAGAAAAAAATAAAAAATATATAAGAAAAAAAAATGGAAATATGGATGGGAGAAGTGGAGAGCGAAAAGAGGAAAGAAAACAGGTATTTACATATGCAACAAGTCAATTAAATTGAATAATATATAACATAAGAAATCATTTATATACTTGGCTTAGTTATCGTAAAGATAGATGCTGCCTGGCCGGCATTCCTATTTCTTGAAAATAAAGATACTTCGGCCAGTAAATAATTTTTAATGCCTTGCCAAATGTTTTAATTTTTGTTTGCTCCTGACAAGGACAAAAGCTTTTTGTCAAAACGTCGAGGTAATAAAAAGATTTACTGGCCGAAGTATCTTTATTTTCAAGAAATTTGCTTAGTTAGTTACAACAAGAAATTCTTTATCACAAGAAGGTTGATTCTATTCCTGCTACGAGGTCCAAATACGTGATCTTCCATTCCTAGTTGTTTTCAAGCTAGAGTTTCATCCGTTTTGCTCACTAGGTATTTTCAATTCCATTTTTGAAAAAAAAAATGAGTGTTTTGAATGGAGACTTCAGACAAATTTAGCATTTAGATCCAAGTATTCGCAAATCCCTCTGTCATATCTTCGACATGCGTCCTATGTTACTGTTTGTCGTTGTGCGATTTTATCTGGTGCGATAGATGAATTCATGTCAAGTTAGAGAATTAACTCTCTCCATATAATAGGTGTTCCAAATTTTTGGAAGTTTTAATAATACAATCTCTAGGATTTAAAGACATTCGCCTATGATGAAAGGGATATCCAAATAATTATTCTAATGTTCTAATAGCTAATGTTGGAATTATTTACTATTTGTGTGCTAATTATTTTTTAAAAGGCGAAAAGGTGTAGCTCGTATTTAATAGATTGTGACATTTCATTAATAGTAAGGATTTTATTTTGAGATATTGTTCTCTCAGTCTCTGCGATGTATATATACATTTATTTAACCCTTATAATTATTTTTTAAAGATATTATATAGTTATATAAAAATTCTCATAGAATTTTCAAGAAAAAAAAAAGGCTGTTTTTCCAGTCAAAATAAACGTAAACAACGTTCCCATTTTATAACTCGGGCCGGTGACTGTAACAACAACTTAGATGTGACATTTTCACTGACTCTATATTTTTCATGATTGTAGAGAGGATCAAAAGATAGATTTTAAAATAAATAAAATAGTTTTAAATATTCTCTCTCTCTCTTAATATATATTTTCCACCGCAGTGTTGTGATAGGCTAATACTTTAGTGTATGAAAATTATAAACTATTTTAGGCGCGTATGATTCTTTTTGAAATTAAACAATTTCTACTGTCCTTACTGTAATGAAAAAATTAATGGGAGGGCCTGGCTCATCAGTGGTGAATCCTCCCAGCGGTTTCGCTAGTTTAATCTACCATACCGCTGTTATATTGCATTTTTCGATCTTACTTTTATAGTGATACTGTTCTTAGACTCTTGGAATGGGTATTTTAGATGATACTTTAGTTTATATCTAATTTTAGAAATTTATAACGCACGATATACATACATATTTTTGTTTAACATAAAAATACTTCCAATTGTGTACTTTTATCCTTCAACACATTCTAAGAATCTTATATTACACAATAAATATATTACACAAGAGAGTACATGTGATTTTCCCAAAGTATTATCTAATTGCTCGATGGAACGAGGACTGTTTATTTTGTATAGCCAAATGTTGTTCTACCTTGTATATCTGATGTGTCATGGGCCGGTATTTATTTACATATCATGTTTGACCTGCGCACATTTATTCTCTCATCTGTTTTCTCTTCACCAATTAGTTCTTTCAAACAACATTAGTGTGGTGGTGTCTTGTCCATAGAGCAGATCAGATCCGTCCGTGCACCCTGATCACAATACCGGCCAACAAGGGTGCATTGTTCGTATTGATGTCTCCCATACCCATGTGTATTTAGAAACTCTTTCTCGGTTCTTGAAAAAAAAAATGCGAATAAAGAGTTGAAAATCGTTTATATTTACAAGTAATCAAATACATATTTCTTTCATATATTTATAATTATATGTAATTCTGCTGTCCTAGAAGCTTATGTCCATAGTTCATCTAAAATACCCATTCCAAGAGTCTAGCATCGGTATCACTATAAAAGGAAGTTCCAAAAATGCAATATAACAGCGGTATGGTAAATTAAACGGGCGAAACCGCTGGGAGGGTTCACCACTGATGAACCAGGCCCTCCCATTAATTTTTCCATTGCAGTAAGGGCAGTAGAAATTGTTTTATTTTGAAAAGAATCATACGTGTCTAAAATAGTTTCGTATTTTGATAACATATTTCTTTTTCTCCGCATATCAGAATTGCATTTTTAGAATTATTTTTGTAGAATACAATAGCGCTATATATGGTACGAGTCAGTGGTTTTTAATAATGTGACGAATGTGCAAATATAGAAGAGATTAAGAAAAAGACATCTGATCGTGCAACTAAAAGTTGCTATGGCTTGTGCTATCTGTTTTAAATATCAACTAATCGTTGGTTTTTTTTTTTTAATTATTACAGAATTGACCAAATATATAGACAATTACAATTAAAATAATTGTATTGACATCTTGTCAATACATTCAAAGTGCACAGTCTGCACTATATAAAAAAAAAGATAATATGCATTATATACACTATGTACAATGAATATGGCGCCTCTGCCAGCGCTGCGGAGTTTGGTGGAGAATCGCCAGTGGGTCTCCAGCGACACCACGCATACCAAATATATAGAGAAGAGAGTATTTTCTTTAAAAAAAATAAATAAATAAATATGTTACTACTGTCCTTATTGTGATGGGGAATATATATATATATATATATAGGGAAGGCTTTGGCCTGCCAATTCAATCCATCAGACCGCGTTTTATAGAGCTCTAATACTGTATTGGACTATTCTTCTTATATATGTGGCATTGAAGTTTGTTTTATGTGAAAAAGAAACGAGCTAAATTTTATAGATTATAATAAAGAATTTTTATACGTATTAACATAATTAAAATTAAATTCTATGACTTTAAAAGAAATAAACTCAGTGATTATCCAGAGCCTAAGAGCAAGCTGCTAAATTTTTGCAATCTAAGCCTCCAAGATGCCAACTTGGGTCGGAGTGCTGTGAGTTGAGAGCGATATGTTCGAAAAATTAAATTCTCGGTGATAATTCGGAGACGAGGAATCTGTCTGATCAGAAAAAAAAACGAGAATCATATCTTTGGAAATGATAATAAATTGCCTAATTTCTATTTGCCAAGAGACCAAACTTGAGTCGGAGTGTTGTGAGTTAGCAGCACAATATGCTCGAAAAATCAAATTCACGGTGATAATTCTCGGAGCCGAAGAGAATCAATCTGTTCAGGAAAAAATCGAGAATAATATCTTTGAAAATGATGTAAATTGCCTAATTTCTATTTGCCAAGAGACCAAACCTGGGTCGGAGTGATGTAAGATCCTGCAATGATATTCCTATCGACGATTCAAAGATCTGTCAGGCCACAAGCCGGAAGTACTGGTGATAGCGCGGCCATTGTGCCTGGAGATTAATGTTCATGATCCTGCCATTGGTCCATCTTGGCTACTGGACCACTGACTACCTGTCGACACACACACACAACTAGCCTCACCTGGACGCTTACTGGAGGTTGCAGAACCTCCGTGACAGACCATCTATAGTTCAATAAAATAAACCCTTGTAGCAATATTAAGGTAAAAATATCAGGCTTCGAGGTGAAAAAAGTTTATTTTCAAAATCTTTAATCTCTAGATTTCGCGGATAGGAAAGCTCTTCCACAAGAGAAAAACACGATACAATAAATCGCCAATAGAACACACAACGTTGGGGTTCAACATCAAGGTAGAACTTTTTATTTCTAGAAACAACTGACGCAGAAAGTCCGGCTTTACCAACTTTTGGTTGTAACTAAATCGGGAACCACACTGATTGAATCCGGATCCTGGATTACGTCAACTGGACTTTTCAGAAATACAAAACATTTGACGGTACATCCGGATCAATAGAAGACCGCAGCTAGACCTGGTCTGGCGACACTTGGTATATTGTAACACTGTTTATCTACTTTTAGCACTATATGTCTACACTAGCACTTGTAGCACTGCATATCTACACTAAAACGCGTGTCTGCTCGTCTATTTTATCTACACTAGCACTTGTAGCATTGTATATCTACACTGGCACTTGTAGCATTGTATATCTACACTAAAACGCGTGTCTGCTCGTCTATTTTATCTACATTAACACGGATAATATGCAAATTTACGGAAAGATTGATATCCTTAAATGTCATCGATTGTCTACAAGGCCGAGCGCACTAGTTCACGGAGTGGAGAAATTAGATCGACGCATACAACAACTTGAGAATACAATGGAAAACAATAAGTATGAAAGATATTTGATACACAGTGACCTTTATTGAAGACACACGAGATAACTAAGTGTGAATACAATTGCCTCAGTCTCCTAAAAAAAAAGAAAAAAGACGACTGGAGACCAAAGATTTTCTAATTACATAAGTTTTGTCTGTGAGTGGAATTATATCGTGGCTTTTTTTTTTCAACAAAGCTACACATTTTTAAAAATATCCGAGATTTTCAAGACGAAGAACGTTGGTCGAATTGTCTAATTGGAATCTTCACCCACTTCCATTGATTGCCAAAAGTGCCTGGTCGTCGAAATTTGATGGCAAGACTCTTACTTCTTCCGCGAGGTTTGTATCGTCCGTTTTGAACTTCTGGACCATTTTCTAACATGGCTATTTCTGATTGTTCCTTCGCCAACAAAATTCCGTCGAGTTCGTGAAACGACTGCGTTACATATTTCAATCTTTCTCAAAGAGGTAGATTATACTTAAAAAGGTAAATATGGATTTTTGTATGTGTTTTCATTATCTGAAAAAAAAAAGAGGATTATTTTCCATTTTAAGAATCCAACAAAACTATACAAATTTTAAAGAAATAGCAGTCGCTTAAAAACGTCTCAATATTTATGCACCTTCCCAATATATCTTAAAATGCTATACAAGTATGTTTAACCCTTCGTGTTGTAAGACATTTGTTGTAAAGATGAGGCTGACTGGCCGGCGTTCATATTTCTTTCAAATAAAGATAATTCTGCCAGTAAATCTTTTTATTAACTATATACGTATATAAAAGGTAATAAAAAGATTTACTAGCCAAAGTATCTTCATTTTAAATAAACATTTGTTGTATTGGGATTATATTTCTTCTTTTTTAGGCAAATAACTTTCTTTTTCTTGAAACAATATTGGATGTCTCTTCAGGTATGCTACTAAAATATCAAATTTATGTCACCAAACAGAATATAAAATATGAAATGATAGGTTCACACTCTGATGTGTCGCCGCCAACCACTGTCCTGGAGTGTCACCCAGTGACGACACCGCGACAATTAATGACCATATGTCATTCAGTCAGTGACGCCTGTCATCTACTTCCGCGCGGGGGATTTCTCAGAACTTCCCCGTCTTCTTCTTTGTCACACATTGTGTGTTTCGCCTATCGTTACCTCCGTGTTCTGTCAAAATTATCTTATATAGAAATCAAGTATTTCTTAGGAATAACGGGGGGGAGTGAGAAAGAAGACATAAGAGCAGAGACAATTTCAAATTTTGCCTTATTTTGGATCTTAAATACAGGGATAATTTCAAACTCGAAGTATTTGTTCCAATATTCAAGATCAATAAAATAAAAATATTAGTATTTTCATTCTTGTGAGAGACAAAAAGGTAATACATGTGATCAAGGAAATTACATAGGTACAAAAAATGTTATTCGAAGGGGAAGAAATTATTGAGTGGGATGTGTAAACCTAGAAAAGCAAAAAGGAGTAATTTAGTGTGTCTGGCACTGCACACTACGAGGATGGCCATTCATGGCCATAAGAGCAGAGACAGGGTATTTTAAATAAATTAACAATTAACAAACACTACGTACAGTCTAAGGTCTGGCTATAGAAATAGGAGATCCATGTTACTCACAGTTCTAACAAATCAGGAAGTAACTCTAGATGTGTTCTTTTGACAGGGAGTTGAGACCCAGAACCTTCTCATCCACCCCTGAAGATCATCTCAGTTTAGGAATAATACGCCTCTTGCACGAAAACAGATATAAACAGTTACTTATAATTCGTAATCTAGCCATTATTTTTAATAAGACCTTAGCAGAAGACAGAAACTTTCCCATTTGAGAGTGCCGTTCTATTCCATTTCATTAAAAACTTCATTTAACTCTTTCATATCTGTGTCTGTTCGTCCACAAATCTTGTTACAATAAAAATTGACAAAAAATCAATTGAGCCGATCGTGTCTGTCGCTTAAGATTTTCTCAACTTAACCGTTATCATGATCTTCGTTAGCTTTTTTCTACAACTACTTAGAAGAATCAATAAAATTGTTTAAATTGTCAAACTACGGCGGTAGAGCGTATAGAGTTTCCAGAAAACTGAGTTTATACATAGAAAATCATTATTTAAAAATGATTCCAATAAAATCCTCGAACTCTTGGGTATAAAGATGGATCAATAAATAAGATCAACACACTTTTAACAAATAATTAATTATAAAGTGAGATAAAGTTGTCGTGTTTGAAGCTATTATAATATGGCAACACACACCATAGTTTTAATTCTTAACAGCCATTTTGTATTAAAGCCTTTTTATAGGTGATTTATGAAATTTGCAAAAATTGTGAAAGGAAAATTAGAGACAGACTTAAATGCTTCGTTCTCCTTTGTTCTACCCGATAAATTGTAGGAATGTGCGTGGGGTGAACACGTGTGAACAATAAGCTCCCCTAATTGTCCTCCTACCCAGAGAAGGACCCCTCATTAACCCCGGGACCCCCATCAATATCGACGGACTTCCCCGAAGTTCTGGGGGCGGGGGAGTCGGGGATCAATCAAGTGAGGAATGTGCGGCAGGGACACGGCGGTGCTAGCACAACATTGCTGAAGTAAATATCCTACATGGTGTGAATTCATACTGGTGCCAGGCGCCGGACTTTGGCTCTACCTCTACCTGGGACCGTTGCTGGGTTCCCCTGGTCTCATCGTCCCTGCTCTTGTGTCTTCTCTCTTACTCTTCCCTGCTCTTGTTTCTTCTTTCTTACTCCGCCCCTGTTCTTGTGTCTTCTCTCTCACTCCGTCCCTACTTTTGTTTTTGTCCTCACTCCGTCCCTACTTTTGTCTTTGTCCTCACTCCGTCCCTGCTCTTGTGTCTTCTCTCTTACTCTTCCCTTCTCTTGTTTCTTCTTTCTTACTCCGCCCCTGTTCTTGTGTCTTCTCTCTCACTCCGTCCCTACTTTTGTTTTTGTCCTCACTCCGTCCCTACTTTTGTCTTCGTTCTCACTCCGTCCCTGCTCTTATGTCTTCGTTCTCACTCCGTCCCTGCTCTTGTGTCTTCGTTCTCACTCCGTCCCTGCTCTTAAGTCTTCTCTCTCGCTCCGCCCCTGCTCATTCGTACTCTGTCTTTATGCACCCATTTATAAGCTAAAAAGTGTCTCGAAATTCTGAATTCAGATTTCGAAATAAGTTATAAAAAAGTTTGCTCTAATTTTCTAAACTTTCACTCTTTTCAGGCGTTTCTTGTAAAACTATAAAACATTTTAAATACTTACTTATATAAGTTACATGCATCAAAATTTAAAAGTCTTTGTAAATTGAGTTGATTTAAGATTATTTTAGGAGTTGGCCACACCACATAATACACAACACAATAGAATCAACAAGTTTTTGTTCTCTGAGAAATAATGACGTTATACATAACCCAGCTCATCAACACCTTCCCACGTAGGCTCATCACGAAAAATCGCTGCAGTCGCACCCACGCGCACCCATATTTTCTGTAATATTTGAAATTCAAATATCAACTGGCACAATTCTATTATGGGACGTACTTCGTCAATCTGGAGGGTTCTTTATGGCTTCATTTCTCAAGGCCCCCTGCTGTTTTGTTGTTACCTTTTTTCAACTACACTTGGTGGTATAGGCATTATGGCGTGAAGACTGCTTTTATTGTATGTCATAGAGAAACTGTTCAACTTGTGCACTAAAAGGGGATCAAGAGCTCCGTTTTATTACTTACACTCAATAGTTGGTCTTTGACAAACCTATTTTAAAAGCAAAAACAATCTTCAATCCAGTTTATGAACCCGAATCTTCCTTTTCTTTCCTCAATGATTCAAAAGAATAAAATCTGTAAATCAATGATGGCTTCTCGTCGAAGGATGCGTCGATGGAGTCATTGATGAATATAACCCCGAGTACCCACTGTTTTTTTTTATTATTATTATTATTATTATTATCCCAAGTAGACGTGGTACAGGCCATGATAATCATAGTGGGTAGAAGTTGGCGACTGCTTTTACTGTAAGTGCACCACATGTATACTAAACATGTGAAAGCAGTTCGACTTTTGCACTTACAAATGTGCCAGAGCCTCGTTTGGTTACTTGCACTTGCTGGTGGGGTTGGACTTTTGCAAGAATCAGGGGCCATTGGAGCATTTTTTTCTAACAGAAAAAGGTTCCCAATGGGGGATTCGATCCCGTGTCGTAGCGGTCGCAAACCAACGGTTTAGACCACCCTTCCACCGATCCCCTAACTAGTCTTGTACCCACTGTGGAACCTGGGATGCTTACCCCAATGTATAAGGCTTTACACGGACCATTAGTACATAGAAATGTTATAAACGTAGGTACCTCAAACTCTGTAAGTTCATAAAGGTTCTCTAAACCCCTGTTCGTATACAACTTCTAAATATAAATCTGATAGTAAAGTCCTTTTGAAAATAGAGCCATCCAAATTTACGTACATTAATTTACATACACATCAAATATTTTAGTTTGAAATATTTTCACAAACTAATGTAAAATTAATAAATTTAAGTAGGAAAAATTATTTAGATAAATATAATAATACCTGACGATGCAATTTCCAACACCAATAAATACCTTAGTCCGTAAATAACTCAAGTAAATCTTTTCTCCCTGGCGTTCTATAAAGTGTTTCTAAAATTAAACCAAAACTGATCAAGTTTAATATTGGTGAACAAATTCAAAGACTGCATTCTAACACTAATGATATCTTATTCATTTCTAAACTTTCTTCTTTTTAAAATCAACTCGAGTTTATAAAAAGACATGGAGTGATGTCCGGAGAGCACGGAGAATGACCCACAGTTAGAGAAGTTTGTCAGATTGGAGTTCGATTACGTTGAATTGATAGTTTAAATGACCTCTAATTCTTACATATGTTCAACCCCCACCAATGGATCGCAGGTAAAGAAACCAAGCATGGTTCCAAAGTAGGATGGTTGTGCCTCAACCGTAGATATGTATTAGGTTAAAGACCATTCCATCCTTGTCAAGGGGAGTGCTAATTATCTCTCCACAACACTTGTGTAAACATTCCTGCACGTGTGATGTACTTACAGAATCATAGCCACTCAACCATCTTCTTCTTTCTTATCTCCACACTCTGGGTGAATTAGAATGCGTCTGCCTTTGTCATCAAGACTGGGAGCACTACTCAGTGGCAGGCCGACTTATCTCCAAAAGAAATAGCCACATGAGGAACAGACGCCATGCGCAGCCGCTCCTAACGCGGTACAAACGCTGCTCATCCTGTATCCCTGGCCATCATAGCCACTCAACCATTATAGAACGCAATGAAGGCCTCGATTAGCTAAAACTGCCACGAGCATATGATCCCTTGTTTGTGACGGTGGATGAAACTTGACCGATCGAGGACAACATATTTATAAAGTGACCATCTGGTCACCGTGGGAATGGAGGGACGCGGTATATTTAGCCAGTCCGAGGGGGGCGTCGCTTCCTGGAAGACCTGATAACGTCGTCGCAGCAGTCTTTGTGGCGGTCTTTGTGACTTTTTTTCTCCCTCCTTTCAACCAGACTTTAGACATTAGCTCTATAGTAAGTTCTTGTTTCTTCTTAAACCAAGCCCTAGGCATTAGATGAATAGTAGGTCTTTGTCTTTCTTGATGTCGCTTCATCCTCAACTAAATCCTAGGCATTAACTGAATAGTAGGTCTGTGTCATTCTTGATGTCGCTTCTTCCTCAACTAATTCCTAGGCATTAACTGAATAGTAGGTCTGTGTCATTCTTGATGTCGCTTCTTCCTCAACTAAATCCTAGGCATTAACTGAATAGTAGGTCTGTGTCATTCTTGATGTCGCTTCTTCCTCAACTAATTCCTAGGCATTAACTGAATAGTAGGTCTGTGTCATTCTTGATGTCGCTTCATCCTCAACTAAATCCTAGGCATTAACTGAATAGTAGGTCTGTGTCATTCTTGATGTCGATTCTTCCTCAACTAAATCCTAGGCATTAACTGAATAGTAGGTCTGTATCATTCTTGATGTCGCTTCTTCCTCAACTAAGGCATTAAATAAGGAGTAAGTCTGTGTCATTCTCGACTAAATCCTAGGCTTTAGCTGAATAGTAGGTAGATATGATGAGCCAATACAGTCATGATTGGAAGAAGTATAATGCGTCTGCTTAGTGCCGACTTAACTCCAATATGAAATGGCCGCCTCTGACATGAGGAATAGACGCTATGTGCAGCCACTCCTAACATGAAGTACATACGCTGCTCATCATGTATTGCCGGATCAGGAGCCCTTACAGGGTACTAACAGCCGTGCCAGCTGAGCCCAGGTTTTTTTAACGAGCTTGTTACTGCTCCCCCTTCTCCTTTTTCATCCGGGCTTGGGACCGGCAAAGGCGGAGTTGCATTATCGTGAGTGAACTGAGGGAGGGCGACCCTGGAGCGGTGCTGGTGTGACTTGGGGCGATATTGACGGGCCAGGGAGAGGTCCGCTGCTTGTTAAAAAATTTTCCATTTTTTGATGGATGCAAACGGTCATTGCCCTGGGCGTAACACTACGACAACCATCCGTTGTTTCTCAGGAAGACATGTCTCTTGTCCAAAGATCACCCTTCCTTTCTCGGCCTCATTTCAACGTCACTTTGTTGAGAAGTTAAAGGTGATATACAGGTGATACAGTTTGAAGGTGATACAAAGTAACTTTAAGTTGGTAATCACAGAAAATACGACATAAATATACAAATATTTGCGCAATCTGAAGGTGAACCGTCAATATGTCCCTCAGAGTTGTGTTTGGGCGTGGACAAAAACTTGAAAAAACCTAAGTAATGTTTATTTCCTCATAAAACTCATTGTCATGTAGCTAACACTAGTTTTTCATTTGAAATTCTGAGAAGAATGCAGCTACTTGGCACTGACATCTTGTATGGACAATATAAGACGGATTTCTACAAGAATGTAAATTTGTGTTGCACTTTCATTTTAAGTGGCAGCGACCTTTTAAAACATTCTGGCATTCATAGCTCAAATATACTTCTGGAGAAGATTTCAAACAAAGTTGTATAACAGAGAGGATTGTCGACTAAAACATCTTGTTCCAACATTTCCAAAGCAATTTTCAAGATGGCGACTAGACCGTTCTGGACAGGCGACATCCGGCCTACTTCCGGTCTACTCAAGTGATTTATGCTCCAGAAGACTAAATGCCGTCGCGCGACCTTATGCAAATTGACAAATTTACACATCTAGTATTATTCGAAAAGAGTTTTAGCATCTTTATATTGCGGTATTTTGGTTCTTTTTATCTAATTACATGTCGCTCCTTGAAATTAGTTTTTTTCTGTGCCTGGCAAAAATGTAGGCTTTTTACGAGTGAACAAATGAATATTTTTCTATATACAATTTAAAAAATAAACGTACTATATGTAAATAATTTGCATACATGCATATCCCGATACTTTAAATGCATTTACCAATCATATAAAGACGGGCAGTTTGGCGTTTTTTACGCTTCAGGGGCCTGGTTTATCTTTATTTCTCTCTCATTTAAAGAAAACACACCATTGGTGTGTGTTCTGTGCACATTTCACAGAGATGCAAATTAATAAATTTTCCGCATTAAGATTTGACGGGAGGGGTTTTTTAAAAGATGATTAGATTATGTGAAGTGTTCATTACACATAAAAACACATTTGTTTTTCATTAATCTTGCATATAAATGACTATCTCAGAAGTCAATGCACACAAGTCCGTTTTGAAGAAGAAGGGCCTTTTTGAAGAATGGGCTGCTGCTGAGACAAGATCCAACATGCTATAAAAAAAACTGAAGATGGCTTAACCAGCTTGTATCTGTCGTATTGAATCAACAACATTTTAAACGTAAAATTTCGATTGCGTTAAGTTTTTTATTTCTTTAAAACGAAAAAAAAAGTAAACTTTCTGAGAATCTCATTTATCAATACTATCGCAAGATTAATGGTTGAAACTACTTGTTTAAATAACATAATTGTAATATACATACACAGCTTTATTAAGACCACCGGTCTTATACAGATTCACCTCAGGGAGAAAGGAAGCATAGTCCTGTAGCATCCTGTATATATTTATGTAATATATGAAAATATGGAAGAAAACAAAAAAGGATCCAAGAACAACGGAGAAAATTTGAAAAAAAAAAAAAGAAGAAACATTTCTTCGTTGTTCTTGGACCTTTTGCTATATGGTGCGTTATTGCATTATACTTAATTTATGCCTAACAAGCCTTGCCTTTGCGGAAGACAGCATTGCTCGATCCTAAATACTCATGTACATAGTTTGCTTAAATACCATTTGTAAGATTCCACCGTTGAGTGTAGCATATATAAGTAGAATCATCCTATACAGTATTAGAGCTCTAAGAAGCGCAGTTTGGTAGATTAAATTGATGAAATCGTCGGAGGGTTCACTATTGATGAGTCAAGCCCTCCCAATATTTTTTCATCGCAGTAAGGACAGTAGAAAATATTGTTATATGTGTAAATGAAAATTCCGTGCTTTAATGATTTAATTTCTTGCTATATATTGTAGCAAAATATTTATTTATTTTGTGATTATTAATTTTAATGTTTACATTTTCCTACTCTGTAAACTTTCCTCATTGCCTCCCTAGTATTTTATGAATTTTAATTTGTTCTAGCCTTAAATAAATTGCAGTATCATCCTAAGAAGATTATAATTCAGGGAAATATGCAATTATATAACTAAATTTGCACGACCCTTATTAATTCCACATATTTCTAAACTATTATTATACTTACTATTATAGCATTGTATGCTGTAGGTGCATTGGCCTTGCTTTGACATGTTGCATAATAAAATTATCATTCTGCTGAGACAAACAGTGCATTCAAGAACACACAGACAGCTCTGATAGGATGGAAAATGTATACATGCCTTTAGATGTCTTTAAGATAAACCAAATACTATATATAGGGGGCCAGGCACCTTGGGGCTTATATCCGGACGATAAACCTGACGGGGCAAAGTCAATGGACCACGGTAGGTAACACATCCTGTGTGGGTGAGACGGGAATCTTCTCTTAATTCGACTACACCGAACATGGTATCAACATGGTTTCTCCATCAGTCAACTACACGTTTGTTCGGCGGTGTATATACTAAAATAGGGACGATACAGAGAAGATTAACATGACCCCTGCGCAAGGATGACACGTAGAATCGTAAAGCGTTTCATCAGTCAAGAATAAATCGTCGAATACTGGCTGACGTAGTAACTGGAACGGTCTTGAAAGACTTATAACCCCAGCCTTGTAGGGAGAACAACCACCAGGTAGTTTCTAAACAAATACAGCAGGTCGTTGAGCGAAGTTTTATTGGTGGAGACGCAAGTTTCCGAGCATACAGGCAAAGGTATAAAGGCCATCACTTCAGCCAGTAGAAAACATCGAGCTCTCTGCGTCTTATCCATCAATAAAAGGGATGATTCGCCATACTTTCCTTATTTAATCCCAAACTTTTCAATCTTTCTCATTTTTCGTTTTGTAATTAAAAATCGCTACAATTTTTTAAGCAAACTTAAAAATGTAAATGTCTTATTCGCCTACTGATTTGGTTTTTCTACTATCACGTGACCTTAAACAGCCAATCTGCTGAGGTTAGTAAAGGAAGCATAATACCATAGCTAAGTGTTTCCATCCCTCGAGGTATTGAATAAGCGACCGGGAGTTCGAATCTTGGAATTCCCTTCTTTTTGTTATTGAACACGACAAGATCGCAGCATATAATTTCTAAGAATGAATAAAAGTTAACGGCAACGAGATTCTTTATAAACACACTATTTCTTGCCATATTATTCGCACCTTTTGAAAAATAGACAGGAAATTTTGGCCTTTTGAATATCATTATCTATAATTAAAAGAAAAGATGAAGGCACACCCCGTGTTGGTGGGTCTACAGCGTACAGCCTTCACCACATTGACCAACAGCCAGAAACGGTTACGCGGTGTTGGATTTTTCTAAATAATTATTTTTAGAAAGTATTTTGGCTAATTCTATGGTATATAAATATAAAATCAATACTTAGCTGATATTTATTCCGATAGATGGCAGTGGATCATCAGCAACATCAGTTGCACAACCAGGAGGTGTTATATCACACATTATTATATTATAGCACGCTGATATCCCTCTCTACTTTAAACTATTTTTAAGCCTAAATAATATCTGCAAATAACATTTCTCTAAAGTAACAACATTTATAAACAATCTTAGAATCAAATATGGGGGTCGTTGGACGACCCGTTGGTTTTCGACCCCTCCGGCCTAGAATAAAATCCCGCGCGCCGCGCGCATCGAATTTTATATATATATATATATATATTTTATTATTATTTTAAAAAATGGTCCAAAGACTCGATTCTTGCAAAAGTCCAATAAAAGCAGTCGCTAACTACTACTCACCATGATTATCAAAGCCTGTACCATGTGCACCATGGATAATTTTTTTTAAAGAATGAAATATCTTGAAATCTCTTTACTTCCTTACTAGATGCTCTCTCTCTAAATGTTATTTAAAATATCATAGGTTATTAATAGGTGCTATAAATTTTGAAATGGAAAAATTTTGAATGTGGCTTTTACTGTGGTTTCTACTGGCCGAAACAAAATCTATCGGTTCTACCCCCAGTATTAAAAATACATTGTTTTTTTTTTATCATATCCAACATAATTTAAGTGGCCGCATGTGATGATTGCAGTTCTTTGGACTCCTGCGGAGTTGAGAGGGACCAAGCATCATCTCCCAAGTCTCTAAATTCTGAATCACCGGACCTATCCCCTCGATCCTTTGTCGGCACCAATGGTAAGTTCTTCCTTTGTATTGACACCAATGACAAGTCTTATCAGCATCAATGGGGGGTCCATCTTGTCAAGACCAATGGTAAGCCCCCCGTCTTGTCGGTACCAATGGTAATCCCTCCATTTTATTGATACCAATGGCAAGTCTTATCAGCATCAATGGGAGGTCCATCTTGTTGGTACCAATGGTAATCCCTCCATATTATTGACACCAATGGTAAGTCCATCTTGTCTGAACCAATGCCTATTCGTTTTTGGTCAAAGACGGGTATGGTTCAATCCTCGGTGGCGTGCTCAGGTGGTCCAATGGCGAGCCCTGAGGACTCCTCGTCCTACGGATCTGGACCCTGGGGCCTGTGCCAGGAGTCCCCGCAGTCCCCGTACAGCCGCGCGGACTCGGGCGATCCTGGGAGCGGTCCGTTCGACCTGCTGCCATCGGCCGAGGACTACCTAGGTGAGTCTTCAACCAAAGTCTTAGAATCTGTGCCTACAACTCATGACGACATAGTGGAATATATTCGATAACTGTAGATGATTTTGTAGAGCGTTTACAGAAAGGATCGAATGGTCAGAATATCCCAAGCTGTAGACGTTCTCTATCAGTTCATCTCTTCTTGTTGATGTGTCCGACCGACACCTTATCTCCTACCCTACTGACTTACTTTTTAAAATCATATTTAAACAATAATTTCATCATCTGTGTCAACACGATTTATGTGCAGCCGATTCCAAGACCATCCTCGACTACACCTCATCTACATCCTCATTTTACAAGTAAGTTCCCCTCTTTTTTTTTTACTTTTTACACACACATTTGAATAGAAAATACTAAATTTTCATGCTAGTACTTAATTCTTTTAAAACATGATTTTTTAATGCTTCTTTATATATGTTAGAATTGGGTGCCGTGCATGTGGACTGATCCTCTTTCACACCCTCGCGGCTCTTCTTTAAATACATTCATATTATTCGCGAGTTCTTGAAGAAACTAAAGCTTCACTTCCGAAGGCTTGAACCAACATTTTTGTACGAGAAGATACTACATAGGCATCTCTCTTGACCCTTTTAAGACCTTCAATCGAAAGAGCATCGCAAATATGAACCAATGTATAAACACTAAACATCCAGTATAAAGTTGAATGAAGAAAGATTATGTTAAAATAGGCAAGTAAAATAAGAATGGGTGTGTATAGATGAAGATAGTTTCAGTAATGAAAGATTTTATCAGCGAAAATAAGAATAGGTGTAGAACATAGAATTTTTAAAAAGTGAATAGATTATTGTAAGGAGATTTTTAAAATGAGTTAGAAAGGATACAAGTCAGCTAAACAAAACTTGTTTCAAGTGTCAGAAAATTCGTCAGATCAAATTAACTTGGAACTGCACAAAATAGGAATGGATTTAGGTATCATAGGTAAGTGCTCTTTAGAAATGCGTAGTTCTGCTCTGTGCTTGCAAGGAGTCGGTACCTGAGGTACGTGATGGCGGTACTGGAAGTGTGGCAGCTGAATAAATCCCACTAATGAGCTGAATGTATTTGTCCTTTGTACTTAAACCGCGCGCAGTTCCTGATGAAAACAGTTCTGATCTGTTTTCCTCTATGAAGATTTCACGAATCTTATAAATTGTAAGGAGGGTTGGTGGAAGGATGGTCTAAACCGTTAGTTTTCAACCGCTATGGCCCGGGATCGAATCTCGCATTGAGCACTTTTTCTTATTTAAAAAAATGCCCCAATGGCCCCTGATTCTTGTAAAGTTTAACCCCACCAGCGAGTGCAAGTAAACAAAGGGGGCTCTGGCACATTTGTAAGTACAAAAGTCAAACTGCTTTTCAAATGTGTAGACATGTGGTGCACTTAAAAAAAATAGTAAAGTCTTTTTGCCTGAGAACTTCCACGCCACGTCTGTCATCACCATTCTTCCAGGACCAAACTAACCTAATGTAATAATACCATATATAGGTATAACTAACCTATCTATATGTAATAAATCTATTTCCATATAAAAAATACTATTTTTCGGTTATCCGGGCTTTTTTAGAAGTTGCTTTCGTTTTTGTATAACATATCATTTTGAAACAGATCATTATGCTTTGTCCCTGGGTCTTATAGAAGCTTTCCTAATAAACAAAACATGTTTGTGCACTAAAATAATCTCAAGCCACACAAATAAATAAGTTTTTAATAGGTTTCCGTTTTATTTATAGATACGCGTTGACGTGTAATTATAACACATGAAAAAACATTCAATTAAAGAAATTCGTTCATATTTTACTCCAAGATTTTTTTTCATAGTTTTCCTTTTATGGCGAAAATGCATGATGCACGGGGACATCTGAGACTCTCCATTGGACACGACAACAATAACAACAAAGGACTATTATCCCTTTTAAACACTGCATTCATTAAATGAATCAAAACGATGTATTTTATTCACATCATTTCTGAGCAGAATGCAGATTTAAATGAGGGAATATACCATAACACCGGTTTGGAAAATTCAGACAAAACCAAACTGTATATTACTAGCGAATGTACCCGACTTCGCCCGGTTTTTACCCTAGTAAATGTTTGCCTAACGAACATTTGTTAAAACGATTTTAGAAAAATTTCACGGTGAATGGATATATGGTTTATGAATCTATCTAGTACAGACAGACACACATTTATATATATATTATTATTATAATATAAATGAGTTTTAAAAATTGTAAAAAAAAAAATGCATCGGCCGGGAATCGAACCCGGGCCGCCCGCGTGGCAGGCGAGCATTCTACCACTGAACCACCGATATTTATAAGAAATGGCCATATTTGGGTATTTATTCCATTCACAAAAGCAAACGATGACAGAATTGATTGTTGATGACTCTGATACTTGTATATAAGATAGTTTTGGCTATGTCTCAGTACAGGTGTGGCTTCGATTTCATAACATTCCACGAGAGAAGTAATGAAACCGGCCGAATCTGATAAAGATATTTTTGTCTTCTAAGCTTATTCCTATGAGAGACCCTAAGGAAATCCTTTTGTATTGGATAATCGATCTTTCGAGCAACGACAGTAGAAGAGCGTCATTGTTCGAGAAAGCTCGCTTATCCAATAAAAATTAAACTTTTAATTAATTTTTGAATAACTTTTAACAATTTTTAACTCGATTAATTCAAATACTTAAGAAAACCTGTTACGTCTATATATACAATATATAATTTTAATTTTTCCATTGCAGTAAGGACAGTAGAAATTGTTTCAAAAGAATCATACGCGTCTATAATAGTTTCGAATATTCATTTACAAAAGTACTTGTATATATATGTTGTGCAAAAGTTCAAAGTTTATAGCGGACTAACTTAGGTTATGAACTTTTGTTTAAAATTGCTAAATGACACTTTTTCAACTTTATATTGCGAGTAGGTTCTATGGACAGAAGTCTCTACCTTCTTTTGTGGTTCAACAACTTCCTACTCTTTATTTCGACAAAGGTCTTTAACTATGGGCTCTAAGGAAGAAGCTTGTGTGCAGTTACGGTCCCACTTCCAACGCCGTGTACGGTAACTCCCTGTACGCATCGTCACCCGCCCCTGTGGGGAGTCCGTACAGTCTCCTCACCTCACCTTACACAGGTACGTCACGGCCTGGTAGATGGCCTGAGCTGTGCTCATCTCTTGACTGACTCCAGACTCCAAAACTTCCATCACCAAGAATTCCTATCGAACAACACGCTCAACTCCCTACCCTCCCGTAGCCCACTACTCCGACCTACAGAGCCCGTACTCCTATGGAGGTAAGTCCTTATTGCGTGCGTTACTAGAGGGATACGCTTTCACAAGGATGAATCTCGTTTTGATCTTAAATACAGCCAAACCTCTTAGCTATTTCCTTACTGCGCCGTTAATTGTAATAGAAACTGTTTGTTTTTCTATCAAATCTCTTGTGTTAATCTCAAAAGCATTGCATTCAGCCTGTCTTCAACAGTGGTCCTATAGTCCATCATCTAGTGGACTGAAGCAGGGTACACCGGGACAACCAGCACCAACGGTACCCGGCTCTACCACCGGGCATCCAGCTACAGTCCCGGTGGAAACTACGACTACTCGCGGCCCGTGGCCTCGGGCGGCTACTCCAGCGGCAGCGAGGCCTACCACGCCACCTCCAGCACGACAGCCGGACAGGCCCTGGACTACGCCACATCCTACGGAGGCTATGCCACGACATCTTCGCCCTATTCCGCCGCGGCCTACTACACCGCCCAGAGCCCCGCTGGAGTCTACGGGACCTACTCCGGGAGTCCGTATTCCAGGGACTACTCCCCTTACTCCTACACCCCCACCCACACAGGTAAGTTACCTCCCGCGGTACTTTACTCATATACACATTGCCATGAAGATGGGTTTGCGACTGTGTAAGTGCACCGCATGTCTACACATGTAAACATCTCGATTTTTACATTTAAAACTACCTTAGTCCTGGCTGACAACTTGCCAAGTGGGGCTGGACTAGTGTAAGGATTGGAGCATTTGAATCAATTCATTATATAAATCAAAACAAATTCAACAACAACAAGACATTATCATCATTAACATAGCACCCCATATATCGTTGAAAGAGAGAGAGAGATTGAGATTGAAACTACTTTATTTCAAAGTCCATATAAGATTATATAAGGTTAAATACATAAAATGAATAAATAAGATTAATAATGATAGATATATGAATAAATAGATATAAATAGAGAGAGAGAAGAGAGTTATAAACATTTTAAAATTGATTTTTTTCTTTTTAAACTTTTTTAAAATTTATCCACCTTATCCAAGTACAAACTCACTTTTGTGATTTTTTTTTTTTTTTGTTAATTTTCTTCTAAAATATCTCTATATATATATAAATGAATGTTTGTATGTCTGTCTGTATGTCCGGTATACAAATTCGCAGTAGTTCACTAATTCAAACCAAAATTTCCATACATAGGTAAAGAAATACGGGGAAGACGATAGGCTATTTTTAAAAATATATAAATCAATTATTAAAACTATATATTTTTATTCAGAAAATGATTATGACGATATTGCTGTATCATGTTTGATTATCAGCTACAAAATTAGATCGGGAAAATATTAATATTAATATCTCTATATATATAAAAATGAATGTTTGTATGTCTGTCTGTATGTCCGGTATACAAATTCGCAGTAGTTCACTAATTCAAACCAAAATTTCCATACATAGGTAAAAGAAATACGGGGAAGACGATAGGCTATTTTAAAAAATATATAAATCAATTATTAAAACTATATACTTTTATTCAGAAAATGATTATGACGATATTGCTGTATCATGTTTGATTATCAGCTACAAAATTATATCGGGAAAATATTAATATTAATATCTCTATATATATAAAAATGAATGTTTGTATGTCTGTCTGTATGTCCGGTATACAAATTCGCAGTAGTTCACTAATTCAAACCAAAATTTCCATACATAGGTAAAAAAAATACGGGGAAGACGATAGGCTATTTTAAAAAATATATAAATCAATTATTAAAACTATATATTTTTATTCAGAAAATGATGATGACGATATTGCTGTATCATGTTTGATTATCAGCTGCAAAATTATATCGGGAAAATATTAATATATCTATATATATAAAAATGAATGTTTGTATGTCTGTCTGTATGTCCGGTATACAAATTCGCAGTAGTTCACTAATTCAAACCAAAATTTCCATACATAGGTAAAAAAAATACGGGGAAGACGATAGGCTATTTTAAAAAATATATAAATCAATTATTAAAACTATATATTTTTATTCAGAAAATGATGATGACGATATTGCTGTATCATGTTTGATTATCAGCTACAAAATTATATCGGGAAAATATTAATATATCTATATATATAAAAATGAATGTTTGTATGTCTGTCTGTATGTCCGGTATACAAATTCGCAGTAGTTCACTAATTCAAACCAAAATTTCCATACATAGGTAAAAAAAATACGGGGAAGACGATAGGCTATTTTAAAAAATATATAAATCAATTATTAAAACTATATATTTTTATTCAGAAAATGATGATGACGATATTGCTGTATCATGTTTGATTATCAAATACAAAATTATATCGGGGAAAATTCCAAAAAGCAGAGACCACGGGTGAAACCAGTTCATTATTTTGCACGTAGGAACAAAATTCTAACAGAAAAACATTCATTCGAGCAGAAAACAAAAGCCAGATCATCTTTCTATAAAAATATCGCTTCTCAGACACAAAGTTTGGAGCGGGACGTTTCACAAGAGTGACATCCACGACGCCAATTTATAATTGTAACGAATAGTATTTGAATAAAAACATTTAATCGGGTAAAACCCGGGCGTTGCCCGGGTCATTCGGCTAGTATATAATAAGAATCTATTTCTCCATAGCCTTTATCCTGAAATGATAAAAAATAAACGGTCTGGAAATTAAAATAGCGAAACCTCTGGAAGGGTTCACTACTGATAAGCCATACCCTCTCTTTCCATTTTATTCATTGCCGGACAAGAGAGAGCTGTATAAATAAATTTTAATTAATTATATTGTAACATAGTATTTATTAATTTTATTATTTTTTATAACAGAGTGGTCATTTTTATTTTTATATCTTGCGACTCTGTAAATTTCCCTCGTGGCTTATCTTTTGTTTACCTTTGATAGTTTGTCCTTGCCTGAAATAAATTTTGTTTCCTTCTGAAGTTTTTGTCTTCCCTAATTTTCCACGTGGCAATATTTTATAAAAGAAATTTAACGTTAAAAATATGTTTATAATTTTCAAGAAGAGACATTAGCCTTTTATTAACTAAAAAAAAGTGTTCCGCTCTTTTTTTATTATTAACTAGCGGATGTACCCGGCTTCGCCCGGGTTTTACCTGAGTAAAGGTTTGTCTAACGAATATTTGTTAAAACAATTCTCTATAAACTTATTTAAAAAAAAAGATATATTTTGATAATTCGAAACTCGTAAATTTGAATCTCTCGATAAAGTGAACATTTTTTCCCGGTCCCTTGAAAAATACTCGATAAGTTGAATAAAATCAATATTAATTGGTTCCCTCGGTAATTGGAAGTTAAAGGAATAGTACCTTGCCTTGGAATTGTATGATTATTCTTGTCTCAAATAAATTGCCGTGTCATCCTGAATTTTGTCTTTCCTAATTTTCTACATTACAAAATCATCGTTTTATCTAGTAAACATTTTTTCCCGGTCTCTTGAAAAATACTCGATAACTAACTTTGACTTGTGCGCAATTAATAGGTAGAAAATCTTACTTTTGATAAATAATCTTTAAGATAATAAACTTAGTGATAATAAAACTTATAGATAAAAAAACTTGTTAACATCGTCGCAATGGGGGCGCTGCTTTCGAGTTAAATCTACAAATCTGCAAATAACTCTAAGGATATTCAAGAAATTATTTTTCAGAAACCTTCCCAGTACTATACTAAATAACTTCCCAAAGTTTCATGGCGTTCCAATGAGTGGTTTGGTCAGGCATAAAGGACACACATACATTCATTTATATATATATAGATTCTTTAGCTTATCACATATAAATTCATAGATGTTCTTTTTTTTACAAAATATAATGCATTCTATAAAGCGGAAATTTTCTTCGCACATTAGCTTTAAAATTAAATCCTTATATTATTATAAATTTTTAATTTCTTAATACAAAATCGGAAATTAAAAATATTAATGTAGATGGTGATATTCTACATTCAGATGAAGAAATTGGCAAGGCTTTGGCATTTAATTTCTCAAAACACTTTTCCATAGTTTCAAAAGAAGCCCTAACAAATCATCCAACCTTAAATGAAACTCGAATGACTCTTGATAACAACGAAAATATTTTGAAACTTACATCACCACAAGAAGTAAAACAAGAAATAACAAAACTTTCTGCAAACAAGGCGCCTGGTCACGATGAAATAACTACCAAATTAATCAAAAACCTACCTATAAAATGGGTTGTATTTTTAACTAGCATCTTCAATGCATCTATTAATCTTTGCTACTTTCCAAAGATATGGAAGCATGCTATAGTTATTCCCATGCCAAAAAAGCAACTATCTAAATCCCTGGATGATTTTAGGCCAATTAGTCTCTTGCCGATATTTGGAAAAATATTTGAGCGGATCATCCTTAAAAGACTCCAGACCTATATAGATACAAGAAATCTTCTAATTCCAGAGCAATTTGGGTTTAGAGCAAATCATTCAACAACTCACCAATTGATTACCGTTATTGATTTCATACAAAGTCGCAAATCCCTTAACGAAGCTGTTGGAGTAGTGCTTTTAGACTTAAAAAAAGCTTTCGATATGGTTTGGCACAGAGGCCTCATCATTAAATTAACTTCTTATAATTTTTCTCGGAAATTCATCAGGTTCCTGAAGAATTATCTTCAGGATAGAACGTTCTCCGTAAAAGTTGGAACATATATATCAAGTCCTCGGCAAATAGAATCTGGTGTTCCTCAAGGCTCAATATTGAGTCCTATACTTTTCAATTTATACATCAATGATATTCCACATATCCCACAATGCCGACTAGCTCTTTTCGCTGATGATACTGCCCTGTTATCCAGCTCGCGTTCCCCAGATATTTTAATTTCCCGCCTTCAAAACTATCTTGAAATCATTTGCAATTGGTGTGATAAATGGAAACTCAATCTGAATCCAAAGAAATCTCAAGCAATTATCTTTCCTCCACAAAATAGCTTCAAGTTCACACCCAGGACAAATCTTATAATTTACTCATCTCCCATAAATTGGACCCAGCAGGTCAAATATTTGGGAGTCACTTTCGACTCTAAACTGAAATTCACCAGCCACGTGAAGGATATAATAAGAAAATCTAAAATAGCCAAAGCCTCATTATCCAATATGTTCAGTTCAAAAAGTGGTTTATCTGTTAACCAAAAATTTACTTTATACAGAAGCTGTATTCTCCCTATAGTAACATACGCATTGCCTGTATGGTTTAAATACATAACCTTGACTGATAGGAAAAGAATAGATGCATTCATGAGAATTTGTTTAAGAAGTACTGTAAATGCCCCATTTAATCTATCAAATGCAATTTTAAAGCAGGACTTAAACCAGCCTAATATAGAAGAAATATACATATCCTCGACCCAGAAATTATATCTAAAACTCTCTACTTCCCAAAATCCAGTTATACAAGAATTGTTCCAATTTGATGGAGACCTCAATCCAAGACATAAAAGACCTGGACTTCACTCTACCTGAACTGTGACCTTCCAGTCAGTTCTGAAGGCCATTTTTTAGAAATTCTTGATGCCTAACATCCACGACAAAGTGACTCGTGAGCTTTATGCTCGAATGGTACACTGTAAATTTGAGAGGAAATAAATAAATAAACTACAAACTTTTCTCCTCGATTTTTTTTTTATCTCTGAGGCGAATGAGATTCACTAGCATTAATTTTTTTTATCAATTTTTTAGACTCTCTAAGTGACCTTTCGTTCGAACGGCCTCGCACATAAAACTTTATGTGATTGTCGCTGGCAGTTGACAGGTTCCAGATGTCGCACGGCCACTTGAGCTCCCCCCGCTGAAAGAAATTACCTTCTTAGAGGCGCTATTAAAAAGCAGAATTTTTTTTATTTAGAAAAAAAAAGGATGTTTATAATTATAAACTAAATCGTATTTGTGTATGTGATTGTACCTGCTAGAAACATAATTTTCCTAACATTTATTACAGTATATTTTCAACTCTAAGTATATGAATAAACCACTATTTCTATCTATCAATGTTTCCAATTTCTTTAAGATGAATGGCGCATCTAAAATGCTTCCTTTTTATTTTTTTATCCTTCTCAAAACATTAAAACTAGGAACGAATAAATCACATTAATACCTGAATTATTTCTTGAAAATAAATATTTACTGGCCGAAGTATCTTTATTTTCAAGAAATATGAATGTAGGCCAGGCAGCCTCTATCTTTAGGATAACCTAAATTATTGAAATTAAAAAAAAAAAAAAAAACGTTTTATTATCTTTTTTTTTTCTATAGTCAACTACAGTTTCCCAAATGAGTGAACCCAACATAATATTTCGTCAATAATTGTAACACCCGATAAAATTATATTAACTGCGTTCTTGTACAGTAAATTGTTTAAAAGCGATGCGAACACACAAGAATTCCTATTTTAAAATAATATTTATGTTATTTTCTTCCATAAGACTACTATAATTTATTAAAAAGTTGTAAGTTGTATAATCCCCAATACATATATTCTTTCCCATACGTTTCTGCAATATCAAACTACTTGGTTCTACACTGACTTGACGAGTTGGGCCGACCTGTGTCAGATGCAGGGAGTCCCCAATACAGCATAGCCAGCAGCCCCTCGCCCCCAGTCAAGATAGAGCCCTCCTCCATCCCCTCCTCTTCCAGAAAACGTAAGAACCTTCAATACCATTCCTTTGTGTAAAAAAAAAATATAAAGGTTATATGTAAATGCCTATATAAGACAATTTGCTTATTCCCATTTTTAATCACAAGAAATACAAGAAATTATTGTTGATGGATGATGGAATTCAAAGGCCTGCATTGGAATCACACCACATTGCACCAATTCTCACTTATGCACTTTTCCTCACAAATTAGCAAAATCAGATTTTCAGTAATGACATATTAAAATGAAATAGTAACTACAACAAGGGGGGTACCTTTTTTATTTCAATTATTTTCTTGAGAGAATAGAATGTACTCCATAATATCTTTATTACTATTTGACTATTGTTGTGTGTGTGGCCAAAAGTCTGTATTTAGAACTATACACACTATATACAGACAACTCATTTTAACTCAAATATGTGTGTGATCTATAATGTGTTTACATAGAAAGAGGCGTTTAGTTAGAAACTTTATCGTTGTCAAACCAGCACCTTGCTGTCATAAATAGTATTATTATTATTATTATTATTATTATTATTATTTATTTTTGTTACTTTTTTCACATTGCTAATTTTAGGATTGCTGCATTATTCGTACATAATGGAAAATTCGTGTTAGAACTTTTTTAAATGAGATCATTCAACCCCCTATAATATCAAAGCATTCTTTAGATGCACATGATATTCAATTACATATAGTCAAACCTATCTTTTTACTCAACTCCATAAATCATAGCTAATGACACATCCACCATTCTCTTATTTAGTTTATTTAGTTTCCGACGTCTCAGTGCCCTTTCCTCTCAGGGCAGTTCTCCTAATAAAGATATTTGAGAACGGTTGGTGCCTTTTTTAAAGGCAGAAAAGTATCTAGAATTGAATCAAAACATTATTTAGATGGTTAGGATATACAAAAGTACAAGTAGTCAAACCTATTACTTAACTCCATAAATCATAGCTAAAGATACATCCACCATTCTCTTATTTCTAATTTAGTTTCCGACGTCTCAGTAATCCACTGCCCTTACCTCTCAGGGTAGTTCTACTAATAAAGATATTTGATAACGGTTAATGCTTTTTTAAAAGGCAAGCAGAGTATCTAGAATTGAATTTTTGCAGGCCCTTCAAACGGAAGCAGTAGCAAGAAATCCGCCAAATGTCCAAAACCTCTTAGTCCCTCAGAACCCCTCAATCCCCGAAAAAATGTATTCATCTGGAGTCTGGACGATACGCTGGTTATCTACGACTCCCTGCTCTCTGGAGCATTTTCTTCCAAATTCAACAAGGTAAGTTACACAGAATGCATAATGATATCCATATTTTACCTTATTTTGGATATATTATTTTTAATCTAATACATATATTCCACAGCTAGAAGGCAAACCAATGTATCAATGATTACGAATTTCTGAAACGTAAACTTTACAAATTAGAAAAGTTTAAATACGCACTAATAAATAAAAGAAGGTAAAATTGCCTATTTATTCCCATTTCTAAAATAATTTTAACAATTTTCTATATCAAAAATAAATTTTATGTAATAAAAACGAATTTGAAGGTATAAATCTCTCTCAACATTTCATCCGACTTTTGAAAAAAATACTTATAAAAATATATAGAAATAAAAAAATGAATTTATTATTTACTCATATATTTTTATTTCTACATAGTATATGGGAACGGCGGCGTTGCGACGAGCCAGCTTAAGCAACACTTGAGGACTTTGAACGCCGCCATTTCCTGCCAGGACAGCCCCTACCTCCCCAATATGGCGCCACTAATGGAAGGGCGATAAAGAATTTAATTACTTCTCGGAGATGTAACTGGAGAGTTGGGGACTGCCTCCTAACAACTGACAGGAATCTGCCAAGATATTCTATTACTATTGTATGTGTGTGTGGAAAAATCAAACTGCTTAGTGTACTGTGCTGAAAACTCTTTTTTTTTTAAGCCAATAATTAAAAACTTTATTCATACTTTATTGGCAAAATTGATCGTATTTATAAATTTCTTTTCCAGCATTTTAAATATTTTGGATATATTCCACACACATAGTTTCGTTTTAAACATTTTTAATTTTTTCAACATTTTTCTGTGAATTATCCCTTACTAATTACACTAAAAAGAGAAGAACAAAGGAAATGCGTTGTTCAATAATATGACAGCTCTTTTTCAATACCCTTAATTGATATTTATATATATATGTGGTATTCTACTATGTTGGGAAACCTTACTCTTGGTGTTGAAGGTTGTTGAAGTGGTGACGCAGACGTGGTGAATGATGCAGTCGTGGTGGATGATGCAGTCGTGGTGGCTGAGTGAAAGGATTACACACAGGGGAAATAAGCCGGGACACTTGATGGTTGAAAATATAAGGCAACGGGTTGGAGGAAAGAAAGCTTTTGAGAAAGGCAGAGCGGTTTTTGATGATTAATTAGTTGATCACATGGCGATGATTGGATTTAGATGAAATGAGCGGAGAGAGAGGTCTCTAGTGAGCAGACATTACCTTGGTGGGGTCGAGTCGATGACTGGGTCTGAACTCGGTGGGAGTGAATGAAGAACTGTAGATGTTGTTCAGATGGGAGCCAAAACACTACTAGGTCCGAACTCGGCGAGAGCGAGTGAACAACTGACCATTCTTGCTTTTCCATTTAACACCACGAGTTGGCTTCCTTCCCATTGGTCGAAAATGGAACGTCCCCGTTTTCCTATTGGTTGACCTACTTAAGGGGAGACTTTCTAATTGGACCGCGGTTCTCTTTGGTGAAAGATATGGTCTGCCTGATAGGAAGTGTCGGGTGCTATTTCGACTTTATTTACTTCCGCGTTATCAGAATACGTCCGGTCTTGTTCCGGAAATTGGGCGTCTCTCAAACTTTTATAACTTCTGGTAACCAGATACGTCCTGCTTTGCCAGGAAGTATTGGTTTAAACTTAGCTCGCAGGGTTCCCGGGGTCAGAAGGTTAACTGTGACGTTATTAATAATTATGTTCTCTTCTAGATCTACTTCCTATGTCTTTTTGTTACTTTCTTTCCTCCAGTTACCTTATTCTTTTATTAAATCTTTGAAAATCATACATTTGTACATGCATAGTGGGTCGGGGAGCATACAATTATATACAAATTATGACATATATATATATTGATAAATTCGTTTTTTTTTTTTGTCTTGTAAAAAAGGCGCACATTACATTTAATTTTCCGACCCTTTACTATTAAATTATATGAATTACCCTTATATATTTTCAACACGCAAGATTCAGGCTTTAATGTAACTTTTTATCCAACAAATTTTGATTGAATAGATGTGATAATTTCTTGCGATTTCTTTAGATATAAATAAATTATCTCAAAGTGATTGTCTATAAATCAATTAATATTTCTATCAATTAACTCAAAGGAGAAAATAATTAACACACACATATCCTATTACATATATTAATTAGGTTAACTCAGGTTCTTGGGTACAAATGCTGTCAACTATCAGATAATTAGCATTACGTAAAAATATCATCGTGATCTAAAAACATTTTAAAAACCATTCACATAAGATATTTTTTGTGTCGAAAATGTTTGTGTTGCAATGGAAATTTAACGTTCCGAAACGTGGAGGAGTAGATTGTTATAATTTTTGCCAAAATGTTATATAAATATTAGGTGTTCTTTTGAGAAAACGAGCCTCCAGAAGTTAGGGCCTGAAGTAAAAAGAAAGTCATTAGTAAACACACGTCTCTCTCATCATGTCAGAAAAAAAGAACATGAGTATGTTTTGAATTAAAAATAGAGGCGAGAACAACACGACTAATGGCTGAAGCTAAATTTAAGTGCAGGTACTCGGGTTTCTCGACGATTGTGATTACGTCAATACGTCAACCAACCCTTCCTTCTAACTTGGGGCCGTGATTGACGCCGGTCCCCACGCCCCTAGCAGAGACATTCCGCATCTGAGGTGCTTGAACCATGCTAACATTGATATAACCTAACGCATCAAAAGAGTCTCTCAATTGTCTGGGATTATAAAAATAGGATTGGGATTATATAGTCTAAAAAAATGGCGCAATTACCCTATCTTAATTATGAATTGTGACATACTTATGAACACTTTAATATTAAAACGTTTGCGCTGCTCAAGTCTTACTAATAAAACTTATTTGCCAATAATAAAGTATAACTTCTAATATGAAAAAAAAAACTAAAAAAAATAATATAATATAAATACTATTGAAATTACATTTTTATTATTTTAACATTTCGCATATTTTTAATTGAAATATATTTATTTTAAAAGAGAGATAGGATGGGGAGTATATTCTTACTTAAAATATTCATAGTCGAAAACAATTTGTTTTTATTCCAATCCTATATTTTAAGATTTTAGTTAGTAGATTAAGTTTATAATGCTTAAAAACTCGTTCGATTTGATGTCATTTTTTTACTAAAAATCGATTTGTATTTATATTTTACTCTGTTATCATAGAAATATTTTAAATAAGAGTTTGTTATGATGATATTTAAATATTTAAAAAGGTAAATATAAACATCCTACGCTTGTAGCTTTGATGTTTGATAAGTACTCGCGCGAATAGTCATGTTTATGCACAATTTCTTATTTTTTAAAAATATGTGAGCGGGAGTAAAAAATTAAAATTATTTTTTAATATTTCGAATCACACTTTTGGGTATTGTCTCTTACTGTCCTAAAATAAATCTAAAACGTATATAGCCTTGAAAAAAGTTGCACATATATATTTACTTTAACGCGGCAAAGCAGAAGCATAGTAAAACAATCCTCTTGCCAAATTATATTAAAGTATTATATATTTCAGGTTTTGAAGACTATATAACAAAGGTGAGTGAAACTGCACATGTTAGGAGAATTTGAGGAAAAAGACAATACTCCACATATACAGTACAACCTCCCTGTAGTTACAAAGTGAAGGAGAGTTGGGAGTAGGGAGAGTTGACCTCTTACTGGTGACCAGCCAATTAGTAAAAATGGTCATTTTGGAGATGAAAACTGCCCT
>CP092864.1:58913567-58983021 GCA_030710605.1 Cordylochernes scorpioides
GGGCCGGTGACTGTAACAACAACTTAGTTGTGACATTTTCACTGACCCTATATTTTTCATGATTGTAGAGAGGATCAAAAGATAGATTTTAAAATAAATAAAATAGTTTTAAATATTCTCTCTCTCTCTCTTAATATATATTTTCCACCGCAGTGTCTTGATAGGCTAATACTTTAGTTTATGAAAATTAGAAACTATTTTAGACGCGCAAGATTCTTTTTGAAATTAAACAATTTTCTACTGCCCTTACTGCAATGAAAAAATTAATCGGAGGACCTGGCTCATCAGTGGTGAACCCTCCCAGCGGTTTCGCCAGTTTAATCTACCATACCGCTGTTATATTGCATTTTTCGATCTTCCTTTTATAGTGATACTGTTGTTAGACTCATGGAATGGGTATTTTAGATGATACTTTAGTTTATATCTAATTTTAGAAATTTATAACACACGATATACATACATATTTTAGTTTAACATAAAAATACTTCCAATTGTGTACTTTTATCCTTCAACACATTCTAAGAATCTTATATTACGCAATAAATATATTACACAAGAGAGTTCATGTGATTTTCCCAAAGTATTATCTAGTTGCTCGATGGAACGAGGACTGTTTATTTTGTATAGCCAAATGTTGTTCTACCTTGTATATCTGATGTGTCATGGGCCGGTATTTATTTACATATCACGTTTGACCTGCGCACATTTATTCTCTCATCTGTTTTCTCTTCACCTATTGGTTCTTTCAAACATTATTAGTGTGGTGGTGTCTTGTCCATGGAGCAGATCAGATCGGTCCGTGCACCCTGATCACAATACCGGCCAACAAAGGTGCCTTGTTCGTATTGATGTCTGCCATACCCATGTGTGTTTAGAAACTCTTTCTCGGTTCTTGAAAAAAAAAAAGCGAATAAAGAGTTGAGAAAATCGTTTATATTTACAAGTAATCAAACACATATTTCTTTTATATATTTATAATTATATGTAATTATGCTGTCCTAGAAGCTTATGTCCATAGCTAATCTAAAATACCCATTCCAAGAGTCTAGCATCAGTATCACTATAAAAGGAAGTTCCAAAAATGCAATATAACAGCGGTATGGTAAATTAAACTGGCGAAACCGCTGGGAGGGTTCACCACTGATGAACCAGGCCCTCCCATTAATTTTTCCATTGCAGTAATGGCAGTAGAAATTGTTTTATTTTGAAAAAAATCATACGCGTCTAAAATAGTTTCGTATTTTGATAACATATTTCTTTTTCTCCGCATATCAGTATTACATTTTAGAATTATTTTTGTAGATGACAATAGCGCTATATATGGTACGAGCCAATGGTTTTTAATCATGTGACGAATGTGCAAATATAGAAGAGATTAAGAAAAAGACATCTGATGCTAAAAGTTGCTATGGCTTGTGCTATCTGTTTTAAATATCAACTAATCGTTGAATTTTTTTTAATTACACTGATAGACAAAACTTAAGGAAGTTGTACCTTATAGCATATATATATGCTATAAGGTACAACTTCCTTAAGTTTTGTCTATCAGTGTTATTACAGAATTGACCAAATATATAGACAATGACAATTAAAATAATTTTATTAACATATTGTCAATACATTCAAAGTGCACAGTCTGCACTATTAAAAAACAAAAGATAATATGCATTATATACACTATGCACAATGAATATGGCGCCTCTGCCAGCGCTGCGTAGTTTGCTTATAGAATCGCCAGTGGGTCTCCAGCGACACCACGTATACCAAATATATATAGAAGAGAGTATTTTCTTTTTCAAAAAAAAAAAAAATAATAATAATAATAAAATAAAATAAATATGCTACTACTGTCCTTATTGTGATGGGAAAATATATACCGTATACATAGGGAAGTCTTTGGCTCGCCAATTTAATCCATCAGACCGCGCTTTTTAAAGCTCTAATACTGTATTGGACGATTCTTCTTATACATGTGGCATTGAAGTTTGTTTTATGTGAAAAAGAAACGAGCCAAATTTTCAAGATTATAAAAAAGAATTTTTACACGTATTAACATCATTAAAATTAAATTCTATGACTTTAAAAGAAATAAACTCAGTGATTATCCAGAGCCCAAGATCAAGCTGCCAAATTTCTGTAATCTAAGCCTCCAAGAGACCAAAATTGGATCTGAGTTCTGTGAGTTGACAGCAATATGTTCGAAAAATTAAATTCTCGGTGATAATTCGGAGACGAGGAATCTGTCTGATCAGAAAAAAAAAACGAGAATCATATCTTTGGAAATGATAATAAATTGCCTAATTTCTATTTGCAAAGAGACCAAACTTGAGTCGGAGTGTTGTGAGTTAGCAGCACAATATGCTCGAAAAATCAAATTCACGGTGATAATTCTCGGAGCCGAAGAGAATCAATCTGATCAGGAAAAAATCGAGAATAATATCTTTGAAAATGATGTAAATTGCCTAATTTCTATTTGCCAAGAGACCAAACCTGGGTCGGAGTGATGTAAGATCCTGCAATGATATTCCTATCGACGATTCAAAGATCTGTCAGGCCACAAGCCGGAAGTACTGGTGATAGCGCAGCCATTGTGCCTGGAGATTAATGTTCATGATCCTGCCATTGGTCCACCTTGGCTACTGGACCACTGACTACCTGTCGACACACACACACAACTAGCCTCACCTGGACGCTTACTGGAGGTTGCAGAACCTCCGTGACAGACCATCTATAGTTCAATAAAATAAACCCTTGTAGCAATATTAAGGTAAAAATATCAGGCTTCGAGGTGAAAAAAGTTTATTTTCAAAATCTTTAATCTCTAGATTTCGCGGATAGGAAAGCTCTTCCACAAGAGAAAAACACGATACAATAAATCGCCAATAGAACACACAACGTTGGGGTTCAACATCAAGGTAGAACTTTTTATTTCTAGAAACAACTGACGCAGAAAGTCCGGCTTTACCAACTTTTGGTTGTAACTAAATCGGGAACCACACTGATTGAATCCGGATCCTGGATTACGTCAACTGGACTTTTCAGAAATACAAAACATTTGACGGTACATCCGGAACCAAGTCAGCATTTATTCTGGACTTCGTGGACCCACACTGTAGGAATGCGGACTCTGCGTTAGACCAATACTAATTGGACAACTTTTTTTATAGTTTGGCTGAAACTGACGGGACTATAAGGTTACACCACCGCCCCCGTCATTATCAATAGAAGACCGCAGCTAGACCTGGTCTGGCGACACTTGGTATATTGTAACACTGTTTATCTACTTTTAGCACTATATGTCTACACTAGCACTTGTAGCACTGCATATCTACACTAAAACGCGTGTCTGCTCGTCTATTTTATCTACACTAGCACTTGTAGCATTGTATATCTACACTGGCACTTGTAGCATTGTATATCTACACTAAAACGCGTGTCTGCTCGTCTATTTTATCTACATTAACACGGATAATATGCAAATTTACGGAAAGATTGATATCCTTAAATGTCATCGATTGTCTACAAGGCCGAGCGCACTAGTTCACGGAGTGGAGAAATTAGATCGACGCATACAACAACTTGAGAATACAATGGAAAACAATAAGTATGAAAGATATTTGATACACAGTGACCTTTATTGAAGACACACGAGATAACTAAGTGTGAATAAAATTGCCTCAGTCTCCTAAAAAAAAAAAAAGACGACTGGAGACCAAAGATTTTCCACTTACGTAAGTTTTGTCTGTGAGTGGAATTATATCGTGGCTTTTTTTTTTCCCAACAAAGCTACACATTTTTAAAAAATATTGTTTCCGAGATTTTCAAGACGAAGAACGTTGGTCGAGTTATCTAATTGGAATCTTCGCCCACTGCTTGGTCGTCGAAATTTGATGGCAAGACCTCTTGTTTCTTCATCCGCGAGATTTGTATCGTCCGTTTTGAACTTCTGAACCATTTTCTAACTAGGCTATTTCTGATTGTTCCTTCGCCAACAAAATCCGTCGAGTTCGTGAAATGACTGCGTTACATATTTCAATCTTTCTCAAAGAGGTAAATTATACTAAGGTGAATATGGATTTTTGTATGTGTTTTCATTATCTGAAAAAAAAAAAAGATTATTTTCTATTTTAAGAATTCAACAAAACTATACAAATTTTAAAGAAATAGCAGTCGCTTAAAACGTCTCAATATAATTATCCACCTTCCCAATATCTATATTAATAAAATGCAAATTTCATAATATTTTATAAAATGCTATACAAGTATGTTTAATACCCTTCGGCCAGTAAATCTTTTTATTGCCTATATACGTATATAAAAGGTAATAAAAAGATTTACTGGCCAAAGTATCTTCATTTTAAAGAAATATTTGTTGTATTGGGATTATATTTCTTCTTTTTTAGGCAAAGAACTTTCTTTTTCTTGAAACAATATTGGATGTCTCTTCAGGTATGCCTCTAAAATATCAAATTTATGTCATCAAACAGAATATAAAATATGAAATGATAGGTTCATTCAAGTGTCGCCGCCAACCACTGTCCTGGAGTGTCACCCAGTGACGACACCGCGACAATTAATGACCATATGTCATTCAGTCAGTGACGCCTGTCATCTACTTCCGCGCGGGGGATTTCTCAGAACTTCCCCGTCTTCTTCTTTGTCACAACGCCTGATTGTGTGTTTCGCCTATCGTTACCTCCGTGTTCGGGGGGATTGTCAAAATTATCTTATATAGAAATAAAGGATTTCTTAGGAATAACGGGGAGGGGGGGGGGAGTGAGAAAAAAGACATAAGAGCAGAGACAATTTCAAATTTTGCTTTATTTTGGATCTTAATTACAGGGATAATTTCAAACTCGAAGTATTTGTTCCAATATTCAAGATCAATAAAATAAAAATATAAGTATTTTCATTCTTGTGAGAGACAAAAAGGTAATACATGTGATCAAGGAAATTACATAGGTACAAAAAATGTTATTCGAAGGGGAAGAAATTATTGAGTGGGATGTGTAAACCTAGAAAAGCAAAAAGGAGTAATTTACATATTAGTGTGTCTGGCACTGCACACTACGAGGATGGCCATTCATGGACATAAGAGCAGAGACAGGGTATTTTAAATAAATTAACAATTAACAAACACTACGTACAGTCTAAGGTCTGGCTATAGAAATAGGATATCCATATTACTCCCAGTTCTAACAAATCAGGAAGTAACTCTAGATGTGTCCTTTTGACAGGGAGTTGAGACCCAGAACCTTCTCATCCACCCCCGAAGATCATTTCAGTTTAGGAATAATACGCCTCTTGCACGAAAACAGATATAAACAGTTACTTATAATTCGTAATCTAGCCATTATTTTCAATAAGACCTTAGCAGAAGACAGAAACTTTCCCATTTGAGAGTGCCGTTCTATTCCATTTCATTAAAAACTTCATTTAACTCTTTCATATCTGTGTCTGTCCGTCCACAAATCTTGTTACAATAAAAATTGACAAAAATCAATTGAGCCGATCGTGTCTGTCGCTTAAGATTTTCTCAACTTGACCGTTATCATGATCTTCGTTAGCTTTTTTCTACAACTACTTAGAAGAATCAATAAAATTGTTTAAATTGTCAAACTACGACGGTAGAGCGTATAGAGTTTCCAGAAAATTGAGTTTATACATAGAAAATCATTATTTTAAAATGATTCCAATAAAATCCTCGAACTCTTGGGTATAAAGATGGATCAATAAATAAGATCAACACACTTTTAACAAATAATTAATCATAAAGTGATAAAGTTGTCGTGTTTGAAGCTATTATAATATGGCAACACACACCATAGTTTTAATTCTTAACAGACATTTTGTATTAAAGCCTTTTTATAGGTGATTTATGAATTTTGCAAAAATTGTGAAAGGATAATTAAAGACAGACTTAGATGCTTCGTTCTCCTTTGTGCTACCCGATAAATTGTAGGAATGTGCGTGGGGTGAACACGTGTGAACAATAAGCTCCCCTAATTGTCCTCCTACCCAGAGAAGGACCCCTCATTAACCCCGGGACCCCCATCAATATCGACGGACTTCCCCGAAGTTCTGGGGGCGGGGGAGTCGGGGATCAATCAAGTGAGGAATGTGCGGGAAGGACACGGCGGTGCTAGCACAACATTGCTGAAGTAAATATCCTACATGGTGTGAATTCACACTGGTGCCAGGCGCCGGACTTTGGCTCTACCTCTACCTGGGACCGTTGCTGGGTTCCCCTGGTATCGTCGTCCCTGCTCTTGTGTCTTCGTTCTCACTCCGTCCCTGATCTTATGTCTTCTCTCTCGCTCCGCCCCTGCTCATTCGTACTCTGTCTTTATGCACCATTTATAAGCTAAAAAGGGCCTCGAAATTCTGAATTCAGATTTCGAAATAAGTTATAAAAAAGTTTGCTCTAATTTTCTAAACTTTCACTCTTTTCAGGCGTTTCTTGTAAAACTATAAAACATTTTAAATACTTACTTATATAAGTTACATGCATCAAATTATAAAAGTCTTTGTAAATTGAGTTGATTTAAGATTATTTTAGGAGTTGGCCACACCACATAATACACAACACAATAGAATCAACAAGTTTTTGTTCTCTGAGAAATAATGACGTTATACATAACCCAGCTCATCAACACCTTCCCACGTAGGCTCATCACGAAAAATCGCTGCAGTCGCACCCACGCGCACCCATATTTTCTGTAATATTTGAAATTCAAATATCAACTGGCACAATTCTATTATGGGACGTACTTCGTCAATCTGGAGGGTTCTTTATGGCTTCATTTCTCAGGGCCCCCTGCTGTTTGTTGTTACCTTTTTTCAACTATACTTGGTGGTATAAGCATTATGGCGTGAAGACTGCTTATACAGAATGTCATGGAGAAACTGTTCAACTTATACACTACAAGGTGATCAAGCTCCGTTTTATTACTTCCACTCAATAGTTGGACTTTGAGAAACTTATTTGAAAAGCAAAAACAATCTTCAATCCAGTTTATGAACCCGAATCTTCCTTTTCTTTCCTCAATGATTCCAAAGAATAAAATCTGCAAATCAATGATGGCTTCTCGTCGAAGGATGCGTCGATGGAGTCATTGATGAACAACCCCGAGTACCCACTGTTTTTTTTTTTATATTATTATTATTATTATTATCCCAAGTAGACGTGGTATAGGCCATGATAATCATAGTGGGTAGAAGTTGGCGACTGCTTTTACTGTAAGTCACCACATGTATACTACACATGTGAAAGCAGTTCGACTTTTGCACTTACAAATGTGCCAGAGCCTCGTTTGGTTACTTGCACTTGCTGGTGGGGTTGGACTTTTGCAAGAATCAGGGGCCATTGGAGCATTTTTTTCTAACAGAAAAAGGTTCCCAATGGGGGATTCGATCCCGGGTCGTAGCGGTCGCAAACCAACGGTTTAGACCACCCTTCCACCGATCCCCTAACTAGTCTTGTACCCACTGTGGAACCTGGGATGTTTACCCCAATGTATAAGGCTTTACACGGACCATTAGCACATAGAAATGTTATAAACGTAGGTACCTCAAACTCTGTAAGTTCATAAAGGTTCTCTAAACCCCTTTGTTCGTATACAACTTTTAAATATAAATCTGATGATAAAGTCCTTTTGAAAATAGATCCACCCAAATTTACGTATATTTATTTACATACACATCAAATATTTTAGTTTGAAATATCATTTCAAAAACTATGTAAAATGAATGAATTCACACACACACACAAGTACGTAAAATTATTTACATAAAAAATACCCGACGATGCAATTTCCAACACCAATAAATACCTTCTTTAAAGTCCGTAAATAACTCAAGTAAATCTTTTCTCCCTGGCGTTCTATAAAGTGTTTCTAAAATTAAACCAAAACTGATCAAGTTTATTATTGGTGAGAAAATTCAAAGACTCCATCCTATAACACTAATGATATCTTATTCATTTCTAAACTTTCTTATTTTTAAATCAATTTTTGTTTGTAAAAAGACATGGAGTGATATCCGGAGAGTACGGAGAATGACCCACAGTTAGAGAAGTTTGTCAGATTTGAGTTCGATTACGTTGAATTGATAGTTTAAATGACCTCTAATTCTTACATATGTTCAACTCCCACCAGTGGATCGCAGGAAAAGAAACCGAGCATGGTTCCAAAGTAGGATGGTTGTGCCTCAACCGTAGATATGTATTAGGTTAAAGACCATTCCATCCTTGTCAAGGAGAGTGCTAATTATCTTCACAACACTTGTGTGAACATTCCTGCACGTGTGATGTATTTACAGTGTCATAGCCACTCAACCATCTTCTTCTTTCTTATCTCCACACTGGGTGAATTAGAATGCGTCTGCCTTTGTCATCAAGACTGGGAGCACTACTCAGTGGCTGGCCACAAGAAATAGCCACATGAGGAACAGACGCCATGCGCAGCCGCTCCTAACGGGATACAAACGCTGCTCATCCTGTATCCCTGGAGATCCCTTACATGGTAATAGCCACTCAACCATTATAGAACGCAATGAAGATCTCGATTAGCTAAAACTGCCACGAGCACATGATCCCTTGTTTGTGACGGTGGATGAAACTTGACCGATCGAGGACAACATATTTATAAAGTGACCATCTGGTCACCGTGGGAATGGAGGGACGCGGTATATTTAGCCAGTCCGAGGGGGGCGTCGCTTCCTGGAAGACCTGATAACGTCGTCGCAGCAGTCTTTGTGGCGGTCTTTGTGACTTTTTTTCTCCCTCCTTTCAACCAGACTCTAGACATTAGCTCTATAGTAAGTTCTTGTTTCTTCTTAAACCAAGCCCTAGGCATTAGATGAATAGTAGGTCTTTGTCTTTCTTGATGTCGCTTCATCCTCAACTAAATCCTAGGCTTTAGCTGAATAGTAGGTCTGTGTCATTCTTGATGTCGCTTCTTCCTCGACTAAATCCTAGGCTTTAGCTGAATAGTAAGTCTGTGTCATTCTTGATGTCGCTTCTTCCTCAACTAAATCCTAGACTTTAGCTGAATAGTAGGTCTGTGTCATTCTTGATGTCGCTTCTTCCTCGACTAAATCCTAGGCTTTAGCTGAATAGTAGGTCTTTGTCTTTCTTGATGTCGCTTCATCCTCAACTAAATCCTAGGCTTTAGCTGAATAGTAGGTAGATATGATATGCCAATACAGTCAAGATTGGAAGAAGTATAATGCGACTGCTTTTTTTCATTAAGCTTGGGAGCTCTACTTAGTACCGACTTAGCTCCAATATGAAATGGCCGCCTCTGACATGAGGAATAGACGCTATGTGCAGCCACTCCTAACATGAAGTACAGACGCTGCCCATCATGTATTGCCGGATCAGGAGCCCTTACAGGGTACTATCAGCCGTGCCAGCTGAGCCCAGGTTTTTTAACGAGCTTGTTACTGCTCCCCCTCCTCTTTTTTCATCCGGGCTTGGGACTGGCAAAGGCGGAGTTGCATTATCGTGAGTGAACTGAGGGAGGGAGCCCCTGGAGCGGTGCTGGTGTGACTTGGGGCGATATTGGCTGACCAGGGAGAGGTCCGCTGCTTGTTAAAAAAATGCCATTTATAGATGGATGCAAACGGTCATTGCTCTGGGCGTGACACTACGACGACATCCGTTGTTTCTCAGGAAGAAATGTCTCTTGGCCAAAGATCTCCCTTCCTTTCTCGGCCTCATTTCAACGTCACTTTGTCGACAAGTTAAAGGTGATATACAGGTGATACAGTTTGAAGGTGATACAAAGTAACTTTAAGTTAGTAATCACAGAAAAAACGCCATAAATATACAATTATTCACGCAACCTAAAGAAGTACCGTCAATATGTCCCTCAGAGTTGTGTTTGGGCGCGCACCAAAACTTGAAAAAACCTAAGTAATATTTATTTCCTCATAAAACTCATTGCCATATGGTTCACTCTAGTTTTGCATTTGAAATTCTGAGAAGAATGCAGCTACTTGGCACTGACATCTTGTATGGACAATATAAGACGGATTTCTACAAGAATGTAAATTTGTGTTGCACTTTCATTTTAAGTGGCAGCAACCTTTTAAAACATTCTGACATTCATAGCTCAATAATACTTCTGGAGAATATTCCAAAACAAGGTTGTATAACAGAAAGAATTGACGACTAAATGTTCCAACATTTCCAAAGTAATTTTCAAGATGGCGACTAGACTGTTCTGGACAGGCGACATCCGGCCTACTTCCGGTCTACTCGAGTGATTTATGCTTCAGAAGACTAAATGCCGTCGCGCGACCTTATGCAAATTGACAAATTTACACATCTAGGATTATTCGAAAAGAGTTTTAGCATCTTTATATTGCGGCATTTTGGTTCTTTTTATCTAATTACATGTCGCTCCTTGAAATTAGTTTTTTTTTTCTGTGCCTGGCAAAAATGTACGCTTTTTATGAGTGAACAAATGCATATTTTTCTATATACAATTTAAAAAATAAACGTACTATATGTAAATAATTTGCATACATGCATATCCCGATACTTTAAATGCATTTACCGATCATATAAAGACGGGCAGTTGGCGTTTTTTACGCTTCAGGGGCCTGGTTTATCTTTATTTCTCTCTCATTTAAAGAAAACACACCATTGGTGTGTGTTCTGTGCACATTTCACAGAGATGCAAATTAATAAATTTCCCGCGTTAAGATTTGACGGGAGGGATTTTTAAAAGATATATAATTAGATTATGTGAAGTGTTCTTTACACATAAAGACACACATTTGTTTTTCATTATTCTTGCATATAAATGACTATCTCAGAAGTCAATGCAGTTAAGTCCATTTTGAAGAAGAAGGGCCTTTTTGAAGAGTAGGCTGATGCCTAGACAAGATCCAGCATGCTATTAAAAAAACGTAAGATGGCTTAAACATCTTGTATCTGTCGTGTTGAATCAACATTTTAAATGTGAAGTTTCGATTGCGTTAAGTTTTTTTTAAACTTCTTTAAAACGAAAAAAGTGAACTTTCCGAGAATCTCCTTTATCAACACCACGTCGCAGGATATTTAATTATTGAAACTACTAGTTAGATGGTATAATTGTAATATATACACGTACAGCTAAGACCACCGGTCTTATACAGATTCACTACAGGGAGAAAGGAAGCATAGTCCTGTAGCATCCTGTATATAATTATAATATATGAAAATATAGAAAAAAGAAAGGATCCAAGAACAACGGAGAAAATTAAAAAAAAAAAAAAAGAAGAAACATTTCTTCGTTGTTCTTAGACCTTTTGATATATGGTGCGTTATTACATTATACTTAATTTATGCCTAACAAGCCTTGTCTTTGCGGAAGACAACATTGCTCGATCCTAAATACTCATGTCCATAGTTTACTTGAATACCATCTCTAAGATTCCACCCTTGAGTGTATCATATATAAGTAGAATCATCCAAAACTGTATTAGAGCTCTAAGAAGCGCAGTCTGGTAGATTAAATTGGTGAAATCGTCGGAGGGTTCACTATTGATGAGTCAAGCCCTCCCAATATTTTTTCATCGCAGTAAGGACAGTAGAAAATATTGTTATATGTGTAAATGAAAATTCCGTGCTTTAATGATTTAATTTCTTGCTATATATTGTAGCAAAATATTTATTTATTTTGTGATTATTAATTTTAATGTTTACATTTTCCTACTCTGTAAACTTTCCTCATTGCCTCCCTAGTATTTTATTAATTTTAATTTGTTCTAGCCTTAAATAAATTGCAGTATCATCCTAAGAAGATTATAATTCAGGGAAATATGCAATTATATAACTAAATTTGCACGACCCTTATTAATTCCACATATTTCTAAACTATTATTATACTTACTATTATAGCATTGTATGCTGTAGGTGCATTGGCCTTGCTTTGACATGTTGCATAATAAAATTATCATTCTGCTGAGACAAGCAGTGCATTCAAGAACACACAGACAGCTCTGATAGGATGGAAAATGTATACATGCCTTTAGATGTCTTTAAGATAAACCAAATACTATATATAGGGGGCCAGGCACCTTGGGGCTTATATCCGGACGATAAACATGACGGGGCAAAGTCAATGGACCACGGTAGCTAACACATCCTGTGTGGGTGAGACGGGAATCTTCTCTTAATTCGACTACACCGAACATGGTATAAACATGGCTTCTCCATCAGTCAAGTACACGCTTGTTTGACGGTACATCTACTAAAATAGGAACGATACAGAGAAGATTAGCATGACCCCTGCGCAAAGATGGCACGTAGAATCGTAAAGCGTTTCATCAGTCAAGAATAAATCGTCGAATGCTGACTGAAGTAGTAACTGGAACGGTCTTGAAAGACTTATAACCCCAGCCTTGTAGGGAGAACAACCACCAGGTAGTTCCTAAACAAATACAGCAGGTCGTTGAGCGAAGTTTTATTGGTGGAGACGCAAGTTTCCGAGCATACAGGCAAAGGTATAAAGGCCATCACTTCAGCCAGTAGAAAACCTCGAGCTCTCTGCGTCTTATCCATCAATAAAAGGGATGATTCGCCCTACTTTCCTTATTTAATCCTAACTTTCCCAATCTTTTTAATTTTCCGTTTTGTAATTAAAAATCGCTACAATTTTTTAAGCAAACTTAAAAATGTAAATGTCTTATTCGCCTACTGATTTGGTTTTTTCTACTATCACGTGACCTTAAACAGCCAATCAGCTGAGAGGTTAGTAAAGTAATCATAATACCATAGCTAAGTGTTTCCATCCCTCGAGGTATTGAATAAGCAACCTGGAATTCGAATTTTAGAATTTCTTTCTTTTTGTTATTGAACATGCTATGACAATAGAAGGAATCGCCGGATATCATTTCTAAGAAGTAATAAAAGCTGACGTCGACGAGATTCTTTATGTACACATTATTTCTTGCCATATTATTCGCCCCTTTTGAAAAATAGACAGGACATTTTGGCCTTTTGAAAACCATTTTCTATAATTAAAGGAAACGGTGAAGACACCCAGCCTTGGTGGGTCTACACCGTACAGCCTGCATCACATTGACAAAGACCAACAGCCAGAAACGGTTACGCGGTGTTGGATTTTTCTAAATAATTATTTTTAGAAAGTAGTTTGTGGCTAATTCTATGGTATATAAATATAAAATCAATACTTAGCTGATATTTATTCCGATAGATGGCAGTGGATCATCAGCAACATCAGTTGCACAACCAGGAGGTGTTCTTTCACACATTATTATATTTATAGCACGCTGATATCCCTCTCTACTTTAAACTATTTTTAAGACTAAATAATATCTGCAAATAACATTTCTCTAAAGTGTAACAACATTTATAAACAATCTTAGAATCAAATATGGGGGTCGTTGGACGACCCGTTGGTTTTCGACCCCTCCGGCCTAGAATAAAATCCCGCGCGCATCGAAATTTTTATTTATTTATTATTATTATTTTTTAAATGGTCCAAAGACTCGATTCTTGCAAAAGTCCTACCCCACTAGCAAGTGCAAGTAACCAAACGGGGCTCTGGCACATTTGTAAGTACATGTCGAACTGCTTTTCACATTGTGTAGACATGTGGTGCTCTTACAATAAAAGCAGTCGCTGACTACTACTCACCATGATTATCAAAGCCTGTACCACGTGCACCATGGATAATTTTTTTTAAAGAATGAAATATCTTGAAATTTCTTTACTTCCTTACTAGATGCTCTCTCTAAATGTTATTTAAAATATCATAGGTTATTAATAGGTGCTATTAATTTTGAAATGGAAAAAATTTTGAATGTGGCTTTTACTGTGGTTTCTACTGGCCGAAACAAAATCTATCGGTTCTACCCCCAGTATTAAAAATACATTGTTTTTTTATCATATCCAACATAATTAAAGTGGCCGCCTGTGATGATTGCAGTTCTTTGGACTCCTGCGGAGTTGAGAGGGACCAAGCATCATCTCCCAAGTCTCTAAATTCTGAATCACCGGACCTATCCCCTCGATCCTTTGTCGGCACCAATGGTAAGTTCTTCCTTTGTATTGACAACAATGACAAGTCTTATCAGCATCAATGGGAGGTCCATCTTGTCAGGACCAATGGTAAGCCCCCCGTCTTGTCGGTACCAATGGTAATCCCTCCATTTTATTGATACCAATGGCAAGTCTTATCAGCATCAATGGGAGGTCCATCTTGTTGGTACCAATGGTAATCCCTCCATATTATTGACACCAATGGTAAGTCCATCTTGTCTGAACCAATGCCTATTCGTTTTTGGTCAAAGACGGGTATGGTTCAATCCTCGGTGGCGTGTGCTCAGGTGGTCCAATGGCGAGCCCTGAGGACTCCTCGTCCTACGGATCTGGACCCTGGGGCCTGTGCCAGGAGTCCCCGCAGTCCCCGTACAGCCGCGCGGACTCGGGCGATCCTGGGAGCGGTCCGTTCGACCTGCTGCCATCGGCCGAGGACTACTTAGGTGGGTCTTCAACCAAAGTCTTAGAATCTGTGCCTACAACTCATGACGACGATAGTGGAATATATTCGATAACTGTAGATGATTTTGTAGAGCGTTTACAGAAAGGATCGAATGGTCAGAATATCTCAAGTTGTAGACGTTCTCTATCAGTTCATCTCTTCTTGTTGATGTGTCCGACCGACACCTTATCTCCTACCCTACTGACTTACTTTTTAAAATCATATTTAAACAATAATTTCATCATCTGTGTCAACACGATTTATGTGCAGCCGATTCCAAGACCATCCTCGACTACACCTCATCTACATCCTCATTTTACAAGTAAGTTCCCCTCTTTTTTTTTTTACTTTTTACACACACATTTGAATAGAAAATACTAAATTTTCTTGCTAGTACTTAATTCTTTTAAAACATGATTTTTTAATGCTTCTTTATATATGTTAGAATTGGGTGCCGTGCATGTGGACTGATCCTCTTTCACACCCTCGCGGCTCTTCTTTAAATACATTCATATTATTCGCGAGTTCTTGAAGAAACTAAAGCTTCACTTCCGAAGGCTTGAACCAACATTTTTGTACGAGAAGATACTACATAGGCATCTCTCTTGACCCTTTTAAGACCTTCAATCGAAAGAGCATCGCAAATATGAACCAATGTATAAACACTAAACATCCAGTATAAAGTTGAATGAAGAAAGATTATGTTAAAATAGGCAAGTAAAATAAGAATGGGTGTGTATAGATGAAGATAGTTTCAGTAATGAAAGATTTTATCAGCGAAAATAAGAATAGGTGTAGAACATAGAATTTTTAAAAAGTGAATAGATTATTGTAAGGAGATTTTTAAAAATGAGTTAGAAAGGATACAAGACAGCTAAAAAAAAAAATTGTTTCAAGTGTCAGAAAATTCATCAGATCAAATTAACTTGGAACTGCACAAAACGCAATGGATTTAGGTATCATGGGTAAGTGCACTTCATAAATGCGTAGTTCTGCTCTGTGCTTGCAAGGAGTCGGTACCTGAGGTACGTGATGGCGGTACTGGAAGTGTGGCAGCTGAATAAATCCCACTAATGAGCTGAATGCATTTGTCCTTTGTACTTAAACCGCGCGCAGTTCCTGATGAAAACAGTTCTGATCTGTTTTCCTCTGTGAAGATTTCACGAATCTTATAAATTGTAAGGAGGGTTGGAGGAAGGATGGTCTAAACCGTTGGTTTTCGACCGCTACGACCCGGGATCGAATCTCGCATTGAGCACTTTTTCTTATTTAAAAAAATGCCCCAATGGCCCCTGATTCTTGTAAAGTTTAACCCCACCAGCGAGTGCAAGTAAACAAAGGGGGCTCTGGCACATTTGTAAGTACAAAAGTCGAACTGCTTTTCAAATGTGTAGACATGTGGTGCACTTAAAAAAATTGTAAAGTCTTTTTGCCTGAGAACTTCCACGCCACGTCTGTCATCACCATTCTTCCAGGACCAAACTAACCTAATGTAATAATCTATATATATAAAAATGGATGTTTGTTGGTCCGTTGGTCCGTCCGTCCGTTCGTCAGTGATAATCTTCTACATCGCTCAACCAATCGTGATGAAACTTTGGGAAGATGTTTAGTATACTACCGGGATGGTTTCTGGCTAATTACTCTTTAGAAATAACCTTTCGTTGCATTTTTATTTACAATAAAACGTAAATTCACTCGCAATCAGCGCCCCCTCGCGGCGGACGTATGGCCTGAAATAGCCTCGCATGAGCTTATTTGTAACGTCAAGCTTAGCCTATAGGTTAGGTACACAGCTTCGTACCCCCGCAACCTAGGTTCGAGGCTCAGCGTGGGTGTTTTTTTTTTTTTTTTTCATTTCTTTTATATTATTGTAGCAAATTATTAAAAATATTATTTTATTTAAAATGTAGGCATTTTAAAATAAAAATTAACATAAACAATTTTTTAATAATATTTGTAACAAACCTAGGTTCGAGGCTCAGCGTGGGTGTCTTTTTTTATTTTCGTTTCTTTTATATTATTGTAGCAAGGTCTGTTTTTACAGCATTATTATATTTTGATTGGTTTATTTTAAATATGTTTGTTATGAAGGCTCTATGTAATACTATTTAGAGCACATTTTACATTTTAAACACCTAAGCCCCCCTCTTTTTGATATTGTAGCAAAGTATTAAAAGTATTATTTTATTTTAGATGTTTGCCATGAAACTTTGGGAAGTTGTTTGGTATACTATCAGGACGATTTCTGGCGAATTATTTTAGAATAATATTTATAACAATAATTATAGCGAAATTAAGACATAGTGATTATATTCTGTGTTTGTGCATATATAAATATTTTACAGAAAATGTGAGAACGTTCTATTAGAATATCTCGAAAACAAAAAACAATACATATAAACGAGTTCACTGACATTTATTAATGCAGTGATTATAATCAATGGTTACAATGAAGGGCTATATTATCTATATATATATAAATCACTTTCAAATTTTAACGTAACGTTCCATTCTCAATCCCGTAGGGCTTTGAATCGGCTAAAACATTTTTATCTTTATAAGTGAGTATTAACTTTACTGTACTGAATAGTTTAGTATAATGTTAATTTAACATATTACAATTTAGCCACAGCAACGCGTGGCCGGGTTCGCTAGTACCATATATAAGTATAACTAACCTATCTATATGTAATAAATCTATTTTCATATAAAAAATACTATTTTTCGGTTATCCGGGCTTTTTTAGAAGTTGCTTTCGTTTTTGTATAACATATAATTTTGAAACAGATCATTATGCTTTGTCCCTGGATCTTATAGAAGCTTTCCTAATAAACAAAACATGTTTATGTACTAAAATAATCTCAAGCCACACAAATAAATAAGTTTTTAATAAGCTTCCGTTTTATTTATAGATATGCGTTGACGTATAATTATAACACATGAAAAACATTCAATTAAAGAAATTCGTTCATTTTTTTATCCAAGATTTTTTTTTTTTTTGCCTAGTTTTCCTTTTATGGCGAAAATGCATGATGCACGGGGACATCTGAGACTCTCCATTGGACACGACAACAATAACAACAAAGGACTCTCATCCCTTTTAAACACTGCATTCATTAAATGAATCAAAACGATGCATTTTATTCACATCATTTCTGAGCAGAATGCAGATTTAAATGAGAGAATATCCCACAACACCGGTTTGGAAAATTCAGACAAAACCAAACTGTATATTACTAGCGAATATACCCGACTTCGCCCGGTTTTTACCCTAGTAAATGTTTGCCTAACGAACATTTGTTAAAACGATTTTAGAAAATTTTCACGGTGAATGGATATATGGTTTATGAATCTATCTAGTACAGACAGATACACCACTGAACCACCGATATTTATAAGAAATATATATAAATATAAATATATAGTCATATTTGGGTATTTATTCCATTCACAAAAGCAAACGATGACAGAATTGATTGTTGATGACTCTGATACTTGTATATAAGATAGTTTTGGCTATGTCTCAGTACAGGTGTGGCTTCGATTTCGTATTACATCCCACGAGAGAAGTAATGAAACCGGCCGAATCTGATAAAGATATTTTTGTCTTCTAAGCTTATTCCTATGAGAGACCTTAAGGAAATAAATCCTTTTGTATTGGATAATCGATCTTTCGAGCAACGACAGTAGAAGAGCGTTCGTTGTTCGAGAAAGCTCGCTTATCCAATAAAAATTAAATTTTTAATTAATTTTTGAATAACTTTTAACAATTTTTAACTCAATTAATTCAAATACTTAAGAAACCCTGTTACGTCTATATATACAATATATACGAGTAATTTTAATTTTTCCATTGCAGTAAGGGCAGTAGAAATTGTTTAATTTTCAAAAGAATCATACGCGTCTATAATAGTTTCGAATATTCATATACAAAAGTACTTGTACATATATATTGTACAAAAGTTCAAATTTATAGCGGACTAACTTAGGTTAGGTTTTTGTTTAAAATCGCTAAACGACACTTTTTCAACCTTATATTGCGAGTAGGTTCTATGGACAGAAGTCTCTACCTTCTTTTGTGGTTCAACAACTTCCTACTCTTTATTTCGAAAAAGGTCTTTAACTATGGCTCTAAGGAAGAAGCTTGTGTGCAGTTACGGTCCCACTTCCAACGCCGTGTACGGTAACTCCCTGTACGCATCGTCACCCGCCCCTGTGGGGAGTCCGTACAGTCTCCTCACCTCACCTTACACAGGTACGTCACGGCCTGGTAGATGGCCAGAGCTGTGCTCATCTCTTGACTGACTCCAGACTCCAAAACTTCCATCACCAAGAATTCCTATAGAACAACACGCTCAAACCCCCTACCCTCCCGTAGCCCACTACTCCGACCTACAGAGCCCGTACTCCTATGGAGGTAAGTCCTTATTGCCTTACTATAGAAGGATACGCTTTCACAAGGATGAATCTCGCTTTGATCTTAAATACAGCCAAACCTCTTGTCTTAGCTATTTCCTTACTGCGCCGTTAATTGTAATAGAGGCCGTTTGCTTTTCTATCAAATCTGGCGGTCACACGCCTCTCTTGTGTTAATCTCCAAAGCATTCCATTCAAACTGTCTTCAACAGTAGTCCTATAGTTCATCATCTGGTGGATTGAAGCAGGGTACACCGGGACAACCAGCACCAACGGTACCCGGCTCTACCACCGGGCATCCAGCTACAGTCCCGGTGGTAACTACGACTACTCGCGGCCCGTGGCCTCGGGCGGCTACTCCAGCGGCAGCGAGGCCTACCACGCCACCTCCAGCACGACAGCCGGACAGGCCCTGGACTACGCCACATCCTACGGAGGCTATGCCACGACATCTTCGCCCTATTCCGCCGCGGCCTACTACACCGCCCAGAGCCCCGCTGGAGTCTACGGGACCTACTCCGGGAGTCCGTATTCCAGGGACTACTCCCCTTACTCCTACACCCCCACCCACACAGGTAAGTTACCTCCCGCGGTACTTTATTCATATACACATTGCCATGAAAATGGGGTTTGCGACTGTGTAAGTGCACCGCATGTCTACACATGTAAACATCTCGATTTTTACATTTAAAACTACCTTAGTCCTGGCTGACAACTTGCCAAGTGGGGCTGGACTAGTGTAAGGATTGAAGCATTTGAATCAATTCATTATATATGAAAACAAATTCAACAACAACAAGACATTATCATCATTAACATAGCACCCCATATATCGTTGAAAGAGAGAGAGAGAGATTGAAACTACTTTATTTCAAAGTCCATATAAGATTATATAAGGTTAAATACATAAAATGAATAAATAAGATTAATAATGATAGATATATGAATAAATAGATATAATAGAGAGAGAGAAGAGAGTTATAAACATTTTAAAATTATTTTTTTTTTTCTTTTTAAACTTTTTAAAAATTTATCCACCTTATCCAAGTACAAACTCACTTTTGTGATTTTTTTTTTTTTGTTAATTTTCTTCTAAAATATCTCTATATATATATAAATGAATGTTTGTATGTCTGTCTGTATGTCCGGTATACAAATTCGCAGTAGTTCACTAATTCAAACCAAAATTTCCATACATAGGTAAAAAAAATACGGGGAAGACGATAGGCTATTTTAAAAATATATATAAATCAATTATTAAAACTATATATTTTTATTCAGAAAATGATGATGACGATATTGCTGTATCATGTTTGATTATCAAATACAAAATTATATCGGGAAAAATTCCAAAAAGCAGAGACCACGGGTGAAACCAGTTCATTATTTTGCACGTAGGAACAAAATTCTAACAGAAAAACATTCATTCGAGCAGAAAACAAAAGCCAGATCATCTTTCTATAAAAATATCGCTTCTCAGACACAAAGTTTGGAGCAGGACGTTTCACAAGAGTGACATCCACGATGCCAATTTATAATTGTAACGAATAGTATTTGAATAAAAACATTTAATCGGGTAAAACCCGGGCGTTGCCCGGGTCATTCGGCTAGTATATAATAAGAATCTATTTCTCCATAGCCTTTATCCTGAAATGATAAAAAATAAACGGTCTGGAAATTAAAATAGCGAAACCTCTGGAAGGGTTCACTACTGATAAGCCATACCCTCTCTTTCCATTTTATTCATTGCCGGACAAGAGAGAGCTGTATAAATAAATTTTAATTAATTATATTGTAACATAGTATTTATTAATTTTATTATTTTTTATAACAGAGTGGTCATTTTTATTTTTATATCTTGCGACTCTGTAAATTTCCCTCGTGGCTTATCTTTTGTTTACCTTTGATAGTTTGTCCTTGCCTGAAATAAATTTTGTTTCCTTCTGAAGTTTTTGTCTTCCCTAATTTTCCACGTGGCAATATTTTATAAAAGAAATTTAACGTTAAAAATATGTTTATAATTTTCAAGAAGAGACATTAGCCTTTTATTAACTAAAAAAAAGTGTTCCGCTCTTTTTTTATTATTAACTAGCGGATGTACCCGGCTTCGCCCGGGTTTTACCTGAGTAAAGGTTTGTCTAACGAACATTTGTTAAAACAATTCTCTATAAACTTATTTTAAAAAAAAGATATATTTTGATAATTCGAAACTCGTAAATTTGAATCTCTCGATAAAGTGAACATTTTTTCCCGGTCCCTTGAAAAATACTCGATAAGTTGAATAAAATCAATATTAATTGGTTCCCTCGGTAATTGGAAGTTAAAGGAATAGTACCTTGCCTTGGAATTGTATGATTATTCTTGTCTCAAATAAATTGCCGTGTCATCCTGAATTTTGTCTTTCCTAATTTTCTACATTACAAAATCATCGTTTTATCTAGTAAACATTTTTTCCCGGTCTCTTGAAAAATACTCGATAACTAACTTTGACTTGTGCGCAATTAATAGGTAGAAAATCTTACTTTTGATAAATAATCTTTAAGATAATAAACTTAGTGATAATAAAACTTATAGATAAAAAAACTTGTTATCATCGTCGCAATGGGGGCGCTGCTTTCGAGTTAAATCTACAAATCTGCAAATAACTCTAAGGATATTCAAGAAATTATTTTTCAGAAACCTTCCCAGTACTATACTAAATAACTTCCCAAAGTTTCATGGCGTTCCAATGAGTGGTTTGGTCAGGCATAAAGGACACACATACATTCATTTATATATATATAGATTCTTTAGCTTATCACATATAAATTCATAGATGTTCTTTTTTTTACAAAATATAATGCATTCTATAAAGCGGAAAATTTCTTCGCACATTAGCTTTAAAATTAAATCCTTATATTATTATAAATTTTTAATTTCTTAATACAAAATCGGAAATTAAAAATATTAATGTAGATGGTGATATTCTACATTCAGATGAAGAAATTGGCAAGGCTTTGGCATTTAATTTCTCAAAACACTTTTCCATAGTTTCAAAAGAAGCCCTAACAAATCATCCAACCTTAAATGAAACTCGAATGACTCTTGATAACAACGAAAATATTTTGAAACTTACATCACCACAAGAAGTAAAACAAGAAATAACAAACTTTCTGCAAACAAGGCGCCTGGTCACGATGAAATAACTACCAAATTAATCAAAAACCTACCTATAAAATGGGTTGTATTTTTAACTAGCATCTTCAATGCATCTATTAATCTTTGCTACTTTCCAAAGATATGGAAGCATGCTATAGTTATTCCCATACCAAAAAGGCAACTATCTAAATCCCTGGATGATTTTAGGCCAATTAGTCTCTTGCCGATATTTGGAAAAATATTTGAGCGGATCATCCTTAAAAGACTCCAGACCTATATAGATACAAGAAATCTTCTAATTCCAGAGCAATTTGGGTTTAGAGCAAATCATTCAACAACTCACCAATTGATTACCGTTATTGATTTCATACAAAGTCGCAAATCCCTTAACGAAGCTGTTGGAGTAGTGCTTTTAGACTTAAAAAAAGCTTTCGATGTGGTTTGGCACAGAGGCCTCATCATTAAATTAACTTCTTATAATTTTCCTCGGAAATTCATCAGGTTCCTGAAGAATTATCTTCAGGATAGAACGTTCTCCGTAAAAGTTGGAACATATATATCAAGTCCTCGGCAAATAGAATCTGGTGTTCCTCAAGGCTCAATATTGAGTCCTATACTTTTCAATTTATACATCAATGATATTCCACATATCCCACAATGCCGACTAGCTCTTTTCGCTGATGATACTGCCCTGTTATCCAGCTCGCGTTCCCCAGATATTTTAATTTCCCGCCTTCAAAACTATCCTGAAATCATTTGCAATTGGTGTGATAAATGGAAACTCAATCTGAATCCAAAGAAATCTCAAGCAATTATCTTTCCTCCACAAAATAGCTTCAAGTTCACACCCAGGACAAATCTTATAATTTACTCATCTCCCATAAATTGGACCCAGCAGGTCAAATATTTGGGAGTTACTTTCGACTCTAAACTGAAATTCACCAGCCACGTGCCACCAGCCAAGGATATAATAAGAAAATCTAAAATAGCCAAAGCCTCATTATCCAATATGTTCAGTTCAAAAAGTGGTTTATCTGTTAACCAAAAATTTACTTTATACAGAAGCTGTATTCTCCCTATAGTAACATACGCATTGCCTGTATGGTTTAAATACATAACCTTGACTGATAGGAAAAGAATAGATGCATTCATGAGAATTTGTTTAAGAAGTACTGTAAATGCCCCATTTAATCTATCAAATGCAATTTTAAAGCAGGACTTAAACCAGCCTAATATAGAAGAAATATACATATCCTCGACCCAGAAATTATATCTAAAACTCTCTACTTCCCAAAATCCAGTTATACAAGAATTGTTCCAATTTGATGGAGACCTCAATCCAAGACATAAAAGACCTGGACTTCACTCTACCTGAACTGTGACCTTCCAGTCAGTTCTGAAGGCCATTTTTTAGAAATTCTTGATGCCTAACATCCACGACAAAGTGACTCGTGAGCTTTATGCTCGAATGGTACACTGTAAATTTGAGAGGAAATAAATAAATAAACTACAAACTTTTCTCCTCGATTTTTTTTCCATCTCTGAGGCGAATGAGATTCACTAGCATTAATTTTTTTTAATCAATTTTTTAGACTCTCTAAGTGACCTTTCGTTCGAACGGCCTCGCACATAAAACTTTATGTGATTGTCGCTGGCAGTTGACAGGTCCCAGATGTCGCACGGCCACTTGAGCTCCCCCGCTGAAAGAAATTACCTTCTTAGAGGCGCTATTAAAAAGCAGATTTTTTTTTATTTAGAAAAAAAAAAGGATGTTTATAATTATAAACTAAATCGTATTTGTAGGTATGATTGTACCTGCTAGAAACATAATTTTCCTAACATTTATTACAGTATATTTTTTATACTCTTAAGTATATTAATAAACCACAATTTCTATCTATCAATGTTTCCAATTTCTTTAAGATGAATGGCGCATCTAAAATGCTATTTTTTAATTTTCTTCTCCTTCCCAACACATTAAAACTAGGAGCGAATAAATCACATTCATGCTTAAATTATTGATATTCTAAAAAAAGTATTATATTATCTATCTTTTTGCATAGTCAACTGCAGTTACCCAAATGAGTAAACACAACATAATATTTTCTCAATAATTGTAAAAAATATATAAACTACGCTCTTGTGCAGTCCATTGTTTAAAAGCGATGCAAACACAATAATTCATATTTAAAAATAATATTTATGTTATTTTCGTCTATTGTTTGTGCCGACTACTATAATTTATTAAAAAGTTGCAACGATACGTATAATCCCCAATACATATATTCTTTCCCATACGTTTCTGCAATATCCGAGTTATCAAACTACTTGGTTCTACCCTGACTTGACGAGTTGGGCCAACCTGTGTCAGATGCAGGGAGTCCCCAATACAGCATAGCCAGCAGCCCCTCGCCCCCAGTCAAGATAGAGCCCTCCTCCATCCCCCTCCTCTTCCAGAAAACGTAAGAACCTCCAATACCATTCCTTAGTGTAAAAAAAAAATTATAAAGATTATATGTAAATGCCTATATAAGACAATTTGCTTATTCCCATTTTTAATCACAAGAAATACAAGAAATTATTGTTGATGGATGATGGAATTCAAAGGCCTGCATTGGAATCACACCACATTGCACCAATTCTCACTTATGCACTTTTCCTCACAAATTAGCAAAATCAGATTTTCAGTAATGACATATTAAAATGAAATAGATCACTACAACAAAGGGGGTACCTTTTTTATTTCAATTATTTTCTTGAGAGAATAGAATGTACTCCATAATATCTTTATTACTATTTGACTATTGTTGTGTGTGTGGCCAAAAGTCTGTATTTAGAACTATACACACTATATACAGACAACTCATTTTAACTTAAATATGTGTGTGATCTATAATGTGTTTACATAGAAAGAGGCGTTTGGTTAGCAACTTTATCGTTGTCAAACCAGCACCTTGCTGTCATAAATAGCATTATTATTATTTATTTTTGTTACTTTTTTCATCGCTAATTTTAGGATTGCTCTATTATTCGTACATAATGGAAAATTCGTGTTAGAACTTTTTTAAATGAGATCATTCAACCCCCTATAATACCAAAGCATTCTTTAGATGCACATGATATTCAATTACATATAGTCAAACCTATCTTTTTACTCAACTCCATAAATCATAGCTAATGACACATCCACCATTCTCTTATTTAGTTTCAGACGTCTCAGTGCCCTTTCCTCTCAGGGCAGTTCTCCTAATAAAGATATTTGAGAACGGTTGGTGCCTTTTTTAAAGGCAGAAAAGTATCTAGAATTGAATCAAAACATTATTTAGATGGGTATGATATACAAAAGTACAAGTAGTCAAACCTATTACTTAACTCCATAAATCATAGCTAAAGATACATCCACCATTCTCTTATTTCTAATTTAGTTTCCGACGTCTCAGTAATCCACTGCCCTTACCTCTCAGGGTAGTTCTACTAATAAAGATATTTGATAACGGTTAATGCTTTTTTAAAAGGCAAGCAGAGTATCTAGAATTGAATTTTTGCAGGCCCTTCAAACGGAAGCAGTAGCAAGAAATCCGCCAAATGTCCAAAACCTCTTAGTCCCTCAGAACCCCTCAATCCCCGAAAGAATGTATTCATCTGGAGTCTGGACGATACGCTGGTTATCTACGACTCCCTGCTCTCTGGAGCATTTTCTTCCAAATTCAACAAGGTAAGTTACACAGAATGCATAATGATATCCATATTTTACCTTATTTTGGATATATTCTTTTTAATCTAATACATATATTCCACAGCTAGAATGCACACCAATGTATCAATGATTACGAATTTCTGAAACGTAAACTTTACAAATTAGAAAAGTTTAAATACGTACTAATAAATAAAAAAGAAGGTAAAATTGCCTATTTATTCCCATTTCTAAAATAATTTTAACAATTTTCTATATCAAAAATAAATTTTGTGTAATAAAAAAGAATTTGAAGGTATAAATCTTTCTCAACATTTCATCCTACTTTCGAAAAAAATACTTATAAAAATATATAGAAATAAAAAAATTGAGCATATTATTTACTCATATATTTTTATTTCTACATAGTATATGGGAACGGCGGCGTTGCGACGAGCCAGCTTAAGCAACACTTGAGGACTTTGAACGCCGCCATTTCCTGCCAGGACAGCCCCTACCTCCCCAATATGGCGCCACTAATGGAAGGGCGATAAAGAATTTAATTACTTCTCGGAGATGTAACTGGAGAGTTGGGGACTGCCTCCTAACAACTGACAGGAATCTGCCAAGATATTCTATTACTATTGTATGTGTGTGTGGAAAAATCAAACTGCTTAGTGTACTGTGCTGAAAACCCTTTTTTTTAAAAGCCAATAGAATATTAAAAACTTTATTCATACTTTATTGGCAAAATTTATCGTATTTATAAATTCCTTTTGCAGCATTTTAAATATTTTAATATTCGTTTTAAACATTTTTCATTTTTTCAACATTTTTCTGTGAATTATCCCTTACTAATTACACTAAAAAGAGAAGAACAAAGGAAATGCGTTGTTCAATAATGTGACAGCTCTTTTTCAATACCCTTAATTGATATTTATATATATATTGATAAATTCGTTGTTTTTTTTTTGTCTTGTAAAAAAGGCGCACATTACATTTAATTTTCTGACCCTTTACTATTAAATTATATGAATTTCCCTTATATATATTTTCAACACGCAAGATTCAGGCTTTAATGCAACTTTTTATCCAACAAATTTTGATTGAATAGATGTAATAATTTCTTGCGATTTATTTAGGTATAAATAAATTATCTCAAAGTGATTGTCTATAAATCAATTAATATTTCTATCAATTAACTCAAAGGAGAAAATAATTAACACACACATATCCTATTACATATTTTAATTAGGTTAACTCAGGTTCTTGGGTACAAATGCTGTCAACTATCAGATAATTAGCATTACGTAAAAATATCATCGTGATCTAAAAACATTTTAAAAACCATTCACATAAGATATTTTTTGTGTCGAAAATGTTTGTGTTGCAATGGAAATTTAACGGTTCCGAAACGTGGAGGAGTAGATTGTTATAATTTTTGCCAAAATGTTATATAAATATTAGGTGTTCTTTTGAGAAAACGAGCCTCCAGAAGTTAGGGCCTGAAGTAAAAAGAAAGTCATTAGTAAACACACGTCTCTCTCATCATGTCAGAAAAAAAGAACATGAGTATGTTTTGAATTAAAAATAGAGGCGAGAACAACACGACTAATGGCTGAAGCTAAATTTAAGTGCAGGTACTCGGGTTTCTCGACGATTGTGATTACGTCAATACGTCAACCAACCCTTCCTTCTAACTTGGGGCCGTGATTGACGCCGGTCCCCACGCCCCTAGCAGAGACATTCCGCTTCTGAGGTGCTTGAACCATGCTAACATTGATATAACCTAACACATCAAAAGAGTCTTTCAATTGTCTGGGATTATAAAAATAGGATTGGGATTATATAGTCTAAAAAATGGCGCAATTACCCTATCTTAATTATGAATTGTGACATACTTATGAACACTTTAATATTAAAACGTTTGCGCTGCTCAAGTCTTACTAATAAATCTTATTTGCCAATAATAAAGTATAACTTCTAATTTGAAAAAAAAAAACTAAAAAAATAATATAATATAAATACTATTAAAATTACATTTTTATTATTTTAACATTTCGCATATTTTTAATTAAAATATATTTATTTTAAAAGAGAGATAGGATGGGGAGTATATTCTTACTTAAAATATTCATAGTCGAAAACAATTTATTTTTATTCAAATCCTATTTTAAGATTTTAGTTAGTAGATTAAGTTTATAATGCTTAAAAACTCGTTCGATTTGATGTTGTCATTTTTTACTAAAAATCGATTTGTATTTATATTTTACTCTCATATCATAGAAATATTTTAAATAAGAGTTTGTAATGATGATATTTAAATATTTAAAAAGGTAAATATAAACATCCTACGCTTGTAGCTTTGATTTTTGATAAGCACGCGCGCGAATAGTCATATTTATGCACAATTTCTTATTTTTTAAAAATATGTGAGCGGGAGTAAAAATTTAAAATTATTTTTTAATATTTCGAATCACTTTTGAGTATTGTCTCTTACTGTCCTAATAGATATATAGCTATATATAGATATATAGCTTTGAAAAAAGTCGCACATATATATTTACTTTAACGGGGCAAAGCGTAGTAAAACCTCTTGCCAAATTTTATTTGGGTATTATATATTTCAGGTTTTGAAGACTATATAACAAAGGTGAGTGAAAATGCACATGTTAGGAGAATTTGAGGAAAAAGACAATATATATATATATATATATACCCCGCATATACAGTACAACCTTCCTGTAGTTACAAAGTAAAGGAGAGTTGGGAGTAGGGAGAATTGACCTCTTACTGGTGACCAGCCAATTAGTAAAAATGGTCATTTTGGAGATGAAAACTGCCCTTTGTAGAGAGGTTTTCTCTAGTTAGAATGTCCTCTCATAGAGGTTCTACTGTATAAGTATGCACAAAATATTATTTTGTCATATATATATTTTTTGGGAACCATTTGTGAAATGGACTAACACAGGATTTTTATTCTTGTTGATTTTTTTTTTTTTACTTATCTTTTTATTAGTTTAAATTAGATCTTGGAGGTCGTGCTCATAAAGAAGTTCAAGAACTCTTCTTGGTTCTCTGTACAGGGATCCTTTGTCCTTTCCAATACAATCCAGTATATGTTGGGGAGTGGCCTCTTCTGTTTTGCACATGGGGAAACTTTTGGTTCCCTCTTTATAGACTAGAAGACGCAGGTGACCAGATTTCCATCTGGCCAATTGTGTCAACTTCCTTCTGTTTAGTTGGAGGGTCTGTTTTTTTTGGGGTTTTCTTGTTGATGAATATAAATACTTGGTCTGTCATTTAAATCTAAGAAAAATGGTTAAGTGTTGATATTAAAAAACAAAAATTGGGGGGTCTGTGGAAGGCTGGTTAAACCGTTTGGTTTTCGACCACTAAGACCCGGGTTCGATTCCTGTATTGGACACTTTTCTGATTTAAAAAAAAAATGCTCCAATGGCCCCCGATTCTTGCAAAAGTCCAACCCTACTAGTGAGTGCAAGTAACCAAACGGGGCTCTGGAATATTTGTAAGTGCAAAGTCGAACTGCTTTTCACATGTGTAGATATGTGGTGCGCTTACAGTAAAAGCAGTCGCTAACTACCCACCATGATTATCATGGCCTGTACCACGTGTACTAGGGATAATTAAAAAAAAAAAAATTGGCATATCCTGACTGTTCACATGATCATTCATTTAGCTTGTTCTATGATATTTGGCCAACCCAATTTCTCGCTAAATCAAGAAAAGTCAACCATATATGTGTTTTGGACTGTTGGCTCTCATCAGGGTGGTGCAGACTGTACTTTTACGACCAAAAATTTGGCCATAGAGGCTTCTTGAGACATCAAGATATGTGTATTTAAGGCTAAGTTTGCATAAATACACTTTTGATGTTAAAATACAAATATTAGGATTCCAGGGAAAAGTTTCTTTTTTACAAATATTTTATTTATCTCTAGGTTTCAGGTAAGAAAGCCCTTCTAAAGGAGAAAATTTTCCAAAAGTTAGAGATATTTATAAATAAAAGATTTATAAAAAAGAAACTTTTCCCCTGGAGAACTAATGTTTGTATTTTTATATTGATTCAAGGGATTATTTTATCGAATTCTGAACACTTTTGATGTGGTAAAAATATTTTAAAAAGTTTTAAAAAATCTATTTCAATCATAAAGCCAATTTCAAGAAAATCATTCCCGTATGGTGAGCAGGCAGAATGTGTGACAGGACCACAAGGAAGCTGTCAGTCTCGGGGTGAAGGTGGAATCTTACATCTTCAACATTGCCAAGAACAATCTCTTCTATCATGACCTGGAGTAAGTTCTTTACTGATCCTACACTTAATTAGAGTTAGCACAACTTGGATTATACATACAAGAAAATAAGACCTTATCTAAATAATTTATTAGTGTGTTTTTCCCACTATGTACCAAGTGCAATTCTCAACCTGCAACCCCAAAACACATTATTGACTGTATTGACTCATCCATTGATGAGCTCTACTCTTCCCAGGCAGACATTATCAAAAGTCTCAAGCTTTACAAGTTTAATACCTTAATATGATTGAGTGGAGATAAGAAAGAAGAAGATTTAATAGTGTGTGATGTTCCGGTAACAATGCTGTTACTGAAATGTCATACACTATTAAATTATTTGGATTAGGTCTTATTGTATCTTTAATTAGAGTTAGTAAACAAGGGATCTAATCCCCAGATCTCCCATCATGTTCGCACTAGCTCAATATGGATAAATATGGATCCCTTTAATTCACCAGACATAACACCATGTTCCCAAAATGTTAGCTTAGTTATAAAGAAGAAAATGTATAGTTTTTTTACACAAATGGGGAGAAGAAACTTACATTATTAAAAGAAACCCCTTTTAACTTGGAAAAAGAATACTTGAGTAAGTATTTTAAAATATTTGCCCCAGTTTTCCACTGGAAACATCCTGAATTAATCTGAGGTACATGGGTAATTAACAAAAACTTTTTCAAAAAAAAAAAAAAAAAGCTAATAATGGACAGTTATAGTTGAGCTAATTATTGCAAAAGCATTTTTCAGTTAATTCATTTATCAATAAATGTTATTAACACCAAACATTAAACAATATTATGGGGGTTTAAAATAAAAGGATTTAAAAGCGCGAATGTTTCTTTTATACATAAAACAAACTTCTACTGTCCTTACTGCGATGAAAAAATATATTGGGAGGGCTTGGCTCATCAGTGGTGAACCCTCCCAGCGGTTTCGCCAATTTAATCCACCAGACCGCTTCTCAGAGCTCATCTTTTCATCGCAGTAAGGACAGTAGAAGTTTGTTTTATGTATAAAAGAAGCATTCGCGCTTTTAAATCATTTTATTTTATATGTATAGATGGCGCGTTATTGCTTTGTGTTAATTATGGGGGTTGCTTGTAGAAGTTAAATTGGAACAATGCTGGCTTTTTTTAATTAAGAGATACCCTAGCTGTGGGTTTAAATTTTATTGACTGTATCACTGTGTGATCAAATACCTCTTTCTTGTGTTGAAACTGGAAACACAGAGTGGTAAAAGTCTTCTGTTTGTTTTACTTGGCATGATAAGGCACAATTTGTATTATAGATTAGAAACATAAGGTAATAGGATCAAATCGAAATAAATGACAATTGGCAATAATTGTGATCATATCACCCTGGCAACAATCCGACTTGTGTTGGGCAGCAATGTCAGCAGCCCCACGTGGACGATGTGTCGTCGGATGACAATGGGCAGGATCTCACAAACTACAACTTCCAGACAGATGGCTTCCACACGGGCGGACCTGGCGCTGTGGTGCGGAGTGGGGTGGACTGGAACCGCAAGCTAGCCTACCGCTTCCGCCAGATCAAGGAGATCTACCAGCTCCACTCAGTCAACCCCCAGTGCCCTCCTTGGCTCCAAGCGCGGAGACTGGAGCCAGCTGCTGTCCCAAGTGGACAAGATCACAGACAGTTGGCTGAGCCACGCGGTACGCTGCCTGCGCTACATCCACTCGGAGCCCAACTGTGTCAACGTCCTGGTCTCCAACTCCCACCTTGTGCTCATCCTGGCAGAACTGCTCATCTTTGGTCTCTCCAAGTTCTTCTCCATCGAGAACATCTACAGCTCCTCCAAGATTGGTGAGTTGGTCAGACAGGCTTCTATAAGAGGCTGGGTCTACATGACTAAAACAATATCAGTTAATGTGGGGGTCTCTTTTCTGATCTGTTATCATTGACTCCTGCTTCATTCTGTCACTTATCTCTTGAGGATACACAGCTCTCCTTGTGCATGTGAATAAAAATTAAACGGAAGAGAGGACATTATTGGGAAAGCTTATCACCTGGATGAGCTAGACCCTGCTTTGACAGCAGGATTAACAGAGTTCTCAAATTACACTTGATTCTCAAGATCTACTAGATTCAAGGCCAAATTGCATGTTAGAACAAGTCCTTCCAGTCCAAATATAATTCAAGTATGATAAATAATTGCAAATACATATAATTACCTCTAAAACCTGGAATTTATGGTTTGTGGCTCAGTAGTTTTTTTTTTTTTCATAAAACTGGTTTAAATGGCCTAATCATCCAGATTTTTACCTATCAAATGAAATAAAATTGTCTACACACAGCGCCTTATGGAAGTTTTACATTTTTGTACTGGCTTGTATCCCTAGTGAGCTGTGTTGGAAGAAATATCTCATGGCTTACACTAACTAAACATCAGCAACATAACATCAACATAAACAACATTAATTCATATTATGTTATTCTGTGTTCTCTTTGATATCTATTGGTTCTGTGTTCCCTTTGAGATATGTTGGTTCTATTTTATCTTTAATATTTGTTAGTTTTGTATGTTCCTTTTTAGACTCGTTTGTCTTGTGTTCACAATTTGTAATCTAAACTGTGTACTAGCCAGACTCCATGAATGCAATGTTGTGTGGTCCTCCAGGCAGTGAACATTGCTACGAAAGGGTCAGGACCAGGTTTGGCTCCAACTGCACCTACATCCTGATTGGTGTGGAGCATGAGAGGGAGGTGGCCAAGAAGGTAGGATGTCACATTAGCTGTCCATACAATGTCATCTCTACCCTCACCTGGCCATACAGAAGACTTGGTTTTAAAGAGTTACCTTGTTAGACAATTTGACAATTTACTCAATTGTCAAGAGGACAGAGAGGTATTCCCTCTTATCTTGACTGGACCGACCGGTCTGGGTAAACAGTGACGCCACGTGGAAGGAGGAAAAACTCAGTTCTCCCCTCTTGCTCTAACTTCTGGGTCAATTTGGCTCATGTACATAGTAACTTTTATATTTAAAATCTTTCCTATAACTAATTAAATAAATATTTAAAGTAATTTGGAAGCCTATTTCATTATTTTTCTTTGCGACAATATTGATTATTCCAATCAATGGTTACAGAAAGAAAAATTATAAGATCAAATAAAGGATAATAAAGGAGTAAATAAAGGGAAGATAAAATGTGTTAGGAAATATTATAGTTATATAAAGTGTACAAATGTCTTCAGCAAGGAAGGCTTCCCCACCTTGAGAGAGTTCTCCTCCAGACAAGGTCTTCTTGGACTCTCCTCAGTTCCATGCCGAGGAAGTACCAATAGATACGTAGATGCGTACCTTGTTAGATATGGCTTAAAATATTGTGTGCACCATCATTGCACTAGCTATTGATCAAAATTGTGTTTTCAATGCATTTTTTTAATGGAAAGATATTTCTAAAGATGTGTGTGTGTGTGTGTGCAATAAGAAAAATGTTGGTATAGAGTTGAGGCCTTAGATTAGACCTTATTAGTAACAAAACTCAGGCAGGGTTCACCACTAATGAACCGGGTCCTTCTCTCAACCATCATTGCAGTAAGGTCTATAGAATATTCTATAGAAATTCTATTGAAAAGTCTTTAAAATACTTTTAATTTTATAAGTTGGATAATCGCCTGTAGCAGTAAATTGTCAAAAGTAGAAATTTGTGGGGCGAAGAGTTTCTTACAAGGTTTTTTTATTTGGCCGAGATTTTGGGCATTTCTAACCTTCCATGGGAGCAACAACGAGCTCTCAGAGAAGTAGAAGGGCAGAAATGCTGAAATGCTCAAAAGCTCAGTTAAATATTTTTAAAAAACCATTACAAGAAACTCTTCGCCTCACGTTTTTCTACTTTTGATAATATACAGTTAAACCTCTCTATAGCGCCCCCTCTAAATAGCGCCTTCCTCTCTATAGCGCCCGATTTTAAATACATAGTATGATGCGATTTACATTAAAAGTGACCTGTCTATAGCACCCTATTTTGGTGAGTCCCAAGAGGAGGCACTATAGATAGGTTTAACTGTATTTTTTAATTTTAATAAATCTTCTAATTGGTTATTTCCCCGGGTATTTCATTTTCTGCTTGTTTGGTGTCATATTGTTGGTGATAAATTCAAGAAATGTTTTCATTCTGATATCATGTCAGTTTTCATTTGTTGCAGAGAACATCCTGGTTGTCTATTCATTCCTGTATTGTATACTTTTTTTTGTCAATTTTTGCCCTCTAAAAAAATCTTTTCTTGGGATTGACTTTTGGCAAAGATAGGTAGCAATCTTTTGATCTTCATGTTAAAGAGATTTCAAAATAATCATTGATAATTGATCTAATTTTGTGCCACATCTTCACTTATATAAAGTCAAGATATGCAGCAATTTGAGTCCTTTCACTGGGTAACATTTTTTTTTTGCTTATCCTTAGTACATGTGGTAAAGGCCATGATAATCATGGTGGGTAAAAGTAGGCGACTGCTTTTACTGTAAGTGCACCACATGTCTACACATGTGAAAAGCAGTTTGACTTTGCACTTACAAATGTGCCAGAGCCCCGTTTGGTTACTTGCACTTGCTGGTGGGGTTGGACTTTTGCAAGAATCGGGGGCCATTGGAGCATTTTTTTTTTTTTTTAAATCAGAAAAAAGTATCCAATGAGGGAATTGAACCCGGGTTGTAGCGGTCGTAAACCAATGGTTTAGACCATCCTTCCACCGACCCCCTACTGGGTAACATGGCCTATGGGAGAATTTCTATCTTCCTCCATTTGAATTGTTTAGGATTGGTTTGTTTTACTAAGGGAAACTGATTTCAAACACAGATGTAGTGGAGCTCCTTAGTGGCAACTGGCAGTTTTCATCTAGGAGATGGAAAACCTTGATTTCATAGCAGGTATAGGGGTATTCATAGCCTTGATTTGAAACTATCTAAAAGAGGCAACTTTGATCACCGATCTGCATTTGGTTTCAGAGTCCTTTATACAGTATTAGCCACTATGTCACATTGTGGAAATTAGTGCCATAGTATTAGCTAAGTCGGCCTGCCACTGAGTAGTGCTCCCAATCTTAACGATAAAGGCAGACTCATTCTACTTCACCCAATCATGACGGTTTCATTTTGACTATATTGGCTCATCCATTGATGAGCTCTACTTATCCCCAGCAGACACTATCAAAAGTCTCAAACTATATAAGCTTGATACCCCTAATATGATTGAGTGGAGATAAGAAAGATTAAGATGTCATAGTATTTGAGAGTGACATGATGCTCCATGAGAAGACCAATCAGAGATGACTGTACTATATACAATGATGAATCTCATGTTCCCTCCCACTGTCTTGAACTGAGTTGTGTGATGGCAGCTGGACATCCCCTTCTGGAACATCAACCACCACCAGGACTTGGCCAGCTTCTGCTTCGCCCTGGATGAGATCACTGGCAAGAGAGACTCTACGGTTCCTGTACCATATATATATGTGTAGCATTTTGTACACACCCCACATCTACAGAAGAGACACACATAGATTTATATATATATATATATACACGGAGACAGACTTTTTTCTATTATCAGTCTATTCTTGTTATATTCAGAAGGCAAAATAAAAAGGGTTTATTCTTATCATATCCCTTGCTGTTGTTGTGGGTGATTTTTTAAAAACCATATCATTATTAATAAAAAAGGCATTTCCTGATCGTGCAACTTAAAGTTACTGATGGCTTGCGCTATTGATTTTTATTCCGATAGATGGCGCAAGACATCAGCAACTTTTAGTTGCATGATCAGAAAATACCTTTTCTCTTAATTTATCCACCAGAAAGAAGTACAAATTCACTTTTGTACTATTTTTCACTTATCATTATGATTATTTTTTTTTTATGTTGATACCATTGTGGGTGGTGCTGTTGTTTTTAATTACTCTCACAGAGTTGCATCTGTGATTTCTCTAGAACCTTCTTGGGCAGCAATTTCCTGGCAAATGAATGGGCACATTGGAGATATAGAACCTAATTGAAGAGTAAACGAGCAATATTAAAATATATATTTATTTGAATAATATAAAATACACCAGCACTAAAGATTACAAAAAGCATTTCTTTGTACCTTTAGAAACAAATACAAATGAGAAAATATAGTTGTTGTTGTTTCTTATTCCCTTGTGTAAAGATTACACAAATTCCTTGAGTTCATGCTCCTCAAGCTGTTTTATGATAAGCAGCGGCCTCTCCCAAAGGTCCTGTTTAGTGCATCTAATGCAAGCTAAAATGTGTTCTGGGGAAGCAGGTGCCAAGCTACATTTTGGGCAAGTGGGGTAGATTTTGTTATTATTTTCTATCTTCAATGGCTTGAGATGGCCTGTTCTAAATCTTGTTAGTGTTGTTTGATGCTGTCTATTTCTGATGTTTTGAGGGTCCACTCCACTGTACCAGCTTAGGTGAGATCCTCCAGTTCTTGTTTATTTTTGTTTTGGTTAATGTCTCTATTTCTTTAAAAGTAAGTTTATTTTTCTGTGACAAGGGTTCTTTTGTGCCTTTTATTTTGCTAGCGCATCAGCAGCTTCATTACCAATGTGTGAGGGTATCCATTGAAGGTGAATTTTTGGGGAGTTTTTGGAGATAACCAATTATGTTCCTTCTTACTTTGTCTCTAAGTTCTCCTGTGTGACTCAAGTGTTTTATGGCACTTCTACAATCAGTGAGAATCCAGTTATCTTGAAAATTAGTATTTCTCATAAGTTCTGATCTGAAGACTGAGCAAAAATTTGGGTTTCTTCTGTTTATTTTCTCAATGCCATTTGTGGTTTTAATGAGACAGCCACTGTCAAAAGGAAAAATAGTAGAAAAGTTAAATTGGACTAGGGTCAGGTTGGTAAATTAAGATCTTGATAAATAAAGAAAGGGTATTTGGCCAATTCTGGAATAATTAAAGATCAACAATTTGTTGATATTTATTCTGACAGATGATACAAGCCATCAGCAACTTTAAGTTGCATGATATGGGGATATGCCTTTTTCCTTAAACATAAATACAGTAGAACCACCTCCCTTTAGTGGACATCTCTCTACAAAGGACAGTTTTCATTTGCAAAATTACCATTTTTACTATTTAGCAACTCTCAAACTCCACCTTTGCTGGTCCCAAGCCCGGATGAAAAAGGAGGAGGGAAGCAGTAACAAGCTCGCTAAAAAACCTGGGCTCAGCAGGTCCAGCTGATAGTACCCTGTAAGGGCTCCCAATCCAGTGATACAGGATGAGCAGCATTTGTACTCCATGTTAGGAGCAGCTGCACATGGCATCTGTTCCTCATGTTAGAGGCGGCCATTTCTTTTAGAGCTAAGTCGGCCTGTCACTGAGTAGTGCTCCCAGTCTTAATTACAAAGGGAGACGCATTTTACTTCACACAGTCATGATGGTTGTCAAACAAGCTTGATACCCTAATATGATTGAGTGGAGATAAGAAAGAAGAAGAGAGCAACTCTCTGGTAAGAGGACATCTCTCTCTAAAGGACACTTTAGCTTTGCAATTAGGTGTCCTTTACAGAGAGGTCCTACTGTATTATATTTTGTTTTTGTGCCAACCAGTGCCATCTCCTAATTTTGCACAATCCAAGGCTTCATATGATCAACACAGCAACTGCCCTTCTTGTGGAGTGTCACTTACAACCACCCTATTTTCCCATATCATAACAATCCTAAGGTCTCACCCCAATAATTATATACGGTCTCATGAACTTTTATACAAAGTGTATTAATCAATTTCCAGGAATGTAAAATATTTAAAGAAATATAAAAATACAATAAAATTATAGTTCGAATTCCTCAAAATAATCATTCTCATAATCAATGGACGTGTTCTGTCGTGTTTTCCAAATATCAAAACACCTCTGAAAATAATCTGCTTTTAGGTTTCTCAAAATGCCCTTCACATTATCTTTTATTTCAGTTCTTGAGTCAAATCCTTTTAGGACTTTTAATTTTAGAATAAAGTTGTTGGGGAAGAGAGTGAAAGGCCAGGAGAGTAGGGAGGCTGGAGTAGTAAACAAATTCTATGTGTATCTAACCAAATAGAGTGATAAAGCCATATGTTTTTTTATATATTTTTTTATTACCCCTAGTACACGTGGTACAGGCCATGATAATTATTGGTGGGTAGAAGTTGGTGACTGCTTTTACTGTAAGTGCACTACATGTTTACACATGTGAAAAGCAGTTCGACTTTTTGCACTTACAAATGTTCCAGAGCACTGTTTGGTTACTTGCACTTGCTGATTGGATTGGACTCTTGCAAGAATTGGGGGCCATTGGAGCATTTTTTTTTAATTGGAAAAAATGCAGAATGTGGGATTCGATCCCGGGTCGTAGCAGTCAAAAACCAATGGTTTAAACCACTCGTCCACCGACCCCATCAGCCATATATGGCATATGTATATAGTCATAATGCAAGAGTAAACTTTTCTGATGCCATTTTTTGGGTCGTCTCTCTGACCCACAATATCCCTTAGACATCACACTATATCAAAGTAGTAATGTTGTTGTTGTTTCTTATCCCCTTGTGTAAAGATTACACAAATTCCATGAGTTCATGCTCCTCAAGCTAAGTAGTAATGTAGTAGTAATGTTAATGGCATGAAACACACATTTCTAATCTACCAATCCTTTTATATCAATCAAAGTGATAAGAGATAGTGGATATTGCTGCTGCTGTGATAGAGATGCATGGAGACATCTGAGACTCTTCTTTGGACACGACAACAACAACAAAGTGATAAGAAGCTTTGAGAGAGAGATTGAAACTACTTTATTATATCATTCATATAAGGTTAAATTAAAAAAAAATATATATATATATATATAAATAAATAAGATTAAATAAGGATTATATATAAATAAATGATAATATTAAAATATAAAATTAATAAATATACATATATAAAAGGTCTTCATTGTTGGCGCCCACTCCAGGAAAGACTCCGCCACTGATGGGCCACGAGAGTTCTTTCCCACGGTGAAGTAGCTGGTGTTACCCACCTCAAGACCAAGGTGGTACTTGTAGATGGTAGCCTTCGCCACACTTGTCAGTTGCATTGCCTCGGTATGGAGGCCGACGCTGGAGAGCCAGGCCTGCAGATCCAGGGGCACTTCGCAGGAGGCGCAGAGGTCATACAGCCCGGCTACTCCAATATCTGTGGTTCAACAACCCGTCGCTGGATCCACAGGCGGCACACCTCAAGGCAGGATGGGGTAGAGCCAGCTATAGAGCGATGTGCAAGTAACCAAATGGGGCTCTGGCATATTTGTAAGTGCAAAGGTCGAACTACTTTTCACATGTGTAGACATGTGATACACTTATAGTAAAAGCAGTCACCAACTTCTGCACACCATGATTATCATGGCCTGTACCACGTGTACTAGCGATAATAAAAAAAATAAGAAAAATTCTCTTTCAGGAAATGACTACACTTGGCAGTTCAGTCAAGCTGGAAGTCAACTGAGGCAGTTTCAAGGAAATGACAATGTTCCTCTGGAAAAGTTACCATAAGCTTCAATCCTAGATAACCTAATGGATGTGGTATCAATAAATGAAATATTCAATTAATAATTTTTATGATAAGGCACAATTTGGATTATAGATTATAAACATAAGGTAATAAGACCAAATCCAAATAAATAATTAATATTTCTCATTCAGCACTTTTGTCTGAAGATGGTAACAATGCTGTTACCCAAACTTCACACATAATTTATTTATTTGAATTTGGTCTTATTACCTTGTTATTAAGAATTTTTAGTTTATTATCCATAGTTTTCAAATACAATCAATACTGATTCTACACAAACATCAAATATTATCTAACACTTTAACGAGAATTGTGTATCTCAAAACTTGCACAGTGTAAGTTTAAAATGGGTGATAGAAAATAATCCAAGGATAGCATAATCATGAAAGGGTGAAAAATTCACTTGTGGGTAGGATAGTCAGAAAAATGACCTTTTCCATCAAAATAGACAGAAAACTGCTCTGCAATCTAGCAGACTCCAGTCTGTAACACCAGCAACATCCACTGGGAGACCATGGTCCTCATCAGTCTAGGGAGGGCTTTTATTTCTGCTTCCAAAGTAACTTTACTAGGTGCCGCTCAAAAAGATCAACCTAGCTTACGTTATTTACAACAATGAATAATATATGAAGGTTATTCACATATTAACACAAAGTATCCAATGTGGAATTCAATCCCGGTTCATGGCTTGACAGCTGAGGGTTTTAACCCTTCATCCACCAATTTCTACCTATGCTTTTATTTCCTGTTCCAAAGTAACTTTACTAGATACCGCTCAAAAAGAGCAACCTAGTTTATGATATTTACAACAATGAATAATATATGAAGGTTATTCACATATTAAAACAAAGTGTCCAATGCAGGATTAGATCCCGGTTCATGGCTGTCGGGAATTGAGGGTTTTAACCACTCGTTCACCGATTTCTCTCTTTGCTTTTATTTCCCGTTCCAAATAACTTTATCAGGTACCGCTAAAAAAGAACAACCTAGCTTATGTTATTTACAATACCCGGCTTCGCCCGGGTTTTACCCGAGTAAAGGTTTGTCTAACGAATCTCTCGATAAAGTGAACATTTTTTCCCGGTCCCTTGAAAAATACTCAATAAGTTGAATAAAATCATTATTAATTGGTTCCCTCGGTAATTGGAAGTTAAAGGAATAGTATCTTGCCTTGGAATTGTATCATTATTCTTGTCTCAAATAAATTGCCGTGTCATCCTGAATTTTGTCTTTCCTAATTTTCTACATTACAAAATCATCGTATCATCATGATAATATTTAGAGCAGATTGTTGAATTATAACAGATAAATTAGAATATTTATCTTGATTATTTTAAAGCGAAAAGTTATTTCAAAAATTTTATTTGCTAGAAACCTTCCCAGTACTATACTAAATAACTTCCCAAAGTTTCATGGCGTTTCAATGAGTGGTTTGGTCAGGCATAAAGGACAAACAAACCACACACACACACATACATTCATTTTTATATATATAGATGAATAATATGAACAGGTGCTTCACAGAAAAGTGTACAATGTGGGATTCGATCCTGGTTCATGGCTGTCAGCTATCGAGGGATTTAACCACTCATCCCCCTTGCTTTTATTTCTTGAGATTGACAGGGTATTCATAAAATGTTCATTGATTAAGGAGGTATTTATCTAACCAAGTGGCTAGGCTGTTTTTAAAATAAATTTTCTCTTTGCAAAATTTACACTTTATAGAATTAGACAGTCACAAGGGGGCTCGGTGGAAGGATGGTCTAAACCGTTGGTTTTTGACCGCTACTACCCGGGTTCGATTCACGCATTGGGCACTTTTTTATGTTAAAAAAAAAAAAAATGCTCCAATGGCCCCCCGATTCTTGTAAAAGTCCAACCCCACCAGCGAGTGCAAGTAACCAAACGGGGCTCTGGCAGATTTGTAAATGCAAAGTCGAACTGCTTTTCACATGTGTAGACATGTGATGCACTTACATTAAAAGCAGTCGCCTACTTCTACCCACCATGATTATCATGGCCTGTACCACGTGTACTAGGGATAAGTAAAAAAAAACACAGTCACAGTGACACTTTACCAGCAAAACACCTCTTTGTCAAATTCAGAAAAATCCACAAATCCCTTGTGAATTTCTTAAAATCAAAGCTCACCCCATACTGGCATAGCCAGTTAGAATGAATGGTCTGCATCCTAAATGTCACACACTATTAATTTATTTGGATTAGGTCTTGTATCTTTAATCCAAATTGTTCTTTATCATCAGTGCAAGTAACTATCATACCTAGAAAGTCTAAAGTTGAACTGCTTCCACATGTGTGTGTAGACATGTGGTGCACTTGCAACATTAATGATTAGGTACCTTTTGAATTATACATTAGAAACAAAAGGTAATAGAACCAAATATATATAAATAAATAGGGTGACATTTTGGTAACAACATTGTTACCATCATTAGATCTTAATGTTACTATCATCAGACCAAAGTTGTGAATTTTTGTCTGATGATGGCAACAACATTGTTACCAAAATGTCATATACAGTAGAACCTCCCTTTAGAGGACACCCCGCTAGCGAACACCTCTCCACAAAGGACAGTTTTTATTTGCAAAATTATCATTTTCACAATTTAGCAACTCTCAGGTAAGAGGACACCTCTCCCTAAAGGACACTTTGGCTCTGCAATTAGGTGTCCTTTACAGGGAGGTTTTACTGTATTATTTATTTATTTAGAATTGGTCTTATATTACCTTGTGTTAGTAAAGTATTAGAAAGCACTTCATGATGGTCTGTATGATGTATGGATACTTGTGTTGCAAGTAACACAACCACAAAATATATTCCAAGGTAATATGGACTCAAATAATTGTCAGAGGACAAGAGGTCAGATAGCAATTCCAAAAAGTGTAAATTTGGGCTTTGAGCTGTCTGCAGGGTAAGGCTGCAGAGGTGAAGCAATGGAGCCAGGGTAAGTAATCCATGGTGGAAGAAGCATCGTCGCCGTGAAGAATGAGAGGGGAAACATGCAACAATATATTAATCTATTTAGTCTTTTGTCTGAGGATGGTAACAACATAGTTACCAAAGCACCACACTATTTATATTTGGTCTTATTACCTTGTAGTTCTAATCTATAATCAACCTCTACATGCTGGGAGGAATGACTACCACCTCCATGTCAACCATAGCTAAGGTGCGTCATGTCTTCAACAAGAAAGGGCATCGCTGCCAGCCTCTACCCTGCCCTCTAGTGACTGACATGCCGGGCCCAATAAATTCACTTCCAGTCAGTCCATAAATTGTGCCTCATTTACAAGGTAATAAGACCAAATCCAAATAAATAAATAGTGTGTGACATTTCGGTAACTGCATGTTACCATCTTCAGACAAAAGTACTGAGTGTATTCAGTACTTTTGTCTGAAGATGGCAACAACGCTGTTACCGAAACATCACACACTATTTATTTGGATTTGGTCTTATAACCTTGTGTTTATAATCTACTAGCCGAATGACCCGGGCAACGCCCGTGTTTTACCCGATTGAATGTTTTGATTCAAATACTATTTGTTACAATTATAAATTGGCGCCTTAAATAATTGCATGTTAGTTAATAACTATAGCCTATGTGTTTTATCTGTCTATGTACTGTTGGCTTCCGTAGGCGTCTCTTACTGGGAAAAAGAAAGAGAGGATTCCATTTGGTTATTATCTAATATATGCATTTATATAGGAGCGACCCGCTCCAACACAATAGTTACAAAGACAAAATAGCGAGTGGGGGGGCAAAGGTGGCGTGACTGTAGCCAACCAATAGGAGGGCGCCATTCCAAAAAAAAAAAGCAAACAGTGACAGAGATGAAAACTGATGACTGATTGATTAAGAGATGAGGAATGACGCTCGTAACTGTATATAGAATAATCCAAATTGTGCCTTATCATTGTACCTCACTTGTTGTTAGAACCACAGAGTGGCCAGAATTATCAGGGCATTAGTTGGGGGTCTGACTGTCATGTGGTGGATAGCCAACCAGCAGCTCCCCATCATGGAGTTTTATGGGAGGGCATTAGATAATCTCTCATAGCTTGCAGCTTGGAGATTAAAACGGTGAAACTGCTGCCCCTAACAATTTATTTCACAAAATCAGAAAAATGACCAGGAAGCTAAATAAGGGTAAAATACAGAAGAACCTCTCTGTAAAAAACACCTAATTGCAGATCCAGTGTCCTTTAAAGAGAGGTGTCATCCTACTGGAGAGTTACTAAATAGAAAAAATGATAATTTGAACAATAAAAACTGTCCTTCATAGAGAGGTGTTAGAGAGAGAGTGAGGTTCTACATAACAACTAATTCTCACATTATGGTAGATGCTTTATCCCTAAAGAGGTATACTGTGGAGTCACAAGAGAGATAACACCAAAATTGTGTGACATTTTGGTAACGCTGTTACTGAAACATCACATAAACACTCATGGACAAATTATAAGGCACAAATTTGGATTATAGATTATAAACACAAGGTAATAAGACCAAATCCAAATAAATAAATAGTGTGTGACGTTTTGGTAACAGCGTTGTTACCATCTTCAGACAAAAGTTTTTTCCACTTTTATGTTTCTCAGAAAATTATCTTCTTCTTATCTGCTATCTTGTTTACACACTTGATAACAGTAACTATTTAAACCATGCTGTGATAAAATTTCTCATTCAGTACTTTTGTCTGAAGATGGTAACAACGCTGTTACCGTAACGTCACACACTATTTATTTATTTGGATTTGGTCTTATTACCTTACACAATAAAATCCTATATAATTGCAATTAGATATTCAAGGAATGAAAGGAAGAAAAAATTGCAAAGAGTTTCTTTATTCTAAATGTTGGCGAGCTTTCAGGCGTTAGCCTATCTTCAGGCCGATTTCGCAAAAAATATATATATATACAAATAACACAAAATCTAAACTATATTTATATATATATATATTTTTTGCGAAATCGGCCTGAAGATAGGCTAACGCCTGAAAGCTCGCCAACATTTAGAATAAAGAAACTCTTTGCAATTTTTTCTTCCTTTCATTCCTTTTTCTTATTACCTTGTATACTCATGGACAAAACTTAAGGAAGTTGTACCTTTTACCATGTATATCGGAATTCAGACAATGAAAGATATCACAGTGACCTTTATTGATACGATGCATGCCATCTGTTATAAAAAATTTGAATTATTTTTGACACGTATGTTTCTTTTAAAAATAAATCAATTTTCTACTGCCCTTACTGCAATGATAAAATAATGGATGGGCCTGGTTCATCAGTGGTGAACCCTCCCAGTGGTTTCGCCAGTTTAATCTACCATCAAATTTCTTATAACAGTGACCTTTATTGAAGACACACAAGATAACCATGTGGGAACAAAATTGCCTCTGTCTCTTTAAAATAATAAACTACAGGTGACATGAAAGACTTTACATTTCCTTAAGTTTTGTCTATGAGTGTAATTTACTTATTTGGTCTTGTTCCATTGTGATTAATGTTTACCTTTTTTATCAGAGACGAAAAAAAAAAGCTATTTTTAACACTATTTCGATATGGCACAATTTGGATTATAGATTATAAACACAAGGTAATAAGACCAAATAAATAAATAGTGTGCGACGTTTCGGTAGACGTTTCGAAGATGGTAACAACGCTGTTACCGAAACGTCACACACTATTTATTTATTTGGATTTGGTCTTATTACCTTGTGTTAACACTATTTCTTTTTTTTATAAATGATAACAAAAATAAGGAGAGAGGGCTTGGCTCATCAGTGTTTAACCCTCTCAAAAGTATTGCCAAATTAATCTTAGATGTTAGCAGAGGTAAACAAATTTATTTGATTGATGTTACTGTGATATTTAATGTTTTACTTTGAAGCTACAAGATAATAAGACCTAATCCAAATAAATTAATAGTGTGCGACATTTCAGTAACAGCATTGTTGCCATCATCAGACAAAAGAATAAATTATTTATTTACACAAGGTAATAAGACCAAATCCAAATAAATAAATAGTGCGTGACGTTTCGGTAACAGCGTTGTTACCATCTTCAGACAAAAGTATTGAATGAGAAATTTTACCACAGCATGTTTTTAAATAGTTCCTGTTATCAAGTGTGTAAACAAGATAACAGATAAGAAGATATTTATCTGAGAAACACAGAATATTATTTTTAGAATTTTTTTATTTTCAAATATAATTAAAAAAGCATATCTATAAATATCATTTATATTTCCTCTTTCTTCCATTCTGTTAATTGTAGCACATTTCTTTTGAATGAAAAATGCTTCTTTAAATTGTCTCTTGAAATAATTTTTCTCATAATCTAGTATCTTTGTTTCTTTTAGGTTAAAATTATTATGTCCTGTGATTTTTCTATGTTCTACAATTGTGCCTTATCAAATGATTTATTTATTCACTACTAGCCGAATGACCCGGGTTTTACCCGATTAAATGTTTTAGTCAAATACTGATAAAGCACAATTTGGATTATAGATTATAACAAAAGAAAATAAGACCTAATCCAAATAATTTATTAGTGTGTGATGTTTCGGCAACAACATTGTCACACACTAATAAATTATTTGGATTAGGTCTTATTTTCTTTTATTAGTCAAATACTATTTGTTACAATTATAAATTGGTGCCATGGATGGCACTCATGTGAAACGTCCCGCTCCAAACTGTGTGTTTTTAAAATATAAAAATGTAAATTTTCACCATGATATTTGAAAATTATTTATTTTGATTTTCAAATACTATTTGTTACAATTATAAATTAGCGCCGTGGATGTTACTCTTGTGAAACATCCCGCTCCCCTTCTCTGAGAATCAATATTTTTATAGAGAGATGATCTGGCTTTGTGTCTTCTGCTCGAATAAATGTTTTTCTGTTAGAATTTTGTTCCTGCATAATAAAATTGAACTGGCTTCATCAGTGGTTTCTTCTTTTTGGAATTTTTCCCGATATAATTTTGCATATGATAATTAAACATGAAACAGCAATATTGTCATCATCATTTTCTGACTAAAAAAACAACTAATTTTGCCCAGAATCTGTCAATTTCAATTTTTTTTGGCGAAAAAATCTGATAAATATCTCTTCCAGATTTTTCTCTATGTCCTGTTAAAACACGTTTTACATGTACATTAGGTCAGCTGATATTACCTCCCATCTTCACCACAAGAGGCGCTGCTTGCGAGCGAAAGGGCAAATTTTCAATGCAATTTACAAATAACTTGATGAATATTTGGGATGAAGACCTGAAATTTTCACTATAAGTTTTTCCAGATTCTACTCTATATACTGTTAAAATTTCAGTCAGATTAGTTACGTATTGTGGACGTGTATAGCCGATAAACATACACACATACATATATACATACACTGACTTTTATATATATAAATAGGGATTAATTTATTTCCTTGTAGCTATATGGATACGCTCCAGGAGCCTGGGTTACCTTTATGTTACTATTACTACTGGAGCTATAATCCAAATTGTGCTTTTTCAGTTTTGCTTTGAAACAAAAGGTAATAAGTTGATAAGGCACAATTTGGATTAGAAACACTAGGTAATAAGACCAAATCTAAATAAATAGTGTGTGACATTTCTATAACAGCATTGTTACCATCTCCATGAAAGTCACACACTATTCATTTATTTGATCGGCGGGGGGTCGGTGGAAGGCTGGTTAAACCGTTTGGTTTTCGACCACTACGACCCGGGTTCGATTCCCGCATTGGACACTTTTTCTGTTTCAAAAAAAAAAAATGCTCCAATGGCCCCCGATTCTTGCAAAAGTCCAACCCCACCAGCGAGTGCAAGTAACCAAACGGGGCTCTGGCACATTTGTAAGTGCAAAGTCGAACTGCTTTTCACATGTGTAGACATGTGATGCGCTTACAGTAAAAGCAGTCGCTAACTACCCACCATGATTATCATGGCTTTGAAATAAGAAAGAAGAAGAAGATTTGATCTTATAAGTTTATTTTTTTTGCTTATCCCTAGTACACGTGGTACAGGCCATGATAATCATGGTGGGTAGTTAGCGACTGCTTTTACTGTAAACGCACCACATGTTTACACATGTGAAAAGCAGTTCAACTTTGCACTTTCAAATGTGCCAGAGCCCCGTTTGGTTACTTGCACTCGCTGGTGGGGTTGGACTTTTGCAAGAATCGGGGGCCATTGGAGCATTTTTTTTTTTTTTTAACAGAAAAAAGTGTCCAATGCGGGAAACAAACCCGGGTCATAGTGGTTGAAAACCAAACGATTTAACCAGCCTTCCACCGACCCCCGTTCTTATAAGGTAGTAAGTTCAAATCAAAGTTATTAACCCGGCAGCGGTCGCGCCCTCTTTTATACCTTGAAAGGTCGCGGTGGGTAAAATTTACCCACTTTTAAAAACCTAAATAAATCAAATATTCTTTTCAATATTTTTATTGTTTTCTATGTTAGAATAATGATTTGTCTATTAAATAACTTTACATAAAATCCTGAGATATAAAAATCATTTTATTTATTTTATTAATAACAAATCAAAATATCAAATATTTATGATATATTTGACTATTTTATGAAAATAAAAATATATATTGAAGATAGGTTATAAAATATAAATTTGTATGAAAGTTATCACTTCCTTTCATAGAAATTAGGACTTGTTTCGTCCTTTATGACATTCTTGACAAATTATTACAGAGTGTTCCTTACACAAAAAAGCAAAACAGTACTGGCAATGTTGAATAGTTTTTCTGTCCTTTTTTTCTTTCTGGCATTTCTTGCATCGATGTATTTCTCCTATTTTTGACTTTTTAGATGGACCAGGCTCTAACAAATTAAAAATATCGGATGCCTCTTCCTTTATTTCACATGGCATTCTTCCGCTTACTGTGCGAACTTTGACCATCTCTTCAATAAGATCTAAGGATAAGGTTTTCAAAAAATGACGTCTTGATTTAACCTTTGATGCGTTGGCATTTGCAAAATGAATTATCTGGGAATTTATTGCCCCAATATTTAAAAGTGAATAAAAAATAACCATGGGCCATCTTCTTGAATTTCTAGCACAGTTATATGTAGCTGTCATTTCGTCCATCATATCTACACCACCCTTTGTCATATTATAAAACATTATCATCTCTGGATTTTTCAATTCTCCCGTTGAATCATCTATATTTGCATCGTGGTGCAGAGTTGAAAGCATAAGTACAACTTTATTCTCTTTAGGCTTGTATGAAAGAAGTGTCATTTCACTTTGAAAGCCAAAAACACTAGTGTGTACATTTCTACCTCTGCTGATGACAAACTCTGAGGGGATTTCCTTTTTATTTCTTTTTAAGGTACCAACAATTGTTAGTCTATATTGTTGTAAAAGTTTTAGAGCTAAAGAATAACTGGTGAACCAGTTATCCATTGTTACATTGCGGCCAGTTCCCTTGATTGGCTCACACAATCGTTCCACAACGTCACTTGGACTGTTGCTGACATTGTAAGGACCTTCAGGGTTTTTTCCTGAATAAATCTCCAAGTTACAAGTATAAAACATTTTTGAATCCACGAGAGCAAATAATTTTATTCCATATTTATTGTGTTTACTCGGAATATACTGCCTGAAATTGCATTTCCCTCTGAAAGCGTCAAGCTTTTCATCCAACGTTATATATTCCGAAGGAGAATAATGCTTTTGGCAATTTTTTACAAAAGTATCAAGAATCAATCTCACAGCTGCTAATTTATCTTGACGAAGTCTTTCATTTCTTGTAGCTTTGTCATCAAAATGAATTAGTCTGAGAAGAAATCGTAATCAGTTTTCAGACATAGCTATTCTACACAATTCAAATCCAGTACTATCTCTTGCCCATGCATCATCTGTATTCAATTTATTCGCTTTCATGACCCCAAGAAAGTAAATAATTCCCAATAAAGCTTTAATTTCATGTAGGTTTGTCAAATTAGCATCTCTTTCTCTGCTATAGTTCTGCTGAATATTCCTAATGTAAATGTTAGTATTTGTAACTATGCATTCAAGTACAGTAAAACCCCTCTATAGTGAACCCCAATGGGACAGAGCTTTTGGTTCACTATAGCCACGGTTTGGCTATTTTTTTTTTACTTTTCAAAAATTTTAGACCGTATAATTAAAAAACAGCCATACACACAAGAAGAGGCTGTCTCTTAATAGTGGTCACTTTATTTTAATTCCCTTAATTGACTAATTTCCTTATATTAATACTGAATAATAATAGAAATCATTAGATAATAGGTTCTTCTTGTGATTAACATACATGTACCTCTATGTCCAAGTTAAAAATCAAGACAAATCCTAGGCAAAGTTTTATTAAATATATATTCAAAGATATGAAATGATTTTAAAACATCATTATCACATTATATAATACAATTTTTACTTGAAAAAATGGCTCTAATACCTTGTTGTTTCAAAGCATTCTTCCAAGCATTGCACCATTCAAATAAAGTTAGTGTTTTTCTTCCATTTCATGTTTCCCCATATTCTTCTAGGTCTAGATTTCGTTTTTTTTTTTTTAACCTGCCATGCAAAACATTGCTGACTTTAAAATCACCATAGTTAATGGCATAAAAATAATTTTTGTTTCATCACGGGACCGTTTATTTGGACTTTTTTTTTTTAGCCCTAAAACGTACGATCGCGATCGCGGCAAAAGTTGAAGTTGATTCCTCTTTGTAACAATTTTAAATAACTTTATATTTTATCTTTTATAATAGAAAAGTTATATTCTCTTATTTTAATATGTTCTTAACATTTTGCCTATGTTGTTTCACTTTGAAAAGTTCTGAAAATGGCCTTTTTTTTAAAATGAAATAATGCTTTTGTTTTTAAAATGCCTTTGTTTTCTTCATTTTGGAAGCCATTTGCATTTTTTATATTTTAAATTTAATGGATGCAAAGATATTCTAATTAATAAAAAGTATAATGTGTAAAAATTTATACAACATACAGCAAAAATAAAGTGCAAAAATCAAACAAACAATGCCGCTAAATTTATTGTTTTGAAATCGCGATCCGCGAGCTTTAAACATGCTCAAAATTATGTTTTTTATTTTTTTTTTTTAATTACAATTCTAAGTTCGTTATAAGCATAGTATTTTTAATAGATTTTATCATTTTGGGACCCAAAATAGGTTCGTTATAGGGGTAGTTCGTTATTCTAAAAATCGCAAAGTTCGTTATAACGATGGTATTTTCAATGGAATGGAATTGGGAATCGGCGTGGGTTCGTTATAAGGGAAGGTTCGTTATATCCAGGGTTCGTTATAGCGGGGTTTTACTGTATATTGTCATCTATAGATTCCAACAATCTAATATCGATTTAGCATTTTTTGCTTCACCCTTTACCCCTGGTAGATGAGTGATAATATTTTCACTGCGAGTTCGAACATTTTTTGGGGGAAGAGCTTTCTTCCATTTAGTCTTTTGGTCCTTTCCTATATAGTAATTGAAGTGTTGGAAAAGAAGGAGTCCGAAGCAGCCAATAGGAAGCCGACGGAAGCGGCTACAGGGATACAGCGGCTAAAATGAGAAAACAAAAACAGAAGAACCTGTAAACAACTTTCGAACACAAGAATTTGCCCTGATCTCCGATTCTTTTAGTGTAAATATTTAAATATATAATTAATTAAAAACTACTTTACTTATTTTCTTAATTTATAATAAATATAATTTTCCTTCCTGTTTTCGTCTAATATTTTAATAGTGCTATAAGCGGCGACACCTTAATTTTGAACCTTCAACCCCGCCGACCAAGAATAGAGGTGATCGACTACCTCTATAGAACTTAGATCGTCGTCACAACACAGAGTGGCGGTGAAATCGCAATAGAAGCTTGGATCCTCATTGTTTTCTTCTTCTGATAATGTATACTGTTCAGTGTCTGTACTCCAATTCCTCTCTTCTATATGATCATCAGTTTCTGATACCTCATCATCGGGATTTGGAATATTATTATCATCACGGAGAAATCAGCATTTGAAAGCATTTTATGTAAAATAATGTAAAAAGAGGAAATAAAATATAAATCCTACCTTATTGTTGGAAGAATAGATTGTGTATTATTGCACTTGGGGCAGCAAAACCAAACAACAAGAAGCCAGAAAGTAACTCGAAACTTAATTACGCAAACTAAAACCAAAAGCGTTAAAAGGTCGCGCTGGGTAAAAATTACCCAATGACGAGAACTGAAAAGGTCGCACTGGGTAAAATTGACCCAAACATGCTAATAAAATGAATATATGTCATAAAATTAAAATTATAGGTTTATTATAATAATCTTTAGATAGAGATTTAGAAAGGTACTGAGAATATATTTTAAATATATATATTTTTTAATATAGAAATATTTTCGAAAAGTTCCTTCTGGGTAATTTTTACCCATTGCGACCGCTTAAGGGTTAAAATGTTTCATGACATTTCAATTTTGTCTTAATAACTTTTCTAATCTATAAACCAAATTGTATGTTCAAATCAATAAGCTTGAGGGATAAGTATCTTTCAAAGATACTTATCCCTCAAGCTTATTGATTTGAACATTCTATTATGGGATTAGCCTATTAATAGTAAACCAAATTGTACCTCATCAATATGCTAGTTACAAATGTATTGATATTTCTATACAAATGTGGTGTTTCTAGTCATTGGATGGTAACACACCATATAACCAATTTCTGTGAAATATATATTTTTTATTATCCCTAATACATATGGCCATGATAATTATGGTGAGTAGAAGTTGGCGACTGATTTTACTGTAAGTGCACCACATGTCTACACATGTGAAATACAGTTTGAATTTTGGACTTACAAGTGTGCCAGAGCCCTGTTTGGTTCACTGGTGGGGTTGGGCTTTTGAAAGAATCAGTAGCTATTAGAGCATTATTTTAAATTAGAAAAAGTGCTCTATGTGGGATTTGATCCAGGGTAGTAGCGGTCAAAACCCAATGATTTAAATCACTTATCCACAGCGAAACCCTTTGTGTCAGCACTAATTACTCTTTGATATGATTTGAAATTACTCTTTGAAAGTTGTCAAATTTCTACAAGAACTAAATAGATTATGGGAATAATTTCTCCCAATAGATTTTATATCTTCCATTTGTGAGATATGTAGAAAATGATCTTTTTTTCTTAAAATGTTACAAGAAAATAAGACCTAATCCAAATAAATTAATAGTGTGTGATGTTTCAGTAACAGCATTGTTACCATCATCAGATAAAAGCTCATTTATTCTTTTGTCTGATGATGGTAACAATGGTGTTAACGACATACATTATTAATATATTTGGATCAGGTCTTATTTTCTTGTAGCTATAATCTATAATCCAAATTGTGTTTTATAATTTCCCACCTTTTGACACAACAGTCTGCCTCATCCAAGAAACTACCACATGAACCCAACCTCAAGACTTGGGTTTCAGGCAAAATTTTACATTTTCAACGGTGTTTTACTTCTGGAAAATTTTAGCCCTATAGATAGCATAGCCAGTTAAACACTTTGTTGGGAGATTCAATGATTTGGTGGGTCACTCGCTTTTTTTTTATCCTTAGTATATGTGGAACAGGCCATGATAATCATGGTGGGTAGTTAGCAACTTCTTTTACTATAATTGCACCACAGAGTAGAGCCCCCCTGTAAAGGACACCTAGTTGCAGAGCCAAAGTGTCCTTTGTAGAGAGGTGTCCTCTTACAGGAGAGTTGCTAAATAGTAAAAATGGTAATTTTGCAAATAAAACTGTCCTTTGTAGAGAGGTGTCCTCTTACCTGAGAGTTGCTAAATAATAAAAATGGTAATTTTGCAAATAAAAACTGTCCTTTGTAGAGAGGTGTCCTCTTACCTGAGAGTTGCTAAATAATAAAAATGGTAATTTTGCAAATAAAAACTGTCCTTTGTAGAGAGGTGTCCTCTTACCTGAGAGTTGCTAAATAGTAAAAATGGTAATTTTGCAAATCAAAACTGTCCTTTGTAGAGAGGTGTCCTCTTACCTGAGAGTTGCTAAATAGTAAAAATGGTAATTTTGCAAATCAAAACTGTCCTTTGTAGAGAGGTGTCCTCTTACCTAAGAGTTGCTAAATAATAAAAATGGTAATTTTGCAAATCAAAACTGTCCTTTGTAGAGAGGTGTCCTCTTACCTGAGAGTTGCTAAATAGTAAAAATGGTAATTTTGCAAATCAAAACTGTCCTTTGTAGAGAGGTGTGTCCTCTTACCTGAGAGTTGCTAAATAGTAAAAATGGTAATTTTGCAAATCAAAACTGTCCTTTGTAGAGAGGTGTCCTCTTACCTGAGAGTTGCTAAATAGTTAAAATGGTAATTTTGCAAATCAAAACTGTCCTTTGTAGAGAGGTGTCCTCTTACCTGAGAGTTTCTAAATAATAAAAATGGTAATTTTGCAAATAAAAACTTTCCTTTGTAGAGAGGTGTCCTCTTACCGGAGAGTTGCTAAATAGTAAAAATGGTAATTTTGCAAATGAAAACTGTCCTTTGTAGAGAGGTGTCCTCTTACCGGAGAGTTGCTAAATAGTAAAAATGGTAATTTTGCAAATGAAAACTGTGCTTTGTAGCGAGGTGTCCTCTTACCGGAGAGTTGCTAAATAGTAAAAATGGTGATTTTGCAAATGAAAATCGTCTTTTGTAGAGAGGTGTCCTCTTACCTGAGAGTTTCTAAATAATAAAAATGGTGATTTTGCAAATAAAAACTTTCCTTTGTAGAGAGGTGTCCTCTTACCGGAGAGTTGCTAAATAGTAAAAATGGTAATTTTGCAAATGAAAACTGTCCTTTGTAGAGAGGTGTCCTCTTACCTGAGAGTTTCTAAATAATAAAAATGGTAATTTTGCAAATAAAAACTGTGCTTTGTAGCGAGGTGTCCTCTTACCGGAGAGTTGCTAAATAGTAAAAATGGTAATTTTGCAAATAAAAACTGTCCTTTGTAGAGAGGTGTCCTCTTACCTGAGAGTTTCTAAATAATAAAAATGGTAATTTTGCAAATAAAAACTTTCCTTTGTAGAGAGGTGTCCTCTTACCGGAGAGTTGCTAAATAGTAAAAAATGGTAATTTTGCAAATAAAACTGTGCTTTGTAGCGAGGTGTCCTCTTACCAGAGAGTTGCTAAATAGTAAAAATGGTGATTTTGCAAATGAAAACTGTCCTTTGTAGAGAGGTGTCCTCTTACCGGAGAGTTGCTAAATAGTAAAAATGGTGATTTTGCAAATGAAAACTGTCCTTTGTAGAGAGGTGTCCTCTTACCGGAGAGTTGCTAAATAGTAAAAATGGTAATTTTGCAAATGAAAACTGTCCTTTGTAGAGAGGTGTCCTCTTACCGGAGAGTTGCTAAATAGTAAAAATGGTAATTTTGCAAATGAAAACTGTCCTTTGTAGAGAGGTGTCCTCTTACCGGAGAGTTGCTAAATAGTAAAAATGGTAATTTTGCAAATGAAAACTGTCCTTTGTAGAGAGGTGTCCTCTTACCGGAGAGTTGCTAAATGGTAAAAATGGTAATTTTGCAAATGAAAACTGTCCTTTGTAGAGAGGTGTCCTCTTACCGGAGAGTTGCTAAATAGTAAAAATGGTAATTTTGCAAATCAAAACTGTCCTTTGTAGAGAGGTGTGTCCTCTTACCTGAGAGTTGCTAAATAGTAAAAATGGTAATTTTGCAAATGAAAACTGTCCTTTGTAGAGAGGTGTCCTCTTACCGGAGAGTTGCTAAATAGTAAAAATGGTAATTTTGCAAATGAAAACTGTCCTTTGTAGAGAGGTGTCCTCTTACCGGAGAGTTGCTAAATAGTAAAAATGGTAATTTTGCAAATGAAAACTGCCCTTTGTAGAGAGGTGTCCTCTTACCGGAGAGTTGCTAAATAGTAAAAATGGTAATTTTGCAAATGAAAACTGTCCTTTGTAGAGAGGTGTCCTCTTACAGGAGAGTTGCTAAATAGTAAAAATGGTAATTTTGCAAATGAAAACTGTCCTTTGTAGAGAGGTGTCTGCTAGCGAGGTGTTCGCTGAAGGGAGGGTCTACTGTATCTACACGTGTGAAAAGCACTTTTTTCAGGTCTCTCGCTGAACTCTTGAAATACAAGCAGCCTTGGAATAATTGGCCATAGTTTCTAAGACAGTTTTACAGTAGCTATACATCACCATGGGGCTTTACACAATAACACTTATTTCATTATCCATAGCCCTGGGTTGATGTGAACAAATGAAAAAATCTGTTTCAGATACACAGCACTAAGGATGCTAATCTGCCATGGCTAGCAAAGGTAAATGCTCATTGATAAAGCACAATTTGGATTATTAATATATACAGTTATCAGCATCATGCACAATTCTTTCTTAATTCTGTCACCGTTTGCTTTTGGTTCAGTGGTAGAATGCTCGCCTGCCACGCGGGCGCCCCGGGTGCGATTCCCGGCCGATGCATTTTTTTTTTTTTTTAATTTTTAAAACTCATTTATATTATTAAAATAGATGTGCTTTTCCTGTCTATGTACAGATTTATGGTCTATGTACACAAGTATGTATACAAGTTATTTGCAAATTGCGTGGCAAATTTGCCCTTTCGCTCACAAGCAGCGCCTCTAGCGGTGAAGATGGGAGGTAATATCAGCTGACCTAATGGACATGTAAAACGTGTTTTAACAGGACATAGAGAAAAATCTGGAAAATATATTTTTCAGATTTTTAGTCAAGAAAAATAAATTGACAGGTTCTGGGAAAAAAGTAGTTGTTTTTTATTCAGAAAATGATGATGACAATATTGCTGTATCATATTTAATACAGTTATCAGCGTCATGCACAATTCTGTCACGTGTCAAGTTACGGTAAGTAAAAATTTAAAAATTAAAAAAAGATGCCAAAACCCGGGATCAAACCAGGGACCTTTAGATATTCAGTCTAACGCTCTCCTAACTGAGCTATTTCGGCTTATTTTAGTTATTTCTATAGAAGCTTCTATCTTTATAATTATGTATATTTTCAAAAAGTCAATTCACACCTCTTCGCTGGAGACCATGGGAACACTGACTAATTCATTATGCTAACATATAATAAAAGTATCAGTCATCAACAATTCTGTCATTGTTTGCTTTTTTGAATGGAATAAATACCCAAATAGGGCCATTTCTTATAAGCATCGGTGGTTCAGTGGTAGAATGCTCGCCTGCCACGCGGGCGGCCAGGGTTCGATTCCCGGCCGATTTATTTTTTTTCTTTTTTACAATTTTTAAAACTCATTTATATTATTATCCCTATATATATAAAAGTCAGCGTATGTATGTATGTATGTTTGTCAACTATACACGTCCACAATACGTAACTAATCTGACTGATATTTTAACAGTATATAAAGTAGAATCTGGAAAAACTCTTAGTGAAAATTTCAGGACTCTATCCCGAATATCCTTCATGTTATTTGCAAATTTGCTCTTTCGCTCGCGCCTCTAGCGGTGAAAATGGGGGTTGATACCAGCTGACCTAATGTACATGTAAAGTTTGGAGTGGGACGTTTCACAAGAGTGACATCCACGGCTCCAATTTATAATTGTAACGAATAGTATTTGAATAAAAACATTTAATCGGGTAAAACCCGGGCGTTGCCCGGGTCATTCGGCTAATAGATTATAAATACAAGGTAATAATCAAAATACAAAACTATTTTAGACGCGTATGATTCTTTTTAAAATTAAACAATTTCTACTGCCCTTACTGCAATGGAAAAATTAATGGGAGGGCCTGGCTCATCAGTGGGCCTCATTAATTTTTCCATTACAGTAAGGACAGTAGAAATTGTTTTATTTTAAAAAGAATCATACGCGTCTAAAATAGTTTTGTATTTTGATAACAGATGGTGCGCTAGTACAAGGTAATAAGACCAAATCCAAATAAATAGTGTGTGACGTTTCGGTAACAGCGTTGTTACCATCTTCAGACAAAAGCACTGAATGTACTTTTGTTCATGTACAACTGTTCAGTACTTTTGTCTGTAGATGGTGACAACGCTGTTACCGAAACGACACACACTATTTATTTATTTGGTCTTATTACTTTGTGTAAATGATCATTGATGCATTCGTTAGTTAGAATGATGTAATGGCACCTGTGTTTCTTAACTCCTCATTGAATAAATACTTTTTGGACAAAAATGTTTTTTTATTTAAAAACAATTAAATTTTTACATTTAAAATATATTATTTTTGGAAATATTCAATTTTATAATAAATATTGATAGTATTTATTGGCAAAAAACAAACAAAAGATGAAACAAGAACAATATTTTTTCCATTATTATATTCACTTACTCAATTGGTATTTACAAAATTAGTAAATTCAGTTAGCGAGCCATTTTATAAGAAATCTTTTGCCGTCTTTCCATTTTTCGTTGTTTCTTTTCATCCACTTCTGGAGGAGCTGGTTGGAAAAACCAAGGACCCAAGAAGTTTATCCAGAGCAATCTTGCACATTGAATTGGAGCTAAAAGCCAAAATAGAAGGCAATAATCAGACAAAATTGAGATTGATTGTACAATTGCTGTTAATATAATACAGTCTTTTATAGTTTCTGCAAATCCTCCACCTTCCATATTGAGGTCAATTCCACCATCAATAAGTGCACCAGATTCGGAAAATATTGGCTTTGCCATTGATTTCATCAACTGTAGGCACCCAAAGTACACTAAAGAAGAAAACGCTATAACCATAATATAAAATGTTGTGAAAGTTTCCCAAAAAAGTAATACATTAAGGGCCACGTAAATTCCTTCTGCTATCAATGACATAAGCATATAAAATTTGATAGTACTCTTGTTCTCTTCGTATATTTGCTTCTGGCCTTTTGTGCCTTGTTTTCCCTTATGAGGGGGCATTGTGAAGTCAGTTTAGAATTTAATACAAAATCGAGGAATTTAAAAAATATTTCGGCGATTTTTACTATTGTTGTTTTAAAAAAATCTAATATTTACAAATGTTCAATTTTGCCAGTTAGCAGGTTATTCCTTCCTTTAATTTTGCTCGAAAAAATTTCAGTGATTTTTGAAATAATTACTCTGCTGTGTATTTTTTATTTTTTAATCAAAAGTTTTGAAAGTTATTAATATTTCAGGTATATATAAAGTTTAATTTAATAAAAAAGTTATAAATCTATATATATAGAAATGAATGTATGTGTGTCTGTTTGTTTGTTTGTCCTTTATGCCTGACCAAACCACTCATTGGATCGCCATGAAACTTTGGGAAGTTATTTAGTATAGTACTGGGAAGGTTTCTAGCAAATAAAATTTTTGAAATAACTTTTCGCCTAGAAATAATCAAGATAAATATTCTAATTTATCTGTTATAATTCAACAATCTGCTCTAAATATTATCATGATGATACGATGATTTTGTAATGTAGAAAATTAGGAAAGACAAAATTCAGGATGACACGGCAATTTATTTGAGACAAGAATAATGATACAATTCAAAGGCAAGATACTATTCCTTTAACTTCCAATTACCGAGGGAACCAATTAATATTGATTTTATTCAACTTATCGAGTATTTTTCAAGGGACCGGGAAAAAATGTTCACTTTATCGAGAGATTCATTAAACAAACCTTTACTCGGGTAAAACCCGGGCGAAGCCGGGTACATCCATACAAGAATAATGATACAATTCCAAGGCAAGATACTATTCCTTTAACTTCCAATTACCGAGGGAACCAATTAATATTGATTTTATTCAACTTATCGAGTATTTTTCAAGGGACCGGGAAAAAAATGTTCACTTTATCGAGAGATTCGTTAGACAAACTTTTACTCGGGTAAAACCCGGGCGAAGCCGGGTACGTCCGCTAGTAATATATATATAAATGAAGGAGTATATGCATTTTTGATTTTATCAAGGAAATTTCTGAAATACAATAAGGTCATTTTGATTTTGTGCATATATATTTATAAATGTTTTATAGTTTTGAGACAAAATTTTGAAGTTTGGGAACAAATTTTATAGTATATTTGCAATATTTAAAGTTTAATAGTGAATTTTCAAAGATTTAATAACTAAAATTGATGATTAACAATGATGTTTTAGGTAGTTTAAGCCTCACTTGATGTAAAATGGAAACAAAATAATTTAAAATAACATAATTATACTAACACAAAGCAATAACGCGCCATCTATTCATATAAAATAAAAGGACTCAAAAGCGCGAATGTTTCTTTTATACAAATACAAACTTCTACTGTCCTTACTGCGATGAAAAAATATATTGGGAGGGCTTGGCTCATCAGTGGTGAACCCTCCCAGCGGTTTCGCCAATTTAATCCACCAGACCGCTTCTCAGAGCTCTAATACTGTATTGGATCATTCTGCTTTTATATGCTACACTGAAGGATGGAATCTTATAAATGGTTTTCAAGTAAACTATGGACATAAGCTTATAGGACAGTATCATTACATTTAAATATTTGCATCGAGCAATGCTCTTCAGCAAACTATAAAGACAAGGCCAGTTAGGCATAAATTAACACAAAGCAATAACGCGCCATCTATACATATAAAATAAAAGGACTCAAAAGCGCGAATGTTTGTATTTGTATAAAAGAAACATTCGCGCTTTTGAGTCCTTTTATTTTATAATTATATTACATAACCCTATTTATTATTAGTAGCAACTTTTATGTACATTTTTCCACAAAACCGTTTACACATGAAGTACAATTATTTTGAAGCGATTTTAAATAAATATATTTTAAAAATTAAGCGAAAGCGAGTTTTTATGGAAAATAACATAAAAGTTTCGAGATAGGAAGGATTTTCTTATTAATAAAATTTAATGTATCATATTAAAATTTAATTTTAAGTTTGTTTACCTTCAAAATAAAGGTATAAAAAGAATTGGTATTTTTTTTTATTTTTTTTTATTTGACATATTGGACGCGATATCCCAGCTCGGGATACTTGCGCCTAAATACATTTTAGTAGATTATATACAATTCATTTTATACAATTTAATAACCGGACTAAAAACATAATTAAAACTTAAACGATGGCACTCTAAAACAGAAGAGAAAATCCAAAATGGATTATTTTATCAACCTATATACAACTCAATAACCGACTAAAAACACAATTAAAACTGAAACGATGGTTTTCTCAAACAGAAGAGAAAATCCAAAATAAATTATTTTAGCAACCTATATACAATTCAGTATATACAACACAATAACCGGTTAAAAACACAATTAAAACTGAAACTATGGTTTTCTTAAACAGAAGAGAAAATCCAAAATGAACTTACAAAAATTATTGAATTTTACATAAGTGTCTTTGTTATATACAAATTCGCAAACCTCTTCGATGGGATAAAAATGATTACTTCTGTAGCTGTGGAATATCGGACATTCCATCAATAAATGCATTGAGTCTTGGTTTTCTTTTCCACAGAAACAGCTAGGATCATCCGTTGCCCCCGATTTTCGACAGAAATTCTCCAAAATTACCATGACCCGTGACGAACTGTGAGTTATAAAAATTCGGACGAAAATAAAAAGGAATTCCAAATGGGAAAAATTTTCTGAATGTTTCATTAGTGTTAGCTATTGTTTCATCCATTCTTGATTCTATGTAGTTATGAATTATAGTCGGGGCATGCGGTCTGAATACATTAATTTCTTCTTTTGATAAATTGGCCAAATCGTATTTTATTATCAACGATTCTATTTGATCTGTGAGAATAGGTATTTTTGCCAAACTATGAATACAATTTGATGAGGTCGTTTTATAGGCTCTCACTACCCAAAGAAGAATCTGATATTGCTGAGAGTTTAATCTTTGCTTACTTCTTTTATTAATAAATTTATACCATATTTCAGATCCATAGGTTAGTATTGGCCTGAAAAGAGTTTTATATAAAATTAATCTTTTTTTAGCATCCAATCCCCACATCTTCCCACAGAGCGAAAACAAAAGATTTTTCATACGGTTGATTTTACAAAGAATATCATTAATGTGGGGTGTGAAGTTAATTTTTGACTTAATTCTGTGATTAGAAAATTTTATACCTAAAATTTTTACCTCTTCCACTGGTTTTATTATGAAATTTGGAGTTCCCATTGGAATATTTTGTTTGCCGTGCATATGTATTAAGCCGGTTTTCTCCGGGCTTAGCTTTAGCTTATTTCTTGTACACCATTGTATTACATAATTTAAAGTTCTTTCTGTTTCATTTTTTAACCCTTCTATGGTCTTGTGCCAGCAAACAATCGAAACATCATCCGCATAACAGATTATTTCAGAATTTGGGGATGCGAAGTTGATCAACAAATCATTCAGGACTATATTCCACAATAAAGGTGATAATGGTCCGCCTTGAGGACATCCCTTTGATAAATATTTCGAAATTGTTGTATTCGAGAAGGTGAGACTTGTTTTTCTTCTCCGATTTAAAAATGATTGGATAATTTTTATAAGAACTGCTGGGACGTGGTCTTCGTCCATTCTTTTTATTAAGGCAGGCCACCACGCATTATCAAATGCACCACTTATATCAATGGCAATCAATGCAACCAATTCGTTTTGTTTGTGTTTCAGTATGGTCTCGGTTATTTTGTCCAATGCCGTTATTGTAGATTTTCTTTTCGTAAATCCATGTTGTCTATGGCTCAGTAAGTTATTATGATTATAATAATTGAGTATTTTATTTTTAATGATCGTTTCAAATATTTTTGAGAAATTTGATGTTAGTGAAATTGGGCGATAGCTATTAATTGCTTCGTAGTCAGCTTTTTGCGGTTTCGTAATAATTTTTAATACCGAATGTTTCCAGCTTTCAGGATAGTAACCCAGCACCAGACACTCATTAAAGAGTTTGACTAAACTGGGTAGGATTGATAATAATGAGTGCTTAATCATATAATTACTCACGTTATCTGGACCAGGAGCCTTTCTGATATTAAGATTCGAGCACAAATCCTTTATTTCCTTTTCAGTAATAAAAATGATTTCCCTGTTGGTAAAACTTGGGATGTGATTTCTAATTAAAGTGTGTTCTTCATTGTCCAACCGCACATCATCATCAGGAAAAAATGCTGTTAGCATTTCCTTCATCTTTTGCTCTCTCATGCATTCTGCAGTTTTATTCAGTAATGGTATGCCCACTTGAATATCGGCCGATCTTAACCGTTTAAAAATCCTGTATGCATTCCCGAAAGCATTCGTAGACTCATTTTCTTCAATAAATATTTTCCACGACGTCTTTTTTGCTCTATTGATGGCTTTTAAGTATTTATTTCTTGCCGCTCTGTAAATACTCGGATTCAGGTTACCCCCTCTATAATACAAATTCCTGAGATAATGTAAATGTTCTTTTAATTGTTGAAGCTCTTTATTCCACCAATTTTTGGAAGTAGTCGTGTTTATAGAGGTGTGATGCTTGACGTCGAGAGAAGAGTATGCAGCTTCAATTACTAAAATTTGTCAATTTGTTTACCACATTATCAATATCTTCACAATTGACAATGTGCTTAGAAGCTGAATTTAAATCCAGTAAATCCGAAGGCGAAATACTCTCAGCAAATTTGGTCCAATTCGCCGATTTTTCTCTGAATTTCCATGTCGATGTCTGTCTATTATTGTTTGCCAAGTTTATCATATTGAAGATATCAAAAAGTATTGCCAAATGGTCTGAGGTAACAGAAAGTGCTGAGGTTCTCCAGTTATGTGTAAGACCAATGGAATGTTTATTAGAATTGTCAAGTCGATTATGCTAGCATTTCTGCAAGTTGGGATTTTAAGATTATGAACAAATAGATTCTGCTCCTCGATAATAGACTTTAGAATGTATCCGTTTTTATTTGTCGTTGAATCGAACCAGAGTGGATGTCTTGAATTGAAATCTCCACAAAGGATAATTGGGAGTTGACCAAAGGCCTCAAGTATTTCTGAGATGAATTGGATATGAAATGCAGCCATTGAGTTTGGGTGTATATAGATATTGGCAATAACTATTCTTTTCCCGTTGAAATAGAGAGAGATCGCTGTACAGAAGGAATTTGTAAACCTGTTAATTTTCTCATATATTATGTTGCGGTTCAAAATAATAGTAGCAGTATAAATTTGCCTATCTGTGCTAGAATATACTATTCGTGAATTCTTGCCAAATTTCACTGTATCATTGCACATGTATGGTTCTTGTAGAAATATGATGTCAGGAAGATCGTCTGCGATTGTCACACCTAACTCACTAGTTGCCATCATACTTTTCCTTGCATTAAATTGTATACATCTGATATTGTTATCATTCATCTGAATGGTATTGAGTTCTTTGTATTACTATTTCCATCTGGGTTTTGTACAGGGGACATTCGCTGGAGTTCGCCTTGTGATCAAGAGACCTTCCATTCTTGTACCTCGGGTGTTTAGCGCAGTTGAAACATTTTTGCTTACGCGAACACTCATGATTTCCCGCCGCGTCGCATATTAGGCAAATCTTTTCATGGGAGCATTCGCTGATTTTATGTCTTGGATTAAACTCAAAACATTTCTGGCACTGCCTAACTAATACTTTGTCGTGTATATGGCATCTCTCACAGTCGGTATAGATAAAATTACCCTTCTTCCTTAAGGTTTGATACACTCGTGGAGAAACTCGCAGCACTACATTGTGGTGAGAGGTATTGGATTTCATGGGGAACAGCACTCGGATTTCATTCTCTAGTCCACTCAAATCAGGATTCATGGTACATATGATTGGTATTAAATTATTAACTTCCGTTAATTTACTGACATTTTTTATAATAATTGTTGGGTCTCTAGGTTGCGGGGTAAAAATTTTACTATTTGCTTTCAATTCCGCCGCCATGCTCAGTTCCTTTAACAAGTGTTTAGCCTCTTCGTCGCTAGGAGTTTTTATTACTACTGCATTTTTGGTGTTAATAATTTTATTAATTCGTATCCCACTACCGTTTTCTCGTAACTTTTTTATATTAGTTGAAATTGCCTGAGCTATGTTGTTAATAGGCTCATTATTTAGAGGAACTGCGAGCAGTGTAGCTTCAGTGTTTAAGGTCCGTTGTCTTTCCTCAATAAATTTCTGTGTATGATCTCTCTGTGTAACTTGGGCATAAGATAATCCTTTCGAGGAGATCACGCTTCGAATATCACCGAGCTTCTCTTCCACTATGTTGCCGACGGTTTCCTTCATCTGTGCCAAAAGGTTCTCGTTATCCGATTCAACCATAGAAGAAATTCCATCTTTCGTTTGTTTTAACATAGTCGAAAGATATGATAAATCATTTTTAGTCAAATTTTTTTGATTTTGTTGAAATTTATTCTCAAAGTATGCAAAAATTTCATCCAGTTTCAAATTTAGTAACCTAACCATAGAATTCATATTTAATCAAAAGAGAAACAATTCGAACTATAAAAAAAAAAGCAAGGTAAAATTAAATAGCAAAACAATAAACCGATTTAAAACATTTCAACATAAGCATTTAGAAAATAAATTAAGAAATTTAGGCAGTGTTTACCGAAACTTGCGGAGCGAGATGACGCACCGATTGATTCTTATATTTCTTTGTCTCTCAACAAGGTCTATTAAAAATGTTCGAATTTAACCCAATTATTGAGCCTAAATTTTATTCATAACTTTCAAAATAATATTATTTTTTGGAATTTAAGCATTGATGCTAACCTTGTATATTGTTATTTATTTTCATAATGTTTTTTCAAACTATAAAATGTTTTACATTAAAAATTGTTTTAACACTTTGAAATGTTGTTTAAATTAAAAATATTGTGACATTTGGCTCTCCCCTTCACAAAAACTAATGGAGGGCTGTGGGATTAAAGAAAGGGGACAGAAGAGGAAGAGACAGGTGAGGGAGAACAGACAGCCTAGTGAAAGCAGTTTGACAACAAAGAGTCCTGAAGAAGGCGAGATTCGGTAGCAGCTGTTGGCCTGAAAACGGGAGATGCCCTGAAGCTGACTAGGCCGGAACGAGTGTGTTGGTTGGAAGCAGCCGCGAGGCAGCCAACAAGTCGACGTTGCCTAGGCTGGACGAGTACAGTGTGGAGCGGAACGCTTCGCTAGAGAAACCTTCACGGCGCCAAGGATCCTTCTAATGGCGGGAAGAGGGGCGGAAAGTCCCGCATACTGAATTTATTTCATTCCACATCAGTGAATAAAGATCTAGTTACACCCCTTTACGAATTCGCGAGCTATATCTTTGAACATACTGACTAGTAAAGAACTCAAAAAGGCGTGTGGATATGAACGCAACAATATTATGACATAAAAAATCATATTGAACAAGGATATATGGATGACGATCTGTGGCTGGTGACCCTACCTTTTTTAAGGAGGTACCAAATGCTATTTTAAAGCAGGAGAAAGTTTGTCCTCACCTAGCATGCATCAACCATCATGCTCTAAATGAAACCTCTGTGCTTCTACGGCCACCAGTCTCTCCTGAGATCTCTCAACTATAAAACACGTCTGGGACCTAATTGGACTCTCCACTATCTACACATTTTTATAGCGTCCAAAAAGTTGTTGAGAAGCGGTTTCATAGTCCATTTTCGAGAACTTGTAAATTTCAGCCATTGCATTTTCAATAACTTCTTTAGCGTCTTCCCTTTAACACAAGTTTGAGATTAGGAAAATAAAATAAATACAGGGGTAGAGAGAGGTCTGGGAAATAAGGAGAATATGATAAAACAGTCACAGAGTGCTTAGCTAAATAATCCATAACCAAGGTGGCTTTAAGGGCAGGGGCGTTGTCATAAAGCAACTTCCATTGTTGTGACTGTATGAAAGAGCTGGTTCCTTTTCCTTCTTATTGAATCTATAAGGCGCACAAGTATTTATAGAAGTTCCTTCAAAAATATAAACTCATAATGTACAACTCCTTGGTAGTCAAAAAAGTACCACTTTTCTTTTAGATCGGTCAAGACAAACTTTTTTTCTTCCATGGAGAACTTGGAGTGTGCCATTCAAGTGATTGTTTCTTTGTTTGTGGATTATAAAGATAGTATCAAGTTTCATCTCCAGTTAATTTTTTTTAACAATTAATAACCAAGATCTTTTAACGATCTTGGTTATTAAAAAAAAAAAAAATTCCACTTTAAATTAAATTACTATAAAATTCTAATCTGCTCTGTTTTTTTTCTGAATGGTTAGAAGTCGTGGAAATATTAATTATAAAGTTTTTAATGTATAAATGTTCATAAACAATGAAATTCCAACTATTTCCGCTATCGTTTCAATATGTGTTCTTCTATCAGCATGCTGGATGTTGTGCTTCGTCTTCGAAGTTGAGGGGCGACCTGACCTTGGATCATCCTCGATACTCTCTGATGGTTATCTTTAAATCTATTGTACCAGAATTTTTTTTTACTTGGGTTTAATTTTTTTTTTTCGTCTCCATACGCTTCCTTCAATGATTTTAATGTCTCGTAAAAGATTATATTTAATCAAAGCATAATTTTATGTTAGCTCTTTGTTCAAAAGCCGACATTACAAAATCGATCTTGCACAATCAAGAGATGCTTTTTTCTTAATTTGTTCACCTGATTCAAGAACAATTTCATATTTTTACTATTTTTCACACACAACACACACTAGAGCAAGCGGCCACGCTTTTTTGAGCTCCGCCGTTTTTCGCCTTCGACGGGTGTAAAAATGCAGGAAAGTGTGCCCAATCTAGTATCGGCTGAAAGCCCTGGATGAGCTGCACGTGTGCCTGAAAGGCCCAGCTCGAAAATCCTAGCCAAAGTAGAAATATCTGCGAAAATTGGTTTGTAGAATTAATTTTCAAGTAAGATTCAAGAAACTGCAAACTACGCAAATTCGCCTACTGGTGAAGGTGGGTGCAAATTTTTCCCCAAAAGATCTGGGCGGACATAATGGAGGAAGAGGAAGAAAACGAGGACCGCTACACCGTGGTGAAGATTAAAAAAAGGCGCCGTGACTCGGAGACAGCAAACAAAACAACGGCGCAGCCTAACAGCGCCAGAACCAGCGGAACTACCAGCGCAACTCCGTAAAAGCGAACACCAGGAAAGTGGTCACCGCAAGTCCAGGAGATCAAGGCCACGTGTGCGCCAATATTGCGGATGCCAGGACGCGGCAGGCGTCCTCCACCCAGGAGCAGTGTGTTGATATAGAGCACTGCATAGAATTCACGCAAACCAGTACCTGCAAGCAGTGAACAAAGTGGTCAGCGGGGCCAAGAACATCATATAGCTCACTAATATAACGGCCACGTCCTGGTAGGCCTGACCACTAAGACCCTTGCAGAGCGCCACCTCGATGGGGTCCTTGAGATAGAGGACACGACCCTCAGGACCTTCCCCCTTTCCGCAAGAGGTCAGAGAGGATCATCATCGGCAACCTCCCTTTCTTCGTGGAGGACGTGGTCATCATTGATGCCCTGAGACCCGCCGGGCGAGTCACCTCCATCGCCCAATGTAATGCAAAGCTGGGAGAATACTCCTACACAGACGGTCGCCGCGAGGCATACATCCTCCTCAACGACGGCGTCAAACTGGAGAGGCTGCCCACCTGATTGGACGCCAAGAACAAAGCGACACCCAACCGGTGTTCCTAGCATTTGGAATTAAATGCTCCAAATCGAACAAACAGGGTAATCGCAGGGCCAATTGCCTCATGCTTGCCAAGCAGACCATCGGCCCCAAGCAAGCATCACCCTCCTCCCCCACCGATGTCAAGTCACCAGCCGCACCTCAGCAGCCCAGTCAGCCAGTACCTACGCTCGGTGCACCAGCACCCCCTACTCCACCTGTGGAGGGTGCCAAATAATCCTCCCGCGGCCCACACCTCAGGCCCTCTCTCCACGGCGCCTCAGTATGCTGAACCAACGCCTCCCACTCGACCTGAGGAGGTACCCAGTCCAGCAGTCATAGCCCCTCCTCATCCTCTACCTGCCCCGCAGACCTCCGTGCTCCTGACCGCCCCTTGACCCAGTGAGCCGATGGAAGTGGAGAAAAGCGAAGAGAAAAACCACTGGCTCCACCCCACCAGTCGAGAAGAAAAAGGATCAGGACCCAACTCGACTAATCCTCGAGAAAGCCCCCAGATCCCTGTTTGAAGAGCCTGATAATCTTGGCCTCCACAAGGAAGTGGTCCTACGCGCCCTCGTATCCACTGCCAACCTCAAAAGCATGATGAATAAGCTCACAGCCACCCAGAAGACCGCTTTTCTCCAGCTGGGTCCGCGCCTTCATGCAGAGGCGTATTGACTCTGGCTCTTCCATCTACAAGCGCCTCGTGGTGGCCCGAAGCCTACTTAGCGGATAGGCTCCATGAGCTTCCGCGTCGCCACCATCAATGCTGGCGGGCTCGCCTCTTGGGGGAGGAGCCTGGTACTTTGTTATCTCCTCAGAGGCAACACCAAATGGACATCGCGTTTGTCCAGGAGACAAACAGATTCTATCTAGACCAAGCCCAAGACCTTCGCCTCGGCTACAGCGCCGTTGTCACTCCACCCGCAGCCATCTCGGGATTTGGACTCGCCTGTGTCTTCGGGCCAGGCGTCGCCGTTCTGTGACAGCGTGTCCTGTGGCCGGGCCACATAGCCTTGGCTTTAATCGATTTTCACGGTGAGGAGATGACTTTTATCAATCTACATTTGGCGCACAATCCCACGAGCGGCTGGCGAAACTGGAGCTAAAAGCGGCAGTTGCGATTCAAGAGGAAGCCTGGGTCCTCGGGGAATTCAACATCAAGGAGGACTCATCGGGCCTCCGTGAATGCCCTCACCACTCTTCCGGATCTGGCTATGCT
>CP092864.1:58993003-59003059 GCA_030710605.1 Cordylochernes scorpioides
TTGTAGAGAGGTGTTCTCTAGTTAGAATGACCTTTCATAGAGGTCCTACTGTATAAGTATGCACAAAATAGGGAATATATATAATATGGATTCATTTAAATTTTATTTGAAAATATTATTTTGTTATATATATTTTTTGGGAACCATTTGTGAAATGGACTAACACAGGATTTTTATTCTTGTTGATTATTTTTTTACTTATCCTTTTATTAGTCTAAATTAGACAAGATCTTGGAGGTCGTGCTCATAAAGAAGTTCAAGAACTCTTCTTGGTTCTCTGTACAAGGATCCTTTGTCCTTTCCAATACAATCCAGTATATGTTGGGGAGTGGCCTCTTCGGTTTTGCACCTAGTGCACATGGGGAAACTTTTGGCTCCCTCTTTATAGACTAGAGGGCGCAGGTGACCAGATTTCCATCTGGCCAACTGTGTCGATTCCCTTCTGTTTAGTTGGAGGGTCTGTTTTTTGGGGTTTTCTTATTGATGAATATAAATACTTGGTCTGTCATTTAAATCTAAGAAAATGGTTAAAATGGTTTGATATTAAAAAACGAAAATTGGGGGTCTGTGGAAGGCTGGTTAAACCGTTTGGTTTTCGACCACTAAGAGCCGGGTTCGATTCCCGTATTGGACACTTTTTTTCTGATTTAAAAAAAAAATGCTCCAATGGCCCCCAATTCTTGCAAAAGTCCAACCCTACTAGTGAGTGCAAGTAACCAAACGGGGCTCTGGAACATTTGTAAGTGCAAAGTCGAACTGCTTTTCACATGTGTAGACATGTGGTGCGCTTACAGTAAAAGCAGTCGCTAACTACCCACCATGATTATCATGGCCTGTACCACGTGTACTAGGGATAATAAAAAAAAAAAAAAAATTGGCATATCCTGACTGTTCACATGAGCATTCATTTAGCTTGTTCTATGATATTTGGCCAACCCAATTTCTCGCTAATTCAAGAAAAGTTAACCATATATGTGTTTTGGACTGTTGGCCCTCATCAGTGTGGTGCAGACTGTACCTCAAGGACCAAAAATTTAGTAATAGAGGCTTCCTGAGAAATCAAGAAATGGGTATTTAAGGCTAAGTTTGCATAAATACACTTTTGATGTAAAAATACAAATATTAGGATTCCAGGGAAAAGTTTCTTTTTTACAAATATTTTATTTATCTCTAGCTTTCAGGTAAGAAAGCCCTTCTACAGGAGAAAATTTCCCAAAAGTTAGAGATATTTATAAATAAAATATTTGTAAAAAAGAAACTTTTTCCCTGAAGAACTAATGTTTGTATTTTTATATTGATTCAAGGGATTATTTTATCGAATTCTGAACACTTTTGATGTGATAAAAATATGAAAAATTTTAAAAAAAAATCTATTTCAATCATAAAGCCAATTTCAAGAAAAAGTATCTTTCCCGTATGGTGAGCAGGCAGAATGTGTGACAGGACCACAAGGAAGCTGTCAGTCTCGGGGTGAAGGTGGAATCTTACATCTTCAACATAGCCAAGAACAATCTCTTCTATCATGACCTGGAGGTAAGTTCTTTACTGATCCTAAACTTGATTAGACACTTAATTAGAGTTAGCACAACTTGGATTATAGATACAATAAAATAAGACCTTATCTAAATAATTTAAAAGTGTGATAAGGCACAATTTGGATTATAGATTATAAACACAAGGTAATAAGACCAAATCCAAATAAATAATTAGTGTGTGACGTTTCGGTAACAGCATTGTTACCATCTTCAGACATTCAGTAATTTTGTCTGAAGATGGTAACAACACTGTTACCGAAATGTCACACACAAATTATTTATTTGGATTTGGTCTTATTACCTTGAATTTAATAGTGTGTTTTCCCACTATGTACCAAGTGCAATTCTCAACCTGCAACCCCATAACACATTATTGACTGTATTGACTCATCCATTGATGAGCTCTACTCTTCCCCGGCAGACACCATCAAAAGTCTCAAGCTTTACAAGCTTAATACCTTAATATGATTGAGTAGAGATGAGAAAGAAGAAGATTTAATAGTGTGTGATGTTTCGGTAACAATGCTGTTACTGAAATGTCATACACTATTAAATTATTTGGATTAGGTCTTATTTTATTGTATCTTTAATTAGAGTTAGTAAACAAGGGATCTAGTCCCCAGATCTCTCATCATGTTCACACTAGCTCAAGTACACAATATGGATCCCTCTAATTCACCAGACATAACACCATGTTCCCAAAATGTTAGCTTAGTTATAAAGAAGTAAATGTATAGTTTTTTTTTACACAAATGGGGAGAAGAAACTTACATTATTAGAAGAAACCCCTTTTAACTTGGAAAAAGAATACTTGAGTAAGTATTTTAAAATATTTGCCCCAGTTTTCCACTGGAAACATCCTGAATTAATCTGAGGTACATGGATAATTAACAAAAACTTTTTCAAAACAAAATGTTAATAATAGGCAGTTATAGTTGAGCTAATTATTGCAAAAGCATTTTTCAGTTAATTCATTTATCAATAAATGTTATTAACACCGAACTGAATATGAAATAATATTATGGGGGTTGCTTGTAGAAGTTAAATTGGAACAATGCTGGCTTTTTTAAATTAGAGGTACCCTAGCTGTGGGTTAGGTTTAAATTTTATTTACTGTATCACGGTGATAAAATACCTTCTTCTTGTGTTGAAACTGGAAACACAAAGTGGTAAAAGTATTTTGTTTGTTTTACTGGGCATGATAAGGCACAATTTGTATTATAGATTAGAAACACAAGGTAAAATAGGATCAAATCCAAATAAATTGCAACAATTGTGATCATCACCCTGGCAACAATTTGACTTGTGTTGTGCAGCAATGTCAGCAGCCCCACGTGGACGATGTGTCATCGGATGACAATGGGCAGGATCTCACAAACTACAACTTCCAGACAGATGGCTTCCATACGGGCGGACCTGGCGCTGTGGTGCGGAGTGGGGTAGACTGGAACCGCAAGCTAGCCTACCGCTTCCGTCAGATCAAGGAGATCTACCAGCTCCACTCAGTCAACCCCAGTGCCCTCCTGGGCTCCAAGCGTGGAGACTGGAGCCAGCTGCTGTCCCAAGTAGACAAGATCACAGACAGTTGGCTGAGCCACGCGGTACGCTGCCTGCGCTACATCCACTCGGAGCCTAACTGTGTCAACGTCCTGGTCTCCAATTCCCACCTTGTGCTCATCCTGGCAGAACTGCTCATCTTTGGTCTCTCCAAGTTCTTCTCCATTGAGAACATCTACAGCTCCTCCAAGATTGGTGAGTTGGTCAGACAGGCTTCTATAAGAGGCTGGGTCTACATGACTAAAACAATATCAGTTAATGTGGGGGTCTCTTTTCTGATCTGTTAGTCAGTTATCATTGACTCCTGCTTAATTCTGTCACTTAATACTTGAGGCTACACTGCTCTCCTTGTACATGTGAACCCAAATTAAACTGAGAGAGGAAATTATTGGGAAAGCTTATCACCTGGATGAGCTAGACCCTTTGACAGCAGGATTAACAGAGGCTTGTTCTTAAATTACACTTGATTCCCAAGATCTACTAAATTCAAGGCCAAATTGCATGTTAGAACAAGTCCTTCCAGTCCAAATATAATTCAAGTATGATAAATAATTTGAAATACCAAATTACCTCTAAAAACGTGGAATTTCTGATTTGTGGCTCCGTGTTAAATCAAGAATTGACTGCATTTTTTCAGAAAACTGGTCTAAATGATCTAATCATCTATATTTCTGCCTGTTGAATGGAAGTACCTTGTCTACACACAGCCAAGTTTTACATTGTTGCCTGCATCCCTAGTGAGCTGTGTTGGAAGAAATATCTCGTGGCTTACACTAACTAAACATCAGCACATACATGCATTTGGTTATATAAACAGCATTAATTCCATAATATGTTCTGTGTTCCCTTTGTGATCTATTGGTCTTGTGTTCCCTTTGAGATTTATTGGTCCTGCGTTCCCTTGATCTATTGGTTCTGTGTTCCCTTTGTGATCTATTGGTCTTGTGTTCCCTTTGAGATTTATTGGTCCTGCGTTCCCTTGATCTATTGGTTCTGTGTTCCCTTTGTGATCTATTGGTCTTGTGTTCCCTTTGAGATTTATTGGTCCCGTGTTCCCTTTGTGATCTATTGGTCTTGTGTTCCCTTTGAGATTTATTGGTCCTATGTTCCCTTGATCTATTGGTTCTGTGTTCCCTTTGAGATTTATTGGTCCCGTGTTTCCTTTGTGATCTATTGGTCTTGTGTTCCCTTTGAGATTTATTGGTCCCGTGTTCCCTTTGTGATCTATTGGTCTTGTGTTCCCTTTGAGATTTATTGGTCCCGTGTTCCCTTTGTGATCTATTGGTCTTGTGTTCTCTTTGAGATTTATTGGTCCCGTGTTTCCTTTGTCATCTATTGGTCTTGTGTTCCCTTTGAGATTTATTGGTCCTGCATTCCCTTGAGATCTATTGGTTCTGTGTTCCCTTTGCAATATATTGGTTCTGTGTTCCCTTTGCAATATATTGGTTCTGTGTTCCCTTTGTGATCTATTGGTCTTGTGTTCCCTTTGAGATTTATTGGTCCCGTGTTTCCTTTGTGATCTATTGGTCTTGTGTTCCCTTTGAGATTTATTGGTCCTGCATTCCCTTGAGATCTATTGGTTCTGTGTTCCCTTTGCAATATATTGGTTCTGTGTTCCCTTTGAGATCTATTGGTCTTGTGTTCCCTTTGTGATCTATTGGTATTGTGTTCCCTTTGTGATCTATTGGTCTTGTGTTCCCTTTGAGATTTATTGGTCCTGCATTCCCTTGAGATCTATTGGTTCTGTGTTCCCTTTGAGATCTATTTGTTCTGTGTTCCCTTTGAGATCTATTTGTTCTGTGTTCCCTTTGAGATCTATTAGTTATGTGTTCCCTTTGAAATTTATTGGTTCCATGTTCTCTTTGAGATTTGTTGGTTCTATTTTATCTTTAATATTTGTTAGTTTTGTATGTTCCTTTTCAGACTCGTTTGTCCTGTGTTCACAATTTGTAATTTAAGCTGTGTACTAGCCATGTGTTGTGTGGTCCTCCAGGCAGTGAACATTGCTACGAGAGGGTCAGAACCAGGTTTGGCTCCAACTGCACCTACATCCTGATTGGTGTGGAGCATGAGAGGGAGGTGGCCAAGAAGGTAGGATGTCACATACAAGTTGTCCATACAATGTCATCCCATTGTCTACCCTCATCTGGCCATACAGAAGACTTGATTTTAAAGTTACCTTGTTAGACAATTTAAACAAATATATTGATTCTTCTAAACCATTGTTACAGAAAGGATAATATATAATTAAGGAGTAAATAAAGGGTAGATAAAATGTGTTAGGAAATATTATAGTTATATAAAGTGTACGACTTTCTTCAGCAAGGAAGGTTTCCCCACCTTGAGAGAGTCCTCCTCCAGACAAGGTCTTCTTGAACCATCTTCAGTTCCACTCCAAGGAAGTACCTATAGATGCGTTTACCTTGTTAAATATGGCTTAAAATATTGTGTGCACCATCATTGCACTAGATAGTGATTAAAATTGTGTTTTCAATGCTTTTTTTAATGGAAAGATATTTCTACAGACTTGTGTGCAATGAGAAAAATGTTGGTTTAGAGGCCTTAGGTTAGACCTTATTAGTAACAAAACCTCAGGTAGGGTTCACCACTGAGGAACCAGGTCCTTCTCTTAACCATCATTGCAGTAAGGTCTATAGAAATTATATTAAAAAGTCTTTAAAATACTTCTAATTTTATAAGTTGGATAATCGCCTGTAGCAGTAAATTGTCAAAGTAGAAATTTGTGGGGCGAAGAGTTTCTTGTGAGGTTTCTTATTTAGTTGAAATTTTGAACATTTATAACCTTCCATGGGAGTAACAACGAGCTCTCAGAGAAGTAGAAGGGCAGAAATGCTCAAAAGCTCAGTTAAATAAAAAAAAAACATTACAAGAAACTCTTTGCCCATAATTTTATACTTTTGAAATATACAGTTAAACCTGTCTATAGCGCCCCCTCTAAATAACGCCATCCTCTCTATAGCGCCCGATTTTAAATATGTAGTACGATGCGATTTACATTAAAAGTGACCTGTCTATAGCACCCTATTTTGGTGAGTCCCTAGAGGGGGCGCTATAGACAGGTATAACTATTTTTAATTTTAATAAATCTTCTAACATGGCCTTTGGGAGAATTTCTACCTTCCTCCATTTGAATTGTTTAGGATTGGTTTGTTTCACTGAGGGAAACTGATTTCAAACACAGGTAGTGGAGCTCCTTAGTGGCAATCGGCAGTTTTCATCTAGGAGAAGGAAAACTGATTTCAGACCCATAGCAGATATAAAGGTATTCATAGCCTTGATTTGAAACTATCTAAGAGAGGCAACTTTGATCACCGATCTGCATTTGGTTTCAGAGTCCTTTATACAGTATTAGCCACTATGTCACATTGTGGAAATTAATGTCATAGTATTAGCTAAGTCAGCCTACCACTGAGTAGTGCTCCCAATCTTAACGATAAAGGCAGACTCATTCTACTTCACCCAATCATGACGGTTTCATTTTGACTATATTGGCTCATCCATTGATGAGCTCTACTTATCCCCAGCAGACACTATCAAAAGTCTCAAACTCTATAAGCATGATACCCCTAATATGATTGAGTGGAGATAAGAAAGAAGAAGATGTCATAGTATTTGAGAGTGACATAATGCTCCATTAGAAGACCAATCAGAGATGACTGTACTATACAATGATGAATCTCTTGTTCCCTCCCACTGTCTTGAACTGAGTTGTGTGGCGGCAGCTGGACATCCCCTTCTGGAACATCAACCACCACCAGGACTTGGCCAGCTTCTGCTTCGCCCTGGATGAGATCACTGGCAAGAGAGACTCTACGGTTCCTGTACCATATATATATGTGTAGCATTTTGTACACACCCCACATCTACAGAAGAGACACACATAGATTTATATATATATATATATACACGGAGACAGACTTTTTTCTATTATCAGTCTATTCTTGTTATATTCAGAAGGCAAAATAAAAAGGGTTTATTCTTATCATATCCCTTGCTGTTGTTGTGGGTGATTTTTTAAAAACCATATCATTATTAATAAAAAAGGCATTTCCTGATCGTGCAACTTAAAGTTACTGATGGCTTGCGCTATTGATTTTTATTCCGATAGATGGCGCAAGACATCAGCAACTTATAGTTGCATGATCAGAAAATACCTTTTTTCTTAATTTATCCACCAGAAAGAAGTACAAATTCACTTTTGTACTATTTTTCATTTATCATTATGATTTTTTTTTATGTTGATACCATTGTGGGTGGTGCTGTTGTTTTTAATTACTCTCACAGAGTTGCATCTGTGATTTCTCTAGAACCTTCTTGGGCAACAATTTCTTGGCAAATGAATGGGCACATTGGAGATATAGAACCTAATTGAAGAGTAAACGAGCAATATTAAAATATATATTTATTTGAATAATATAAAATACACCAGTACTAAAGATTACAAAAAGCATTTCTTTGTACCTTTAGAAACAAATACAAATGAGAAAATATAGTTGTTGTTGTTTCTTATTCCCTTGTGTAAAGATTACACAAATTCCTTGAGTTCATGCTCCTCAAGCTGTTTTATGATAAGCAGCGGCCTCTCCCAAAGGTCCTGTTTAGTGCATCTAATGCAAGCTAAAATGTGTTCTGGGGAAGCAGGTGCCAAGCTACATTTTGGGCAAGTGGGGTAGATTTTTGTTATTATTTTCTATCTTCAATGGCTTGAGATGGCCTGTTCTAAATCTTGTTAGTGTTGTTTGATGCTGTCTATTTCTGATGTTTTGAGGGTCCACTCCACTGTACCAGCTTAGGTGAGATCCTCCAGTTCTTATTTATTTTTGTTTTGGTTAATGTCTCTATTTCTTTAAAAGTAAGTTTATTTTTCTGTGACAAGGGTTCTTTTGTGCCTTTTATTTTGCTAGCGCATCAGCAGCTTCATTACCAATGTGTGAGGGTATCCATTGAAGGTGAATTTTTGGGGAGTTTTTGGAGATAACCAATTATGTTCCTGCTTACTTTGTCTCTAAGTTCCCCTGTATGATTCAAGTGTTGTATGGCACTTCTACTATCAGTGAGAATCCAGTTATCTTGAAAATTAGTATTTCTCATAAGTTCTGATCTGACTGAGCAAAAATTTGGGTTTCTTCTGTTTATTTTCTCAATGCCATTTGTGGTTTTAATGAGACAGCCATTGTCAAAATGAAAAATAGTACAAAAGTTAAATTGGGGACTAGGATCAGGTTGATAAATTAAGAGAAAGGGATCTCCCCTTGATAAATCAAGAAAGGGTATTTGGCCAATCCTGGAATAATTAAAGATCAACAATTTGTTGATAATTATTCTGACAGATGATACAAGCCATCAGCAACTTTTAGTTGCATGATATGGGGAGATGTCTTTCTCCTTAAATATAAATACAGTAGAACCTCCCTTTAGTGGACACCTCTCTACAAAGGACAGTTTTCATTTGCAAAATTACCATTTTTACTATTTAGCAACTCTCAAACTCCACCTTTGCCGGTCCCAAGCCCGGATGAAAGAGGAGGAGCAGTAACAAGCTCACTAAAAAACCTGGGCTCAGCTGGCCCGGCTGATAGTACCCTGTAAGGACTCCTAATCCAGGGATACAGGATGAGCAGCGTTTGTACTCCATGTTAGGAGCAGCTGCACATGGCATCTGTTCCTCATGTTAGAGGCGGCCATTTCTTTTAGAGCTAAGTCGGCCTGTCACTGAGTAGTGCTCCCAATCTTAATTACAAAGGGAGACGCATTTTACTTCACACAGTCATGATGGTTGTCAAACAAGCTTGATACCATAATATGATTGAGTGGAGATAAGAAAGAAGAAGAGAGCAACTCTCTGGTAAGAGGACATCTCTCTCTAAAGGACACTTTAGCTCTGCAATTAGGTGTCCTTTACAGAGAGGTCCTACTGTATTATATTTTGTTTTTGTGCCAACCAGTGCCATCTCCTAATTTTGCACAATCCAAGGCTTCATATGATCAACACTGCAACTGCCCTTCTTGTGGAGTGTCACTTACAACCACCCTATTTTCCTATATCATACCACTCCTGAGGTTTCACCCTAATAATTATATACAGTCTCATGAACTTTTCTACAAAGTGTATTAATCAATTTTAAAAAATTCTAAATATTTAAAGAAATATAAAAATACAATAAAATTATATATGGAATTCCTCAAAATAATCACTCTCACAATCAATGCACTTGTTCCGTCTTGTTTTCCAAATATCAAAACACCTCTGAAAATATTCTGCTCTTAGGTTTCTCAAAATACCCTTTGTATTATCCTTTATTTCAGTTCTTGAGTTTTTAGGACTTTTAATTTTAGAATAAAGTTGTTGGGGAAGAGAGTGAAAGGTCAGGAGAGTAGGGAGGCTGGAGTAGTATTCTATATGTGTTTAACCACAAATAGAATGATAAAGCCATGTTTTTTTTTTTAATTTTATTATCCCTTTTACACTTGGAGACTGCTTTTACTGTAAGTGCCCCACATGTTTACATATGTGAAAAGAAGTTTGACTTTTGCACTTACAAATGTTCCAGAGCACTGTTTGGTTACTTGCACTTGCTGATTGGATTGGACTTTTGCAAGAATTGGGAGCCATTGGAGCATTTTTTTTTTAATTGGAAAAAAATGCAGAATGTGGGATTCGATCCCGGGTCGTAGCGGTCAAAACCAATGGTTTAAACCACTTGTCCACCGACCTCATCAGCCATATATGGCATATGTACATAGTCATAATGCAAGAGCCAACTTTCTGGGTCCATTTTTTGGGTTGTCTCTCTGACCCACAGTATCCTTTAAACATCATATTATATCAAAGTAGTAATAATGTTGATTAATGGCATATGAGGCACACATTTCTAATGTACCAATCCTTTTACATCAATGAAAGTGATAAAGAGAGAAAGATTGAAACTGCTTTATTATAAGG
>CP092864.1:59003159-59021238 GCA_030710605.1 Cordylochernes scorpioides
TTACATACAAAATTGAATATATATATGTTATGAATATTTTATTGTTGTTGTTAGATAAGGCTTGATAAGACAAAGGATCGATAAGATAAAGGGTTGAGGTGCAGTCGTGATAAAAAAAAAGATAATTATTTCCCGTCAAGTAGCTTTTATTTTCAATTACTTGAGGAAAGTTTACACATTAGTTATTTTCACATTATATAGAATTTATAAAGTTAATCCTATATTAGTGATTTTAAAAGGATAGATATGTTAACTACGCATATTTACAACAAAACTATACAACAAAAACTGAAAGTCTTTCTAAAAAATGATGATAACAAAAGTAAAATTATCAATGAATAAAATAAAATATATATATTTTTTAAAATATAGAAATATTTGAGTTTTTAGATTATATAATATATATATACATATGGAAATAAATAAGTTTTAATAAGGATTATATTTAAATATAATGATAATATAAAAATATAAAATTGATAAATATAAAATATATACAAGGTCTTCATTGGTGGCGCCCACCGCAAGAAAGATTCTAGCACTGATGGACTGCAAGAGCTCTTTCCCACAGAGTGGGCAAATCAATGTTATGGCTGGTGTTGTCTAACTCAAGACCAAGGTGGTACTTGTAGATGGTAGCCTTCGCCACACTTGTCAGTTGCATTTCCTCGGGATGGAGGCCGACGCCGAACAGCCAGGCCTGCAGATCCAGGGGCACTTCGCAGGAGGCGGTATCTGTGGGTCAGCGACCCGTCACTGGACCCACAGGCGGCACGCCTCGAAGCAGGGTGGTCAGGATGGGTTAGGGTGTGGAGGGCCAGCCGTAGGGCAATGTCTGCGTCTTGCCCTGAGAAGCATTTGCGACGCAGGTCCGCCCAGAGGATGGAGTGGGGCACATCACACGGCCTGGCTACTCCACAGGTGGTATAGGTGGCATGGAGGGCCAGCCGTAGAGTGATGTCTGTGTCAAGCCTTGAGAATCATTTGTGACATGGTCACAGAGAGAGAGAGAGATCATTTCTTGAACCATTGGCTTGATTGCCTGACACTGTATTAAAATATCTAGAGCCTAATACAGATTTGTGATTAAGTCTTTTTTAAATGACTTGCCAATCAAGGCTGTGAAGTATCTGTTCTTGGATTGAGTTTTCCAAGATGAACATGGAGTTCTGTCTGGCCTGGCAGTCAAAACCAGCCTTATCATAGTACGTATTTATGTGGCATTTTATGGGGTTAACAGTGCCATTAGTGGTAATGCTTATCTCCTTAGTTCATACAGAATTATTTCTTATCCCCATTGTGCAAAGATTACACAAATTCCATGAGTATGCTCATAGAGAGTAATTGGGTGCTGTTGATGGGAACATCTCTGAGGTCCATAAAGGTAGAATTACGACTTTGCCTGTTAACATTTAGCTGGGCTTAGTAGGATAGCCTTTTCATGCCTAGGGTACCAGGAGTATAAGACTTCAGACATCCTGTCCTGCCCAGGGTCACCTCCCCACCATGCTGAGGCAGTTAACAGGACTTGGGGAGGCTTATTTTTAGTCTTATATACACTCATGGACAAAACTTGAAGTGGAAAGTCTTTGTGATGTCAATAGTTGTCTATTTTTTTTAAGGAGACATAAGCAATTTTGTGTACACTTGGTTATCTTGTGTGTCTTCAATAAAGAGGTCACTAATATCTTTCAGAGTTATTGCCTGAAACCCGATATATATGCTAAAATGTACAACTTCCTTAAGTTTTGTCCATGAGTGTACATAGTCGAACACTTCATTATAATGACATCACTTGGGGCCAAGATTTTAAATTGTAAAAATGTATAAATAGCCATGGGTATATATAAAACAAATTACTTAAAACTTTGTACCTTTAAATTATGATGTTATAATGGCATCTTGGTTATAATATCATAATTCTAAGGTCAAAGTGATGTTGTTATAGCTAAGTTCTGCCGCAATAAATTAGTTTTATATCATGACTTAACATGACCGGTTCTGTCCTCTCAAGAAAACAACAGTCTTTGATTTCCAGACTGAAGTCTGGTCATCTATGGACAATGACTTTCCAGAATGGTTGCAAGGTTTTCCCACTATGTACTAAGTGCAATTCTCAACCTGCAACCCCAAAACACATTGTTGACTCATCCATTGATGAGCTCTACTCATCCCTAACAGACACCATCAACAAGCTTTACAAGCTTGATACCCTAATATAATTAAGTGGAGATAAGAAAGAAGAAGAAGACAGTTTTATAAAACATTCTTACTTAAGCCCAAATTCTTTACATTTTGGTTTCATCACTTTTGTTCCCATCAGTATAGGTAACTGTGGCATCCATGTCTGCTGATGTCTCAGTTAAAACATGACTAATTGATATCTCACAGTTAGTTGATGATGTGAATTCAAATGTAATTAATAAAACTTTGCCTAGGACTTTTCTTGATTTTTAAATTAGACATAGAGGTACATGTATGCTTATGATAAGAAGAACCTATCATCAAATAATTTCTTTTATTATTCAGTATTAATGTAAGGAAATTGGTCAATTAAGGGAATTAAAACAAAGTGACCACTATTAAGAGGCAGCCTTTTCCTGTGTGTATGACTGTCCTTTATTTTTACGATCTGAATATTTTGAAAAGTAAATAAATAGTCAAACCGTGGCTATAGTAAACCAAAAGCTCTATCCCATAGGGGTTCACTATAGAGAGATTTTACTGTATATACACACAGGGTAGCAAGACCTAGTAAGAAATCAATTTAGTAACATCATTAGTTTTAGCGATGAAAAATGTGACAAATTATACTCTCATGGACAAAACTTAAGGAAGTGGAAATACAAAGGGGATCAATAAATAAGGTGAATTATCTTATTTCTTAAAAATTAAAAAAGCAAAAATAATTTAAACCACAGAATATTAAAATATAACATCGAGAGACTATTTATGGTGTTCTGTTCTTTTTTCCCACGCGCGGCGCGAGACTTATAAATAAACTAAAATGGAAGCTCCCTTGAAGGATTGCACCACGCTTGAACAATGTGCAGTTATTCGTTTCTTGAATGCAGAAGGTATTCAAACATCTCTAATATGCCAAAGAATGAAAAATATCTATGATGAGTCTTGTTTGTCTCAAAAAAACATTTATAAATGGGTTAACGAGTTCAAAAATGGATGAATTACATGTTCCTCAGGTCTCAACGTTCAGCCGGTAAAGTTTTGTTAACAATTTTTTGGGATGTTGATGGACCAATCTCTTGATTTTTTATCCTCAAGGCAACGTATGAACAGCGACCTTTATTGTGACATTCTTGTAAATAAGCTAAAGCCCGGTATAAGAAACAAAAGAAGAGGGAAGCTTAGTAAAGGTGTTCTCTTCCTTCATGATTATGCAAGGTCGCATACATCATGTAAAACTGTATCTACAATCATTAAATTAGGTTTTGAAGTTTTAGGACATCCTACATATAGTCCAGACCTAGCCCCCTCTGACTATTTCCTTTTTGGACTACTAAAGAAGGAGTTAAAGGGAAAGCGATTTGACTCGGATGAAGATGTCCAGAAAGTGGTGCAAGATTTTTTTCACACGCTTCCTAAGAGTGCCTATAAAGAGGGTATTTACAAGTTGCCAGAATGATGGAGACGATGTATAGAAAGCCAAGGTGATTATTTTGAATAAATCAAGTCCTAATTTTTAATATCGTTCTTATTTTTTAAAATAAATTATAATTCACCTTATTTATTGATCCTACCTTGTAGTTTGATGTCTCTGGGCATTTATTTTTTTGAAGGAGACAGCGGCAATTTTGTTCATACTTGGTTATCTCGTGTGTCTTCAATAAAGGTCACTGTGTATCAAATATATTTCAGAGTTATTGTCGAAATCCCTATATACTGTTGTGATATGTTAAATAACATATGTTACGTGTTATATTTATTATCTATTGTTAACTATGCAAAATCATGCCATTTGTCAATTGTTTTAAAAAAACTTATGTAAATTATTTCCTTTTTATCTCTATCTTGTATAAAAGGAGATTACTAGATTGAATAAACATCCAGTTCAACTTGTAAGTCGGAGCGAGTCTTGTCCAGATAACACATAAACTTTACAACATGGCGCAGCCGGCAGGATAATTCCGGATTATGACAAGAAAAGTATCGAATTAAAACAGATTAATTCAACAGTGAGTAGAATGGAAGGAATCAAGCCGCCAGCAGAATTTGTCCCATACAGCAACGAGAAAAAATGGGAGACCTGGAGAGAGTCGTTTGAAATTTTTGCAATAGCGGTAAATTTAGAAAGCATGCCGCTGGTGCGTCAGCGAGCAATTTTGAAGCATATTGCTGGTGAGAAAACAGTGATGATATACAAGACATTTCACATAAGTGAAAATGATACTTACCCAAGTTTAAAGGAAATGCTTGATATGTTAACGAACCATTTTAAGCCCTTCAAAAATACGATTCAAAGGAGAAATGTATTTTTTACCTGTGTACAAAAAGAAAGGCAAGGAATCATGGAATTTGTCACAGAATTAAAGCATCTGGCACAAGAATGTGAATTCGAGAATTTAACAGAATCTCTCATAAGGGATCGTCTTATAATTGGAATACTTGACCGAGAAGTGAAAAGAAAGTTGTTAGAAGATCCACAGTTGACACTACCAAGGGCAATTTCGATAGCTATGATCTCGGAGTCAACATGCTCACAAGTAGCATCGTTGAATGAGCAAACAATGATTGAAAAAATTGAAAAACGTAATTGGGTGAAAGATACAATTCGAATGGAAAATGCAGAAGCAGGACCAAGCGGTATAAACCCGAGAAGAGAAGGAATAATAGAACCATGTAAGTGGTGTGGACAACGACACAAGTATGGAAAGTGTCCAGCATATGGGAAGAAATGTAGTGCATGCGGAAAAACCAATCATTTCGCAGTAGTTTGCCGAACAAAACGTATAAGAAATCTCTTAGCGGAAAGTGAAGCTGAAGAATCCTGTGACGAGATAAATCTAAATGAAGTTGCTGTAAAGACTGTTGGGTCGGACAAGTGGTCCACGGTAATAATCATTAATGGCAAGAAGACCACGGTACATTTGGACACTGGCGCACAGATAAATGTGCTTCCTCATAAAGTAATAAACCAATGGCCATCAAGACCAGAAATCAGACCCACGTCATTAAAGGTGTTCGCATATGGAAATACAGAATTGCCTATCGTCGGCAAATGCAATGTGCTATGCCAATATGGTGAAAAGAAAGGAATGTTTGAATTTATCGTAGCCGATGTAGAGGCGCAGACACTTATCACGGGCGATACTTGCGAGAAGCTTGAAATATTGAGGCGAATTAATCATATAAACACGGATGAAATGAAATTGTGTTCTGAAACTCAAAAAATCCTCGAACAATACCACAAAGTATTTCAAGGAGTAGGATTAATCAACTCGGAATGTAAGATTTACACAAAGCCTGAATATTCTCCTGTGCAAGTCCCTCCCAGGCGCATCCCAACAAGCCTCGGAGCCGAAGTTCAGTCTGAATTGGAAAAAATGGTGAAGCAAGGAATCGTTACAAAAATATATCATGAAACAGAGTGGTCTCATCCTATGGTCGTTGTAAAAAAAAAATCTGGTCAAATCAGAATATGCCTGGATCCTCGTAAATTAAATGAGGCCCTTGTGGGAAGACATTTCCAGACTCCGGCTCCAGCTGAACTATTGCACGAGATACCCAAATCTAAGTATTATACCATGTTAGACGTGAAATCAGCCTATTGGCATATTCCGGTTGCAAAGGAATGCAGAGATCTGTTGGTGATGACCACGCCATTTGGTAAATTCAGATATAACCGATTGCCATTTGGTTTGAAAATATCGGCAAAAATTTTTGTTGAGAAAATGACGAATATCTTTAGGGATAGCTTTCAAAATATTACATATGTAGACGATTTGCTGATATATGCGGATACCATTCAAGAGCACAATAAAAAATTAAAGGGAATTCTAGAAAAAGCAAAAGAAAAAAATATCAAATTTGATTTAACAAAGGCTCAAATATGTCTAACGAAGGTTCGTTTCTTGGGCCATTTGATATCACAAAATGGAATTGATCCAGAGCCAAATAAGATTGATAAATTAATTACCTTTAAAAGGCCAGAGGATAAAAAGTCACTTCAAAGAATCATGGGTCTTTATAATTACTTAGGAAAATTCATTCCAAATTTAGCTGCGTCCACATCCAATATAAGAGGAATATTAAGAAAGAATGTTGTCTGGCATTGGGGGCCTAAACAGGATGGGGAATTCGATCATATTAAGGAATGAGTTAGGAATGCTCCTTCGTTGGCACATTTTGACAAAAGCAAGATGTTGATCTTGCAATGTGATGCCAGCAAAGATGCAATGGGAGCTGCTCTGCTACAGGAAGATCGACCTCTAGCATTCGCATCCGCGTCATTTAGCGACTCGCAGAAACAGTACTCTCAGATTGAGAAGGAGTTACTGAGTGTTTATTATGGATGCAAAAAGTTTGAATATCTATTATCAGGACACACTTTCGTTGTCCAGACGGATCACCAGCCTTTATTGCCTCTAGTCAAAAAACTGCTGAGTGATATATCTCCGCGTCTACAAAGATTAGTAATGAAGCTTATAGCATTTGACTTCAAATTGCAGTACAAACCAGGAAAATACTTGATTGTGGCTGATACCCTATCCAGGGATACTCACCCCATGGACGAACTACAAACGCCTTTTCTTGAGGACAAAAGAATGGTCAAGATGGTATGTGTTAATATATCGGACGAAAAACTGGTAACGATGCAGAAAGATACCCGAGAGGATCCTGCTTTAGTTAAAGTAATCGATTATGTGATTGAGGGGTGGCCAATATGCAAAAAAGACGTCGATGAAGATGCCAAAGTATTTTTCGATTTCAGACACCGTTTATATTTATGGAATGATCTATTATGTATAGGATCGGCCATAGTGATTCCGAAGACACAAAGGAATAATATGCTTAATTTGTTGCACCAATCGCACCAAGGGATATCTGCAATTCAGGGTTTGGCGCAAGAATCTTTGTTTTGGCCGAGAATGTCCATCGACATTGCTGAAAAAGTAAAAAATTGTGAAATTTGTCAAAAATATCAGAAATAAAAAATACGGCAGCCGTTAAAACCTTTCCCAGTTCCAGATTATCCATGGCAGACAGTATCATTGGACATATTTTATATTCAGAAAAGCCCCATTTGTTAGTGGTCGACAGATATAGTGGCTACCTGGAGGTATTTGCATTGGACCCACCTACGGCGATTAATGTAAAAAATAAATTGAGAGAAACATTTGCACGATTCGGGATTCCGGAAACCATGATGTCCGACAATGGACCACCGTTTCGCTCAGAAATTATGACTGACTTCTGTATAAAATGGGGTATAAAACAGCTATTTTCAAGTCCACACCTTCAAAGATCTAATGGTCTGGCCGAAAGAAACATTCAAACAATAAAAAATCAATTAATTAAATGTAGAGATGAAGGGTCCGACCCATATCTGGCTATTCTGGCATATAGGAATACACCAAAAAATGACCTACCGTCACCCGCACAGCTATGTTTATCGAGGAGCCTTCGATGTCAGATCCCCAGAATTACACCGCTATATAGACCGTATCAAACTAATTGGAGAAGTATAGAGAATGCCAAAAGAAAAAGACAGAGCTCAATGAAAGAGCATTATGACAGAAATAGTAAAAGCTATCCCAAGGTCAATGTAGGAGAGGATGCATGGTGTCAAATGCATCCAAGGGAGACATGGACACCGGTGAAGATTTCAGCGCAGGCTGATTCTCCTCAGAGCTTTGAAGTTGTGACACCATCGGGAAATAGGTTGATAAGAAATCAACAATTTATTAGGCCAAGGGATGGAGTCAACGAAAAAAGGCAGTTGTCTTCAGAACCAATTACCAGCTCCCCAGAAGCTCAACATCCGCATTAGGACAGTCCAACGATGGGCGAGTCATCCACAGCCCCGATACAGCGGTCAAGTGAAGAGACCAATATTGACCAGAGGGAAGGCGCGACTACATCCGCTGGTATTTCACCAGAACCATCCGGAAGGCCCCGGTTTTCAAGGTTTGGAAGAGAGTTAAGAAAACCACAAAGATTTTGTTTTTAAGCAGAGGGGAGGCATGTCAACGGCCTTTTGATTTGCCTGATCTGATTGTTGATGGTTCTCTAAATTCGTGACATTCTTTAATTGTTGTATTGTTGTAGCAGAGGGGAAACATGTTGTGATATGTTAAATAACATATGTTACGTGTTATATTTATTATCTATTGTTAACTATGCAAAATCATGCCATTTGTCAATTGTTTTAAAAAAAAAAAAAAACTTATGTAAATTATTTCCTTTTTATCTCTATCTTGTATAAAAGGAGATTACTAGATTGAATAAACATCCAGTTCAACTTGTAAGTCGGAGCGAGTCTTGTCCAGATAACACATAAACTTTACAACATATACATGCTAAAAGTACAACTTCCTTAATTTTTGTCTCTCCATGAGTGTAAATGATTTATGTTTGTGGGTGGTACTCTGCTGGTTATCTCCATAAACTGCTGGAATGTATTCTCTTTCAGAGAGGGTCGTGGTGGAAGGGTGGTCTGAACCGTTGGTTTTCGACAGCTACGACCCGGGATTGAATCCTGCATTGGGCATTTTTTTTCTAATTAAAAAAATGCATCAATGTCCCCTGATTCTTGCAAAAGTCCAACTCCACCAGCAAGTGCAAGTAGCCAAATGGGGTTCTGGCACATTTGTAAGTGCAAAAGTCGAACTGCTTTTCACATGTGTAGACTTGTGGTACACTTACAGTAAAAGCAGTCGCCAACTTCTACCCACCATGATAATCATGGCCTGTACTACGTGTACTAGGGATAATAATAATAAAATTCTCTTTCAGGAAATGACTACACTTGGCAGTTCAGTCCAGCTGGAAGTCAACTGAGGCAGTTCCAAGGAAATGACAATGTCCCTCTGGTAAAGTTACCAGAGTCTTCTAACCTAGATAACCTAATGGATCAATAAATGAAAGATTCAATTAAGAATTTTTAGTTTATAATCCATAGCTTTTTTTTTTTATTATTATCCCTAATACAGGCTATGATAATCATGATGGGTAGAAGTTTGCGACTGCTTTTACTGTAAGTTTACCACATGTCTACACATGTGAAAAGCAGTTCGACTTTGCACTTACAAATGTGCCAGAGCCCTGTTTGGTTACTTGCACTCGCTGGTGGGGTTGGACTTTTGCAAGAATCAGGGGCCATTGAAGCTTTTTTTTTTTTTAATTATAGAAAAGTGCCCAATGCAAGATTCAATCCTGGGTCCTAGCGGTCAAAACCAACAGTTTTTTTTTTTTTTCAAGTACAATCAATACTGATTCTACACAAACATCAAATATATTATCTAATGTTTAAATGAGAGTTGTGTGCATCTCAAAACTTGCATGGTGTAAGTTTAAAATGGGTGATAGAAAAAATCCAAGGATAGCATAATCATGAAAGGGTGAAAAATTCACTTGTGGGCAGGATATTGTCTGAAAAATGACCTTTTCCATCAAAATAGACGTAAAACTGCTCTGCAATCTAACAGACTCCAGTTTGTAACACCAGCAACATCCACTGGGAGACCATGGTCCTCATCAGTCTAGGGAGGGCTTTTATTTCTGGTTCCAAAATAACTTTACTAGGTATCGCTCAAAAAGATCAACCTAGCCTACGTTATTTACAACAATGAATAATATATGAAGGTTATTCACATATTAACACAAAGTATCCAATGTGGAATTCAATCCCGGTTCATGGCTTGACAGCCGAGGGTTTTAACCCTTCATCCACCGATTTCTACCTATGCTTTTATTTCCTGTTCCAAAATAACTTTACTAGGTGCCGCTCAAAAGAGCAACCTAGCTCATGATGTTTACATTTTGTTTGGTATGTTGGTAACAGCGTTGTTACCATCTTCAGGCAAAAGTTTTTTTCACTTTTAATTCTAAGAATAATTATCTATGTTTCTCAGAAAATTATCTTCTTCTTATCTGCTATCTTGTTTACACATTTGATAACAGTAACTATTTAAACCATGCTGTGATAAAATTTCTCATTCAATACTTTTGTCTGAAGATGGTAACAACGCTGTTAACGAAACGTCACACACTATTTATTTATTTGGATTTAGTCTTATTACCTTGTATACTCATGGACAAAATTTAAGAAAATTGTACCTTTTACCATGTATATCGGGATTGAGACAATGAAAGATATCACAGTGACCTTCATTGATACGATGCATGCCATCTGTCATAAGAAATTTTAATTATTTTTGAAGCGTATGTTTCTTTTAAAAATAAAACAATTTTCTACTGCCCTTACTGCAATGATAAAATAATAGGAGGGCTTGGTTCATCAGTGGTGAACTCTCCCAGTGGTTTCGTCAGTTTAATCTATCATCAAATTTCTTATAACAATGACCTTTATTTGAAGACACACGAGATAACCATGTGTGAACAAAATTGCCTCTGTCTCCTTAAAAAAATTGATTACAGGTGACATGAAAGACTTTCCACTTCCTTAAGTTTTGTCTATGAGTGTAATTTACTTATTTGGTTTTGTTCCATTGTGATTAATGTTTACTCTTTTTTTTATCAGAGACGAAATGTACACTATTCTTTTTTTTATAAATGATAACAAAAATAAGGAGAGAGGGCTTGGCTCATCAGTGTTTAACCCTCTCAACAGTATTGCAAAATTAATCTTAGATGTTAGCAGAGGTAAACAAATTTATTTGATAGATGTTACTGTGATATTTTTTTGGGGGGGTCGGTGGAAGGCTGGTTAAACCGTTTGGTTTTCGACCACTACGACCCGGGTTCGAATCCCGCATTGGACACTTTTTTTCTGTTTAAAAAAAAAAATGCTCCAATGGCCCCCGATTCTTGCAAAAGTCCAACCCCACCAGTGAGTGCAAGTAACCAAATGGGGCTCTGGCACATTTGTAAGTGCAAAGTCAAACTGCTTTTCACATGTGGTGCGCTTACAGTAAAAGCAGTCGCTAACTACCCACCATGATTATCGTGGCCTGTACCACGTGTACTAGGGATAAACAAAAGAAAACTGTGATATTTAATGTTTTGCTTTGAAGCTACATGGTAATAAGACCTAATCCAAATAAATTAATAGTGTGTGATGTTTCAGTAACAGCATTGTTACCATCATCAGATAAAAGCTCATTTATTCTTTAGTCTGATGATGGTAACAATGGTGTTAACGACATACATTATTAATATATTTGGATTAGGTCTTATTTTCTTGTAGCTATAATCTATAATCCAAATTGTGTTTTATCACTTTTCTTAAAAAAAAAAAAATCAGCATTTATAATTTCCCACCTTTTGACACAAGTCTGTCTCATCCAAGAATCTACCACATGAACCCAACCTCAAGACTTGGGTTTCAAGCAAAATTTTACATTTTCAACGGTATTTTACTCCTGGAAAGTTTTAGCCCTAAAGTTAGCATAGCCAGTTAAACACTTTGTTGGGAGATTCAATGATTTGGTGGGTCACTCGCTTTTTTTTAATCCTTAGTACATGTGGTACAGGCCATGATAATCATGGTGGGTAGTTAGTGACTTCTTTTACTATAATTGCACCACATACAGTAGAACCCCCCTGTAAAGGACACCTAGTTGCAAAGCCAAAGTGTCCTTTAGAGAGAGGTGTCCTTTTACAGGAGAGTTGCTAAATAGTAAAAATGGTAATTTTGCAAATAAAACTGTCCTTTGTAGAGAGGTGTCCTCTTACCTGAGAGTTGCTAAATAATAAAAATGGTAATTTTGCAAATGAAAACTGTCCTTTGTAGAGAGGTGTCCTCTTACCTGAGAGTTGCAAAATAATAAAAATAGTAATTTTGCAAATAAAATTCTTACTGCTACTCTTTTTGTGTTGTTTTTCTTGCTTCCCTCTTTCTCTTTCTTATTTTTTTTTCTTTTTCTTCTGTCTATATCGTTGTTTCCTTTGTCTCACTGCTTTGTTCTTATGCATACCTCTGGTGAATCCTGTATAGGGTCAGTGACCCTAAATAAAGGCTTTTTGTTGTTGCAAATAAAAAATTTCCTTTGTAGAGAGGTGTCCTCTTAGCGGAGAGTTGCTAAATAGTAAAAATGGTAATTTTGCAAATGAAAACTGTTCTTTGTAGAGAGGTGTCCTCTTACCGGAGAGTTGCTAAAGAGTAAAAATGGTAATTTTGCAAATGAAAACTGTCCTTTGTAGAGAGGTGTCCTCTTACCTGAGAGTTGCTAAATAGTAAAAATGGCAATTTTGCAAATGAAAACTGTTCTTTGTAGAGAGGTGTGTCCTCTTACCGGAGAGTTGCTAAAGAGTAAAAATGGTAATTTTGCAAATGAAAACTGTCCTTTGTAGAGAGGTGTCCTCTTACCTGAGAGTTGCTAAAGAGTAAAAATGGTAATTTTGCAAATGAAAACTGTCCTTTGTAGAGAGGTGTCCTCTTACCTGAGAGTTGCTAAATAGTAAAAATGGTAATTTTGCAAATGAAAACTGTCCTTTGTAGAGAGGTGTCCTCTTACCAAAGAGTTGCTAAATAGTAAAAATGGTAATTTTGCAAATGAAAACTGTCCTTTGTAGAGAGGTGTCCTCTTACCTGAGAGTTGCTAAATAGTAAAAATGGTAATTTTGCAAATGAAAACTGTCCTTTGTAGAGAGGTGTCCTCTTACAGAAGAGTTGCTAAATAGTAAAAATGGTAATTTTGCAAATATAAAAACTGTCCTTTGTAGAGAGGTGTCCTCTTACCTGAGAGTTGCTAAATAGTAAAAATGGCAATTTTGCAAATGAAAACTGTTCTTTGTAGAGAGGTGTCCTCTTACCGGAGAGTTGCTAAATAGTAAAAATGGCAATTTTGCAAATCAAAACTGTCCTTTGTAGAGAGGTGTGTCCTCTTACCTGAGAGTTGCTAAATAGTAAAAATGGTAATTTTGCAAATGAAAACTGTCCTTTGTAGAGAGGTGTCCTCTTACCTGAGAGTTGCTAAATAGTAAAAATGGTGATTTTGCAAATGAAAACTGTCCTTTGTAGAGAGGTGTCCTCTTACCAGAGAGTTGCTAAATAGTAAAAATGGTGATTTTGCAAATGAAAACTGTCCTTTGTAGAGAGGTGTCTGCTAGCGAGGTGTTCGCTGAAGGGAGGGTCTACTGTATCTACACGTGTGAAAAGCAGACTTTTTTCAGGTCTCTCGCTGAACTCTTGAAATACAAGCAGCCTTGGAATAATTGGCCATAGTTTCTAAGACAGTTTTACAGTAGCTATACATCACCATGGGGCTTTACACAATAACACTTATTTCATTATCCATAGCCCTGGGTTGATGTGAACAAATGAAAAAATCTGTTTCAGATACACAGCACTAAGGATGCTAATCTGCCATGGCTAGCAAAGGTAAATGCTCATTGATAAAGCACAATTTGGATTATTAATATATACAGTTATCAGCATCATGCACAATTCTTTCTTAATTCTGTCACCATTTGCTTTTGGTTCAGTGGTAGAATGCTCGCCTGCCACGCGGGCGCCCCGGGTGCGATTCCCGGCCGATGCATTTTTTTTTTACAATTTTTAAAACTCATTTATATTATTAAAATATATGTGCTTTTCCTGTCTATGTACAGATTTATGGTCTATGTACACAAGTATGTATACAAGTTATTTGCAAATTGCGTGGCAAATTTGCCCTTTCGCTCGCAAGCAGCGCCTCTAGCGGTGAAGATGGGAGGTAATATCAGCTGACCTAATGGACATGTAAAACGTGTTTTAACAGGACATAGAGAAAAATCTGGAAAATATATTTTTCGGATTTTTAGTCAAGAAAAATAAATTGACAGGTTCTGGGAAAAAAGTAGTTGTTTTTTATTCAGAAAATGATGATGACAATATTGCTGTATCATATTTAATACAGTTATCAGCGTCATGCACAATTCTGTCACGTTGAGTCACGTGTCAAGTTACGGTGTGTAAAAATTTAAAAATTAAAAAAAGATGCCGAAACCCGGGATCGAACCAGGGACCTTTAGATATTCAGTCTAACGCTCTCCTAACTGAGCTATTTCGGCTTATTTTAGTTATTTCTATAGAAGCTTCTATCTTTATAATTATGTATATTTTCAAAAAGTCAATTCACAACTCTTCGCTGGAGACCATGGGAATACTGACTAATTCATTATGCTAACATATAATAAAAGTATCAGAGTCATCAACAATTCTGTCATTGTTTGCTTTTTTGAATGGAATAAATACCCAAATAGGGCCATTTCTTATAAGCATCAGTGGTTCAGTGGTAGAATGCTCGCCTGCCACGCAGGCGGCCAGGGTTCGATTCCCGGCCGATGTATTTTTTTTTTCTTTTTTACAATTTTTAAAACTCATTTATATTATTATCCCTATATATAAAAAAGTCAGCGTATGTATGTTTGTCAACTATACACGTCCACAATACGTAACTAATCTGACTGATATTTTAACAGTATATAAAGTAGAATCTGGAAAAACTCTTAGTGAAAATTTCAGGACTCTATCCCGAATATCCATCGTGTTATTTGCAAATTTGCTCTTTCGCTCGCGCCTCTAGCGGTGAAAATGGGGGTTAATACCAGCTGACCTAATGTACATGTAAAGTTTGGAGCGGGACGTTTCACAAGAGTGACATCCACGGCTCCAATTTATAATTGTAATGAATAGTATTTGAATAAAAACATTTAATCGGGTAAAACTCGGGCGTTGCCCGGGTCATTCAGCTAATAGATTAGAAATACAAGGTAATAATCAAAATACAAAACTATTTTAGACGCGTATGATTCTTTTTAAAATAAAACAATTTCTACTGCCCTTACTGCAATGGAAAAATTAATGGGAGGGCCTGGCTCATCAGTGGGCCTCATTAATTTTTCCATTACAGTAAGGACAGTAGAAATTGTTTTATTTTAAAAGGAATCATACGTGTCTAAAATAGTTTTGTATTTTGATAACAGATGGCGCGCTAGTACAAGGCAATAAGACCAAATCCAAATAAATAGTGTGTGACGTTTCGGTAACAGCGTTGTTACCATCTTCAGACAAAAGTACTGAATGTACTTTTGTTCATGTACAACTGTTCAGTACTTTTGTCTGTAGATGGTGACAACGCTGTTACCGAAACGACACACACTATTTATTTATTTGGTCTTATTACTTTGTGTAAATGATCATTGAGGCATTCGTTAGTTAGAATGATGTAATGGCACCTGTGTTTCTTAACTCCTCATTGAATAAATACTTTTTGGACAAAAATGTTTTTTTATTTAAAAACAATTAAATTTTTACATTTAAAATATATTATTTTTGGAAATATTCAATTTTATAATAAATATTGATAGTATTTATTGGCAAAAAACAAACAAAAGATGAAACAAGAACAATATTTTTTCCATTATTATATTCACTTACTCAATTGGTATTTACAAAATTAGTAAATTCAGTTAGCGAGCCATTTTATAAGAAATCTTTTGCCGTCTTTCCATTTTTCGTTGTTTCTTTTCATCCACTTCTGGAGGAGCTGGTTGGAAAAACCAAGGACCCAAGAAGTTTATCCAGAGCAATCTTGCACATTGAATTGGAGCTAAAAGCCAAAATAGAAGGCAATAATCAGACAAAATTGAGATTGATTGTACAATTGCTGTTAATATAATACAGTCTTTTATAGTTTCTGCAAATCCTCCACCTTCCATATTGAGGTCAATTCCACCATCAATAAGTGCACCAGATTCGGAAAATATTGGCTTTGCCATTGATTTCATCAATTGTAGGCACCCAAAGTACACTAAAGAAGAAAACGCTATAACCATAATATAAAATGTTGTGAAAGTTTCCCAAAAAAGTAATACATTAAGGGCCACGTAAATTCCTTCTGCTATCAATGACATAAGCATATAAAATTTGATAGTACTCTTGTTCTCTTCGTATATTTGCTTCTGGCCTTTTGTGCCTTGTTTTCCCTTATGAGGGGGCATTGTGAAGTCAGTTTAGAATTTAATACAAAATCGAGGAATTTAAAAAATATTTCGGCGATTTTTACTATTGTTGTTTTAAAAAAATCTAATATTTACAAATGTTCAATTTTGCCAGTTAGCAGGTTATTCCTTCCTTTAATTTTGCTCGAAAATATTTCAGTGATTATTTGAAATAATTACTCTGCTGTGTATTTTTTATTTTTTAATCAAAAGTTTTGAAAGTTATTAATATTTCAGGTATATATAAAGTTTAATTTAATAAAAAAAGTTATAAATAATATATATATAAATGAAGGAGTATATGCATTTTTGATTTTATCAAGGAAATTTCTGAAATACAATAAGGTCATTTTGATTTTGTGCATATATATTTATAAATGTTTTATAGTTTTGAGACAAAATTTTGAAGTTTGAGAACAAATTTTATAGTATATTTGCAATATTTTAAAGTTTAATAGTGAATTTTCAAAGATTTAATAACTAAAATTGATGATTAACAATGATGTTTTAGATAGTTTAAGCCTCACTTGATGTAAAATGGAAACAAAATAATTTAAAATAACATAATTATATTAACACAAAGCAATAACGCGCCATCTATTCATATAAAATAAAAGGACTCAAAAGCGCGAATGTTTCTTTTATACAAATACAAACTTCTACTGTCCTTACTGCGATGAAAAAATATATTGGGAGGGCTTGGCTCATCAGTGGTGAACCCTCCCAGCGGTTTCGCCAATTTAATCCACCAGACCGCTTCTCAGAGCTCTAATACTGTATTGGATTATTCTGATTTTATATGCTACACTGAAGGATGGAATCTTAGAAATGGTTTTCAAGTAAACTATGGACATAAGCTTATAGGACAGTATCATTACATTTAAATATTTTCATCGAGCAATGCTCTTCAGCAAACTATAAAGACAAGGCCAGTTAGGCATAAATTAACACAAAGCAATAACGCGCCATCTATACATATAAAATAAAAGGACTCAAAAGCGCGAATGTTTATATTTGTATAAAAGAAACATTCGCGCTTTTGAGTCCTTTTATTTTATAATTATATTACATAACCCTATTTATTATTAGTAGCAACTTTTATGTACATTTTTCCACAAAACCGTTTATACATGAAATACAATTATTTTGAAGCGATTTTAAATAAATATATTTTAAAAATTAAGCGAAAGCGAGTTTTTATGGAAAAATAACATAAAAGTTTCGAGATAGGAAGGATTTTCTTATTAATAAAATTCAATGTATCATATTAAAATTTAATTTGAAGTTTGTTTACCTTCAAAATAAGGGTATAAAAAGAATTGGTATTGATTCTTATATATCTTTGTCTCTCAACAAGGTCTATTAAAAATGTTCGAATTTAACCCATTATTGAGCCTAAATTTTATTCATAACTTTTAAAATAATATTATTTTTTGGAATTTAAGCATTGATGCTAACCTTGTATATTGTTATTTATTTTCATAATGTTTTTTCAAACTATAAAATGTTTTTTACATTAAAAATTGTTTTAACACTTTGAAATGTTGTTTAAATTAAAAATATTGTGACATTTGGCTCTCCCCTTCACAAAAACTAATGGAGGACTGTGGGATTAAAGAAAAAGGACAGAAGAGGAAGAGACAGGTGAGGGAGAACAGACAGCCTAGTGAAAGCAGTTTGACAACAAAGAGTCCTGAAGAAGGCGAGATTCGGTAGCAGCTGTTGGCCTGAAAACGGGAGGTGCCCTGAAGCTGACTAGGCCGGAACGAGTGTGTTGGTTGGAAGCAGCCGCAAGGCAGCCAACAAGTCGACGTTGCCTAGGCTGGACGAGTACAGTGTGGAGCGGAACGCTTCGCTAGAGAGACCTTCACGGCGCCAAGGATCCTTCTAATGGCGGAAGAGGGGCGGCAAGTCCCGCATACTGAATTTATTTCATTCCACATCAGTGAATAAA
>CP092864.1:59021338-59224128 GCA_030710605.1 Cordylochernes scorpioides
ATTTTTTTGCAAATGAAAACTGTCCTTTGTAGAGAGGTGTCTTCTAGCGGGGTGTCCGTTAAAGGGAGGTTCTACTGTATATCAAAAACAAAGTAGGAATATCACACACACACACACAAAAGCCTTTATTAAGACACACAGGTCTTACAGAGGATTCTCCTTGGGGTTACAAAACGGAGAAACCTATGAAAGTGGGAAATAAAAAATGGAGAAAGATTATATACATTTGGTAAATATATACAGATTATAAGAAAGAATAAAAAATAAGAAGAATAAAAAAAAATCAAAAAAGAGAAAAAAAAAAAATTTTTTTGGAAATATGGATGGGAGAAGTGGAGAGCGAAAAGAGGAAAGAAAACAGGTATTTACATATGAAACAAGACCATTTAAGCTCTCACACAGCACAGGTGGGCCATGTATTTTTTAGAAATCTTTAAGAGATTTCCCAGGAAATCCTCGTGTTCAGGGTTGTAAGGTAAACACCGTTTTATCATTGTTAACTTATCGTATCTGCCTAAACAAATAATTGGATGTTGGTTCTGTCTTTCTCATCAAACAGAAATTTTTGGTATGTTTGAATGTTCGGTTAAGTCTTTCTTTTTTACAGCATTTTTATGGAAGTTATATAGATTTAGAGCTACTGAACTATTGTCTATAAAGTTGGATAATAAAGAATATAATGTGAAGTGTGTATGGCCTATCTTAGAGAAGAGTATTTTTCTTTCCGTGTCAAGAGGCATGCATTCAAATATATAATGTTCTAATTCATTTTCGGTTCTATTTTTGCATAGTTGGCAATACAAGTCTTCTGTCCTTAGATATTTTATATGGTCTTCTCGATATAAAACAAATAGAATTCTCAATTGCGCAATGAGGCGTTTAGCCGGCAGTGGGAGTTCACTTAGTAGATAGTTCTCTGCTGCGAATGTTTTATGTAAATATTTGTAGTGTGTGTGTAGCTTCGAATTGGTTATTCTTGATTGGTCGGTTTGGATAGACTGTTCTATAGTGATTCTGATAATTTGAGGTATTGCTTTCTGTAGAATCAAAGTAGGAATATCCTGACCTCTAATATGAGCGTTATTTAGAGAGCATAGCGCCATAAATCAAATCATTGAATCAAGTAAACCAATGTATCACTGAATCAAGAATATAGGTCGGATATGCCTACTTTGTTTTTTATATTAACACCTGACCTTTTATTCCTATCCCTGGACACTTTTATTTTTCCGTTTATCATTAACTCTTCACAATTCATCCTTTCATACTTCTCCTTAAAATAAATTTAGATTTTTCGTTCAAAAGAAACACATGCTGGATATTTTCAAATGTCGTTCTACAATCATAGGCCGCATTATATTGTATAAAAATTTATTTATATATTAAAAATAACTTTGGTCTGGCTAGAGGTTTTGTTAGGATGTCTGCAATTTGGTGTTCTGTTGGACAATATATCAGGTTAAACTTTTGAGCTTGATCTTTCACAAAGTGATATTTGACATCAATATGTTTAGTTTTAGTGGTGAATTGGCCTGATTTTATAATTTTTATAGTGCTTTGGTTATCAACATAGAGATTTATATCAAAATTATCTGGAATTAATTCTTCTAATAGGGATCTTATGTATGACACTTCTTTGCATGCATCTGCTGCAGCAATGAACTCTGCTTCAGTGCTGGAAAGGGCAATTACAGGTTGCTTTCTGGAGCACCAACTTATAGGACCTCCACATAAGTAAACTACATATCCTGTGGTACTTTTTCTAGTTTTAATATCTCCAGCCAAGTCAGAATCACAATACACATTTAATTCAAATGGCATCTCTCCATCATATGATATGCCTAAATTGGTGGTGTGGTTTAAATATCTTAGGGTTCTTTTGATGTTTATAATATCTTGAGTTGTAGGATCATGCATTGACCTGCTTTCCAAATTTGTGGCAAAGGTCATGTCTGGTCTAGTTTTGTTTGTCAAATATAAAAGGCTTCCAATTGCTTGTCTGTAGGGAAATTTGTTATCATTTGATATTTCTAAGTTTTTGTCTAGTTCTTTTACTACATCTGTAATGAGAGTGGGTACTGGTTTTGAGTTTTGCATATTATATCTTTCAAGAACTGATTTTACATAATTTTCTTGTGAAAGTAATTTTTTTTTTCCTCAAAACACAAATTTATTCCCAAAAAAATTCTTGGATCATTGTTCATTTTAACTTCAAACTCTTGGGATAGTTTTTCTAAAATATTATTTAATTCTTCTTCATTATCTCCCATTAAGATACCATCATCTACATATATTGCAAGGTACATATTTCCTTTGTTGGTTTTAAAAAGACATGGCTCTGATTTTAGTTGTATGAAATCTTGGGATTTGAGAAAGGTGTTTAATCTTTCATTCCATTTTAATGGGGCTTGCTTTAAACCATACAATGCCTTTCTTAACCTGCATATGTTCCCTTTATAACCTTCTGGCAATTGAACATATATTTCTTCATCCAAAAACCCATATAGAAAAGCTGTTTTTATGTCAAATGTTTTAAAAACAAACCTTCTCTTAGCCATTAGAGCAAAGTATATCCTTAAAGAGACAGTGCTTATAACTGGACTGAATGTCTCATCATAATCAATGCCTGCTTCTTGTTCAAAGCCTCTTACAACTAGTCTTGCTTTGTAGCGGCCATCTTCTTTCACTTTAAAGAGCCATTTAGAGGTCAGAATCTTCTTGTTTGATGCTTCATTTTCTTTTACTATTTCCCAAACTTCATTTTTGGCAAGAGACTCTTTTTCTTCTTTTATTGCCTTTTTCCATTTTTCTTGATTCGGACCAGATATAGCTTCCGAGTAAGTTAGAAGAGCTGATTCTGTTGTTCCCTCCCGTTCTAAATAGAAGTCTTCATATCTTGATGGTGTTTGTAAACTACTTCTTGGTCTAAGATTATATTTTGAAGTACTTGGTTTTGTAGGGATATCTTCTTTGTCTTCAGAGACTTCTGGTAGACTTGGTTCTTCATTTAATTCTAGTTGGTCTTCAGATTCTTCTTCTGGTTCGACAATAGGTATTTTTTCTTCTTTATTTATACATCCTTTATCTAAAAAGATTACATCTCTAGCTGTAAATATTTGTTTGCTTTGTACATCCCAAAGGCGATAACCATTTGGTGCATAACCTATAAAGGTATATTTTTTACTTCTGTCTTCCAATTTCTTTATGTGTTTTAGGGTTTTGACATAAGCTTCACAACCAAAAAGTTGTAAGTTTGACAAATTTGGTCTTTTGTTGAACCAAAGTTCTGCAGGGGTTTTCTCTAATTCTTGAGTAGGGCTTCGGTTCAGCAAATAGGCTGAAACCCTTACAGCTTCTCCCCACATGTATTTTTCTACACCAGAATCAATCAAAAGAGCTCTAGTTTTCTCCATCAGGGTTCTATTTAATCTTTCGGCTTTGCCGTTTAGCTGAGGTGAGTGAGGTATGGTGAGATCCATAATGATTCCTTTAGCTTTGCACCAGGATTTTATATCTTCATTTACATATTCTCCGCCATTGTCACATCTTATTTTTGAAACTTTTAGATTCATTTGGTTTTCTGCTTCTGTAATAAATTCTTTTAGATATCCTTTTACTTCATATTTATTTTGTAACAAATACACATGGCAAAAATGTGTGTAGTCATCAAGAAATGTTAGAAAATAGTTTTTGTTGTTATGGGTAGTGGGATCTAAAGGTCCGCATACATCTGTATGGATTATTTCTAAAGGCTTTTTTTGATTTTGTTCTAATGGAATTGAATGGCTTTCTTACCTGTTTAGCTCTTATGCATGTTTCACAAATTTCATCTTGACTTATTTTTTCTATGTTTATTCCATTTACCATAGATTTTAATTGTTTTAAGCTTGAAAAACTTATGTGGCCCATTTTTCTGTGCCATTTGAGCATTTCTTCATTTTGTGTAGCTGTTAGGTGAGATTCTTTAATTTCGGGATTTTCTGTTTCTATAGTTATTGTATAGAGTCCATTTTCCTGTTTTTCTCCTTTTAAAACTTTTATTTAATTTTTTACGACAAATACCTTTTCATCTTCAAAGTCGACTTTGCCTTTATTTCTGGTAATTGCACTTACAGATAGTAAATTATTTGTCAAGTTTGGCACAAACATCACCTCCTTGAGATCACATTTCTTCCCTTGAATTTTTCCGACTGATTTTGCTATTAGAGTTTCTTCCTTTTTTGCTATTGATATTTTTGAGTTGCAATCTACTTCATCTAGTAAAAACCTTTTACTATTTATCATATGGCTTGTTGAGCCACTGTCTACAATGAATTCTAGCAATTCCTCATTTTTACATTTTAAAGTCTCTCCTGAAAAAAAGGACAATTTTTCTTCATTTTTGTTTCTGAAAAAGCAATACTTTTCTTTATGATTTGTCTTTTTACAAATTCGGCAAGGAATATTTTCTTGGAATTTATTTTGAGATTTCTTAAAGAAGCATTGGTCTTGAGTATGATTTGTCTTTTTACAGATGGTACACCATTTTTTATTTAGTCTACAGTATTTTGCTAAGTGCCCGCTCTTTTTGCAGTTAAAGCACTGCTTCACTTTAGTAGCACTCATGGCTATTCCCTCTTCAGGCTTTACTTTTTGTTTAGTTTATTCAAGTGATAGTCTTGATATTAAGTTTGTTAACGTTTTCTCACTTTTTGGTGTCGAGTCCCATGCTGTGCTGAAATGATTAAAGTAGTCTGGCAAAATGCTCAATATTTTAGAAATTACAAAGCTTTCCTCAATTTCTTGTTTTACATTATTTAGTTTGAATACTAAATTTTGCATTCTGCTTATATTTGTTGCCATATCTGTATTTTTGTCAAATTTGAATCCATGAAATTCTTGTAGTAATTTGCATTTTAATTGCTCATCTTCTCTTTGATAAATGGCTACTAGTTTTTCATACATTTCTTTTGAAGTTTTGCAATTTAGAATATGTGTTAAAACATTCTTTTCAATGGTTAACATTTTGTATTTTTGTGCTTTGGCGTCTTTTAGGCTCCATTTATCTTTTCCAATTTCATCTTTCAAGTCTTCAAACAACGATTTTCCATTTACAATATCTAGAAGGCCATTTGCTTTGAAAATAATTGTTATCTGAAAATTCCATAAATCAAAATTTTCAGGATTTTTAAGTCTCACAATATTTGCGATATCTTCGCTGACAGCCATTTTTTAAAATTTATATTTTATCCTATATTTATATATATTTTACCAATGCCTCGGGCACACCCATCGGTTTCATTAAAAAGCTCACCAATCTGCTTAACAATAATGGATCCCCTGCACTTGTTTCCTGTGATGATCCTGAAACGCTGAGGAGCGCGATTACAGGGCTCTTAAAAACAGCGGCAGACCAATCTATACAAAACGACCTTACAAGAATGGATAAATCTAAGCTATACTCTCACTACAAAGACATTCACATATCTTTCATGACGGAGGGATACCTTTTAGGGGATTTTCCTTTCCCGGTTGTAAGACTACTCGCACAAGTTAGAATACTTTCAAGTTTTTTTAGAGAAAACCACACCAAGATGCTCTGCGGTGAGGACCCGATTTGTACCTTCTGTAATTCAAAACTAAAAAATGAAATCACTCACTATATTTTTGATTGCTATGCTCTGAAAGAAGAACCCTTATGCTCAAAACTGGGCACAAATCCCCCGATTCGATATTACTGTATTCCATTGCTAATGTTCTATTCAACTTTATTAAGTATTAATTAACATCCACAAATTGGAATGCATTATCTTGATTAAAAACTTGAAAACGAACGAGTTTATGAGCGAATAAAAGGCACTCATAGAAAAAATTGTGCATATCGTCTGCCTTTTGTTAATTTCATTTTAGCGATCAAAATGTCAGCCGAAGAACTGTTTATTCGTTAGAAATATTTCTCATTTTTTAGCTTTTACTAATACTACGCATTGCTAATACAGGTTGCAGTATTACTCAATATTCTCTAGAAATTCTAATATTTATTTTAAAATACTTTAGCAGCTATATACACTCATGGACAAAAAGAAAATGTACCCTTTAGCATGTATATCGAGATTCAGACAATAATTCTGAAAGATATTTTATACACAGTGACCTTTATTGAAGACACACGAGATAACCAAGTGTGAACAAAATTGCCTTTGTCTTCCTTAAAAAAGAACAAACGACTGGCCAGCAAACAAAGACTTTCCACTTCATTAGTTTTGTTCATGAGTGTACATTACCCAGCCCCAGTCCCATTTCTTGATACTGCTCCCCCTCCTCCTTTTTCATCCGGGCTTGGGACCGGCAAAGGCGTAGTTACCAGCCTTCTTGATGGCTTTTCCTGATGCAGCGGGCAGCATGTTGTTCACCATGTTGATGACGTCTCAAAGAAAGAGAAAACAGCCCCATAGGAAGATGTATGTTAAAGTCCATATGGAGTTGTCGCGACATCTGGACTTGACCACCATATGACACTTGGGGGGAAGGGATGTGCTGTCAATCATGGCTCTTTGATATTAGGCGCCCCTGTTTTACCGCACCCTCCAACTTCTACTGTATTCCACTCTAAATCCATTACATCTCTCTCATACCAAGCGCTTCTTATTTTACGCTACTTTTCTCTCTATAAATAGTGAATTTCTGTTTTTCCATAAAAATAAGAGAGAATAAGAACTTACAGTGACGCACACAAAAAAATTAATATTTTGGATTAAGAAATAATACAAGGTTATCCCAAAAGTTCGTAAACACTTGCAATAAATTAAAATTCCAATAATTTTCGCCGTTATGTATATTATCTTTGTATTATGTATAAAGTAATTGTATTATTGTGTATTCGCCGTAATAATAGTATTCGCCAGTAATAGGTAATAAGAAAAACGTTAAAAAAAAACGAACTTTTGGGATAACCTTATATTTCGAAAAGCAAAATACGCTTCAGATTTTCAACAATTTCAACAACAAAAAAGATAAAAGGAAAGTTAATTTTTCGAAATATTTGTTATTTCTTATAAACACAGTGTGGCAAATAATTTTTAAGACTCGCGCTAGATAAAAGCCAATAGCAGAGCCAGTTATGAAATTGTGCATGCGTATATATATTCGAAGCCTTATCTAGCGCGTGGCTTTGTTTCAGCCATTTTGGTTAACTTTTTAAAACCATACAGGCGATTTTTGAAAAGTAAAAATTTTTGTTCGTCGGAATTCTGAGATGGAACAGAGAGCGGTCATTAAATTTAAAGCAAAACTTGGTAGAAGTGCATCGGAAACATATATTTTGATGAAGCAAGTTTATGGTATGTTATGTTTGAGTAAATCAAATGTTTTCATTTGGCACAAACGTTTTTCGGATGAAAGAAATACGCTAGAAGATGATAAGCATACTGGACGACAAAGTTCTTCGAAGACCCCAGAAAGTATAGAAAAAGTGCGAGAATTTGTTGCAAACAAATGAGAATGATGGCAGAGGTTTTACACATCAACAAAGAAACGATTCGAACCATTCTGCATGAAGATTTGGGGGTAAAACTAAAGTCTGTGCTAAATTTGTTCCACACACTTCAACGGGGTAGCAGAAATCATTGAGAATTGCACATTGCAGGGACATCATTTCTGCCTATGAAAATGATTCAAACTTCCTTAAATCAATTGTTACGGGTGATGAAACATGGTGTTTTCAGTATGACCCAAAGACAAAGCGCCAAAGTGCCGAATGGAAGTCAAAAAACTCTCCACAAGCCAAAAAAAAAAAAAAACGCGAAAAGTGCCATCAAAAATCAAAACAAGGCTGATTACCTTTTCGATAGTAGAGGTATTATCCACAAAGAATTTGTTCCCGCTGGACAAACCATTACTGGAGAGTATTATTTAAACGTTTTGAAACGTTTGATTGCCAGAATTCGTCGCATTCGTCCAGAATATCGCGATGAAGACAGTTGGTGTTTGCTGCATGATAATGCACCGAGTCACTCCTCACTCATTGTTCGTCGCTTTTTGGCCAAAAATAACGTCTGTGTGTTGAATAATCCTCCGTTTTATTTATTCCCAAAAATAAAATTGAAGTTAAAAGGTTGTTTTTTTTTTATGATATCGCGACCATCTAGACAGCTGCGACGAGCACTTTGGAGGCGATTCCTCAAAGTGGCCTGCAAGAGGCATTTGATTCCTTATTAAATCGTTGTAACATATGTATTGAATCCGGAGGGGATTATTTTGAATGAAAAAATAGTAGAAATTGAATTAGCTTGTTTCTGTTTTATTTTACAAACCCATTCTTAAAAATTATTTGCCACACTGTGTATATAGCATTTAAATCAAATTAAACAAAAAAAAAAACATGTTTCTTTTTGCCTTAAATTATTCAGGTTTATGTTGCAATAAAAAAATAATTTGACAACAATATAAACGATATACCGTTAATTGGTAAAAACATATCCAGTCTTAAGTAGATACAACGTTGTGAAACTGTCATTTGTTAAAGACAAGACGTGTTGCGACAAGATGCACGTCAGCTGAAGTAGCGGCTCGATCGATCCAAGGCATGATGGCGTAGCTCAGCCGCCAAGACTCGACCTGTTGGCGACAGGTGAGATTTGGAATCGTTATAGGTATACAATACATTATCTTCTTTTTCTTACTTTAATTGAAGATAAAATTCTCTCTAAACTTTAAAGGAAACTTACTTTTTAGAAGCGTTAATATGCAGAAAATTGAGATGGACCCAGAACACACCCAAGATGGAGGTCATTGCGATTGCTGTTATAGAGATGTATGGAGATATCTGAGGATCTTCATTGGACACGACAACAACAGAAACTTGACATAGATCCAGAACAGCAGCTTCAAACACCAAAGATAGAGGACATTGCGACTGCTGTGATAGAGATGCATGGAGATATCTGAGGCTCTTCATTGGACACGACAACAGCAACAGAAAATTGACATGGACCCAGTACAGTAGTTTTACACACCCATGATAGAGGATATTGCGACTGATGTGATAGAGCAAAAAAATAAGATTTTTCAAAGAAGCTAAAATCGGTTAGTAATCACCCAAATTTCGGTTAAATTTGGTAAAGAAAAATGGCCCAAACCGTTTAATTCTACTAGATTTGGTTAAATTGATAGTTGCACTTGGGAACATAAGATCAAAGTGGTCAAAATCTGTTGACTCTGCTTAAAGATACTGATTCTAAGAGGATTGATCAAATATTATTGATTTAGAAGAGAGAGAGAGAACAAAATAAAACTTATAACGATAGTAAGCAAAACAAAATAAAACTTCTTACAGTTAACGCCTATTTACTTGTGATCTTACACACCTACTTTGTGGGAACAATTAATTAAACTTGAAATATATATACAACAAAATCAATAGTATCACAATAGTGTCCAAAACGAACAATATCCGGTAGCATTGAAAACATCGGTGTTCTCAACAAGGGCACAACAGACAACCTATTTCCAAGAACCGACCGAGTTTTATCAGTTGGGTGAAAAGGGCTCTTGGAAGAGGCAAAGAAACTCTTAGCCAATCTTTCCCACGCTTCTTGGCCGGTTACCTCTTTTTGAAGTCGGCTTGATTTGTGCTCCAGACTCTGCTCGGAATATCTGTAAGGTCTTAATACAACAACAAAAAGCTTTACGGGTTAAGACCTTTTAGTCTTACAGATTCTCCAAGTAGAAATATAGGGTACATACAGGAATAACAGTAATAGTACCAGTTATACAACAACAACAAAAAGGTTTATTAAGACCTTTTAGTCTTATACAGTTCTCCGAGCAGAAATGTAGAGGTCATGCAGGAAAAAAACAGTAATATAAGGTTATGCCAAAAGTTCGTGTTTTTCTTATTACTTAGCGAATAATATTATTACGGCGAATACATAATAATACATAATGCAATTACTTTATACATAATACAAAGACATTATACATAACGGCGAATAATATTAGTGTTTGAATTTTTTGCAAGTGTTTACGAACTTTTGGGACAACCTTGTAATACGAGTAATAAAAAAAAAGGCAATGTTATTATTATAATTTTTGAAGCTAATCAAATATAATGGTAATATGAAATTTATCTACAGGACAATCAAGCTAATAGATCAAAGGTGTTAATGAAGCTTTTTGTTGTTGTTGATTTACTCTCCAGGAGAAAACCCGGGTTATCTCTATTTTCCCGCTAAATGGTCCTGACATCATTCACAGTCTAAAGTTTACGTGAAACTTTTACAAATAAAATCATTAATTTATCAACTCTACCTAATTTCTGGGACATATTTCTATATGATTTTCATCGCCAATTATTCGGGAACCATCAAAGAATAGCTTTATTTCGACGCACAAAGCTCAAATATAACAATAAAGAATTCAGAACTACTAGAATTCTACAGAATTCTGAAAGACCAACTGAGAAAATGCTACCAGTCTCTCTGAAACCTTAATAGTTTCAAATATTGAATGTGTGTTATGTATATATTCAGCCTACTCCACGCTGACGAGCGCCAAAAGCGCGAAACGCGTTCGTGGATGGCTTTTCTTAATTTATCAAGAAATTGGTTTGGCCAAATATCAGGCAACAGGCTAAATCAATGATTAGTTGATTTCTGTTCCACCAGATGGCGCTCTGCCTTCTGTAAAGCACATGTGCTCCTGGTCAGACTGTGCACTTTTGCATATATTGACAAGATGCAAATAAGATTATGTTAATTGTCATTGTCTATCCCAAATAAGGACATGTGGTGAGAAGACCAGGAAGTTCCCATGACCAAGACTTGTGATGGTTGCTGGAAAAGGATGAGGACGTTAATACAATCTGCACTGGTTCATCTCAACGTAAAAATGAATAATTTGAAGGACTTACAGGCTTACCAATGCCACAAAAGTGAATTTAGATTTGAAAATGGGTTTGAGTGTTGAAGAGACATGTGAACGTCATCCTAGCAGCAAATAGCCCATCAGACTTTTCGATCCATAAGCCGGTTGGATATGAAACGACATCCTAGACAATTTTTGACAATTAGAATAATTGTATTAACATATTGTCATTACATGCAAAAGTGAACAGTTTGCACTATTTTAAAAAGATGATTATATATATGCATGATACTATGTACAAAATGAATATGACGCCTCTACCAGCGCTGCAGAGTTTGGTGGAGAATCGCTAGCGGGTCTCCAGCGATACCACGTATTTCACGATATACGAAGAATACGTAGATCGCGTTCTAGAACGACATCCTAGAAGCAAATAGCCCCTCACACCTTTCAGTCCAAAAGCCGGCTGGATGTGAAACCAGAGTGAAACTGTATTGATAACGCGTTAGATTTGCGGAAGATGACTACTCTTCCACTTCCGCTCTAAGGCAACATTGGACATCCCTCTATGGTTGATCCGTTTCATACAGAATTCCTTCCGGCCCGGGTTTACCGCGCTGATCTACAACCGGGATCCAATCTCGTATTTCTTTTTTTTATTCGCTTCAAGAGTAATACCATCTCAAGCTCTATAAGGTTGATGCCCTAATATGATTGAGTGAAGATAAGAAAGAAGAAGGTGTGAAAAGATAATACGAATAATAATCTATAACTTTGATGAATGAACTATGTCAATGGGTCCTAACATTTTCCCACCAGAAACACTTTTAATCCCATTGTATAATTATACAAGGTCATAGAAGCTAATTTATAGATCAAATTTACAATCTTGATAGGGTGGGAATATAGGTCTTGTCTCAGCAATCAGCAGCAATATCTAACCCAGACCTCGACTCTTTCAAATGCGTACAAAAAAAGAAAAAATCCAAGCAAAAATACAGGAGTCAACATTCCATCATTGGTTCCTGAACCAAAAGCCTGGAGATATTCTGGAATTTTAAAATTAAACAGATGTCCAACTACACTAACCTCATTCTCTAATAAGGATTTTAGGCTACATTCATACTAGGCAAGTTTTGAACACGACCGGGTCCAACGATCTGTTGCTAGCCCATCGGTCCTGCCGTCACGTCAGGCCTCTCATTCCGAGTCTTTCACCACCATCCAGCTATAGCCCTCGTTTGTTTGTCTTTCATGTCCATCAATGTCACCTCTAATGCAAGGTTTTCAGGTTGTTGTAGTGTCTTCAGATGTCTCCATATATCTCTATCACAGCAGTCGCAATGTTCTCTATCTTGGGTGTGTAAAGCTGTTGCTCTGGGTCTATGTCAATTTCCTGTTATTGCTGTCGTGTCCAATGAAGAGCCTCAGATGTCTCCATACATCTCTATCACAGCAATGTTCTCTATCTTGGGTGTGTAAAGCTGCTGCTCTGGGTCTATGTCAATTTCCTGCTATTGCTGTCGTGTCCAATGAAGAGCCTCAGATGTCTCCATACATCTCTATCACAGCAATGTTCTCTATCTTGGGTATGTAAAGCTGCTGCTCTGGGTCTATGTCAATTTCCTGTTATTGCTGTCGTGTCCAATGAAGAGCCTCAGATGTCTCCATACATCTCTATCACAGCAATGTTCTATATCTTGGGTGTGTAAAGCTGCTGCTCTGGGTCTCTGTCAATTTCCTGTTATTGCTGTCGTATCCAATGAAGAGCCTCAGATGTCTCCATATATCTCTATCACAGCAGTCGCAATGTTCTCTATCTTGGGTATGTAAAGCTGCTGCTCTGGGTCTATGTCAATTTCCTGTTATTGCTGTCGTGTCCAATGAAGAGCCTCAGATGTCTCCATACATCTCTATCACAGCAATGTTCTATATCTTGGGTGTGTAAAGCTGCTGCTCTGGGTCTCTGTCAATTTCCTGTTATTGCTGTCGTATCCAATGAAGAGCCTCCGATGTCTCCATACATCTCTATCACAGCAGTAGCAATGTTCTCTATCTTGGGTGTGTAAAGCTGCTGCTCTGGGTCCATGTCAATTTCCTGTTATTGCTGTCGCATCCAATGAAGAGCCTCAGATATCTCCATACATTTCTATCACAGCAGTAGCAATGTCCTCTATGGTGTGCAAAGCTGCTGCTCTGGGTCTCTGCCAATTTTCTGTTGTTGTGTCAAATGAAGAGCCTCAGATGTCTCCATACATCTCTATCACAGCAGTCGCAATGTCCTCTATCTTGGGTGTGTAAAGCTGCTGTTCTGGGTCCATGTCAATTTCCTGTTGTTGCTGTCGTATCCAATGAAGAGCCACACATGTCGCCGTGCATCTCTATCTCAACAGTCGTAATGTTCTCTATCTTGGGTATGTAAAGCTGATTTTCTGGTCCATGTCAATTTTCTGTTGTTGTTGTCGTGTCCAATGAAGAGTCCCAAATGTCTCCGTGCAATCTCTATCACAGCAGTCGCAATGTTCTCTATCTTGGGTGTGTAAAGCTGCTGTTCTGGGTCCATGTCAATTCTTCTGTTGTTGTTGTCGTGTCCAATGAAGAGTCTCAAATGTCTCCGTGCAATCTCTATCACAGCAGTCGCAATGTTCTCTATCTTGGGTGTGTAAAGCTGCTGTTCTGGGTCCATCTCAATTCTTCTGTTGTTGTTGTCGTGTCCAATGAAGAGTCTCAAATGTCTCCATACATCTCTATCACAGCAGTCGCAATGTTCTCTATCTTGGGTGTGTAAAGCTGCTGTTCTGGGTCCATGTCAATTTTCTGTTGTTGTCGTGTCCAATGATTCTGTTGTTGTTGTCGTGTCCAATGAAGAGCCTCAGATGTCTCCGTGCAATCTCTATCACAGCAGTCGCAATGTTCTCTATCTTGGGTGTGTAAAGCTGCTGTTCTGGAGGGTCTTCGGGTGGGTACTGGATAGCGACATCTTGGCAATCTTTGAATCCGCCAAGTCATGCATCTACAAGTTCATTTTAAGCGAAGAATTGAGTGGTAAAGATCCTATCTGAACACTTTCAAGGTGGGGAAGCCTCCCAGATTGAATATGTAAATATGGGTTTACACATCCTATTCCCCCACTCTAACCGCTAACTGAGGCCAATAAGAGTATTGCAATTGTCTGAAGAACTCTCAGCAAAATTGCGTGTTGCCACTTGGGAAATGTCTAATTAAATAGTTGCTTACTGTAACCAGAGGGAATCGCATGGAAACTGACTCTTTTTTTTCTTTCATTCATGGCTTCTTGTTACCTCGGGCTCATAGACATCTGTCAGGTAACTACGGGACATCTAGACATATCGGCATATACCAGGCTTCCACTTATGAGAGTAATTTTTTCTAATGCAGGGCAAAGGATACTGGAGGATGACCTATCTGTAAATAGTTAACTGAATGTGAGACAAACTTTATTTTGTTGTAAATGTTTCCTCTTCCCTCTCCTCTTGCTGATGTGTAAATACAGCGAATCCTATATGGGGCGGAATGCACTAAATAAAGGCTTTTGTTTGTTTGTTTTTGTTTTGAGTAATTTTTTCTTCGTGTGTAAGAATCCAATTTGTAATAGCAGCAACCTTACAAGGTTTTAGGATGGTAAGCAAAAATACCTGTAGAATACGAAAACGTCCTAATTGGTTCTTCAGTCTCTCTGGGAGAATAGATAAAAATACTGGAAGTAGGAAATCGTTTTATTTGATATTATAGTTTCTTTAGGAGGATAGATAAAATACCCGTAAAATTTAATCACCGTCGTCTTTCCGGGAAGGGCAAGAGGGGAGTGGTTGTCCACCACCAACCAAGTTATGTCATCCGGATCTTTGTTTGAATCCTCTTACTGTCCTTTTATAAATAGCACAGATTCTATTTGAAGATATTCTTCAGAAATCCCAGCTATACAAATCCCGATGACATTTTTACAACATAAACTACATTCCTAATTTGATTTTGATCCTTTTTTTTTTATGATAAAATAGATGCTCTTTTGCCGGTCCCAAGCCCGGATGAAAAAAGAGGAGAGGGAGCAGTAACAAGCTCACTAAAAAACCTGGGCTCAGCTGGCCCGGCTGATAGTACCCTGTAAGGGCTCCTAATCCAGGGATACAGGATGAGCAGCGTTTGTACTCCATGTTAGTTTTAAATTGAGCATACAAATGTCTCCCACGTTTCTAAAATCAAATTTGAAATGATTTGAAAATGTATTCACTAAAGCTTTGGTGGTAAAACCTATCTCCCGACGTTGCTGATTGTTGGCAGTTTTGACTTAAGTTAATTTAGCTTTAGGTTAACCCAACCTAATGAAACCATCACTGAAACATTTAAATTACACAAATGAGTAGAAACCAATTTAGTGTTGCTTACTTAACACTGAAGTGGATGCTAAGCATGTTATAAACCAGCAGGTTCTGTACAAATTTTGGTGAAATTTTTATATACAAGACCACTACAGACCATCACATATTGAACTCCGCCTTTGTAGGTCTCAAGCCCGGATAAAAAAGAAGGAGGAGGAGCAGTAACAATCTCACTAAAAAACCTGGACTCAGCTGGCCCGGCTGATAGTACCCTGTAAGGGCTCCTAATCCAGGGATACAGGATGAGCAGAGTCTGTACTCCATGTTAGGAGCAGCTGCACATGGCGTCTGTTCCTCATGTCAGAGGCGGCCATTTCTTTTGGAGCTAAGTCGGCCTGCCACTGAGTAGTGCTCCCAGTCTTAATGACAAAGGCAGACGTATTCTACTTCACTCAGTGTGGAGATAAGAAAGAAGAAGAGAAGCGTTACGAATATGCTCAAAATTTGATCAAGTGAAGAACTATTAAAGATCAAATCAGAGAGATATGTTTTTTGTGTCAAGTGAGGTTAGCTTTGTGTCGATTGTTGATTGATTGATTCATCCATGTCTGTACTGTAAACAAAAGACCAGAACGAATGGTAGTCATAAAATAATAAATTTCTATGCAACTATATTTACAACTTTCTTTGCTAAAATATTCAAAGACAGAATAAAAGAAACAAATATACTTACAGTAGACAGCGAGGAAGTCAGGTCACGTGATCAATGATGATCTATGGGGTATAACACCACAGATTATTCTATGACAAAATACAAATATTGGAAAAAAAGGATTTTGTAATGGTACAGTGAAATCCTATGTTTAAACAAAACGCTATTGATGTTATCTGCAACCAAACAAAGTAAATCAACTCAAAGTTGAGTTATCTACTCTCTACAGTGTATGGAAGATCAATATTCTTCTTCTTTCTTATCTCCACTTAATCATATTAGGGTATCAAGCTTGTACAGCTTGAGACTTGGCTGAGTGAAGTAGAATGCGTCTGCCTTTGTCATTAAGACTGGGAGCACTACTCAGTGGCAGGCCGACTTAGCTCCAAAAGAAATGGCCGCCTCTGACATGAGGAACAGACGCCATGTGCAGCCGCTCCTAACATAGAGTACAAACGCTGCTCATCCTGTATCCCTGGAGCCCTTACAGGGTACTATCAGCCGGGCCTGCTGAGCCCAGGTTTTTTAGTGAACTTGTTACTGCTCCCCTTCCTCCTTTTTCATCCGGGCTTGGGACTGGCAAAGGCAGAGTTTGGAAGATAAATTATTTGAAGAAATGAGAAAAATTGGATATATAGGTCATGCTACTGAGAAAGTAATAACAGTGGTATAAGTGACGCTAACTGATGTGTTAGAAGGTGTGGTGTCTGGGAGAAGAGGAAGCGCAAAGAGGAGAATACAAATACACTTAAGGAAGTTTTACCTTTTAGCATGTATATCGGGATACAGACAATAACTCTGAAAGATATTACAGTGACCTTTATTAAAGATACACTAGATAATCAAGTGTGAATAAAATTGCCTCTGTCTCCTTCAAAAAAAAAAAGGTTTTGTCCATGAGTAATTGGCATAACTATGAATGGTCAGCTATGTCACCAAATAAACAACAGACCAATAGTTGAGAAGAATTGAGAAAGACTTTTGTCATTGTCCATAATGGCCGCTTTATGAAGATTTTTGGAGAAAAGGAATACAATGTACAGATAAAGATGGAAGGAAATATAATTTACAATAAAAAGGAATCAGTAACAAGCTCGCAAAGAAATCTGGGTTGAGCTAGCAAGGCAGATAGTAGTCTGTAAGGGCCCTTTATCCAGTGACATCCAAGTGTACAGAGCGTTTTTATTCATGTCAGAGGCGGCTATTAAAATATTGTAGCTAATTAAGCCTGCTACTGAGGAGTACTCCCAGTCTTAATAAGAAAGAAGATGCATGATACTTTTCTCAATCCTGATGGTTGTCAAATATCCCCTTTATGCTGCATCTTCCTTGGCGCAGAAAAATTAAGTTTGCGTCTAGAGTTTAAGCAGCGTGATTCGAAAAATTGCCTACAGTTTCCCATTTGAATGTTCTACAGTTCAACATCAATGACATTCCTACAAACAAAAGCAAGGTCAACGGGATAATTTACAGCGGTCAGCTCCAGTGGAATGTCTTCTATGTGGATGGATAGAAATTGTGACCAAAGCAGCCTATTTTTGACATACCTAAGGCATGTCTACAAATGACAGACATCCCTGATTGTGTTGTGGATGACCTGTTTGTCTGTTGGGATAATAGGAACAATGAGATCTCTGATAGGCCTCTTCAGTCGTCAGGAAAAGAAAACCTTGCTGGAATGGGACTTGGAATGTCTAATCATTGTGATTAGATGTGGAAAATTGGGGAATTTGATGAAGGAAATGGATAGAATGAGTGTCCGGCCTGAGCGAGATCAGATAGATTGAGAGTGGGAACTTCTGGAGTGGAGAGGGATGGATGGAAGAAAAATCGGGAAAGCCCAGAATGGAGAGATCATGGACAATTTCGGAAGAAGACCCTGTAATGTCAGCAAAATACTCGACATAGAAAAGACGCTCTGAGAGGACAGGATCAGCCACCAACCTATGGATGGTTGAAAAGAAATTGATAGAAATCTCGCAACAATATATCACATAAAGGTCTGCTGATCCATTGAGGTTGAATCTATGCATACTTCCATGATCTGTTTTTGCTCCCTTCATCAGATGCTATTGGCAATTGTTCAACAGTATAGTGGTCCTATATATGTTAGCAGATTTCTATCCAGATGTTAGAACTTATTGCTGTAGGTAACTATATTCTGATGAAATATCAAGCAAGTGATATCACATAAGCTCGATATTTTTCTGGATTCTCCCAATGTGACTTTACTATGGTCAATGGAATGTTGGGAACTGACCTTATCGGTTTTTCGCTTGGTACATGTTGGAAATGTCTTGAGGCTGTCTGTAAACTTGAGAGGTCCAATATTGATTCTGGGATTTGTTGATTGTTTCTCTCTATTTAGGGTTTTGTAATTATTACCGATCATTTCTTTAAAGATATATATCAATAGTTTGAACGAGAGAATTTTTCTCAAAATTCATAAAACAGTAGTTATCTTTGTAGGTCAGTAAAGAAGTTTCAGACTTCAAGCTGTTGGGACTGTTCTAGAATCAAATTAACTTCCATTGTCTTCAGAGATGAATGAAAATATGAACTTATAAAGCGTTTCTAATTCTGGATTCGTGATCCTTTTAGGTAACAAATTAGCTTCCAAGGATGTTCTAGAAATAACTGAATTCTCTCAGCCATGATGACAACATTCTGTTAGGAATCAATTCTTTCCTAGTCTACCAATCGAGCAGAGTAAAACACTACACCTCTAAGAAAATTAACACCTTTAATTTCCTTTCATAACTAACTAATTTACATCATTAAAAACCAATTATATACATGTAAAATCGTCCAGTCATCTGGTCAAAATATAAATAAATTAATCTAGGAAAAAACAACTTATAAAATCCTAACAATGCCCCCCCATTTTAAAGTTGTTTTCATACCCTCATCGGAGGCCTAGAGTGGTCAAGATCCTGGTTAGGTCTTCGTTTAACACCATTTGGCAAGTCAACATCCCATACTATGTGTTCCCGAGGTGATGCCATTTCACATTCTATAGACCTCAGCCGATTTTGTGCTTTGGGCATATTAAGCGCCTCCTCGTATGATGACGGCATTTCATCTTGATGGCTCTTATGTTCAACTATCCCACGGTGGAAGGCTGATCTACAATACTCCTTCTGCCTAGCCGCAATTCTTGAAGATCTTCTTGGGATTATAGTTTCATTCTGGCCTTCGTCTTCTCTCCTCAGTGCTTCGTCTTCATAGGCCTGCTCTCCATCCTCTCTTCGTTCTAAGTTATTCAGATCTTTCTCTACCGATATTGTTTCCCCATCAGTCCCTGAATATCCTCTTGGGATCGCAGCTTCATTTTGGTATTCCCCTTCATCTTCCTTCTTTAGTTCTTCCACTGTATAGATTCTTCCTCTTCTATTAGATTTCAAAATTAACCCGCCATCACTTCCAAAAACAGAGGCCTTGCCATTCTGGAATAATACTTTGTTTCCTCTTTCCTCAATCCTTCCAACAGACAAAATATTTCCGTCTAACTCAGGAACGTATAAAACGTTTTCCAAGAACAAGGTTTCACCTCCATATTCGTGACCGAGTTTGATTGTTACATCACCCATCTCTGATACTTTTATTTTCTCATTGTTAGCCATTTCTACTGAAGTTGAAATACTTTTTGTGTTCGTCAATTTCAGTCTGTTCGACGTCACATGTTCAGTAGCTCCACTGTCCAGAAACCAGATATTCTGCGAATTATTGTCTTCAAAGCCGTTCGCAAATAGGACCTTATGAGTCAGGTCTAGCGTACCTTGTTTCAGCATACCTTCGCTAATTCTCCTTGAGGAGTTGGCAAATCTGCAATTCCTAGCTATGTGCCCTAATCTGCCACAACTGAAACACCTTATCTGCCTGGAGATACCTTCGCTAATTCTCCTTGAGGAGTTGGCAAATCTGCAATTCCTTGCCATGTGTCCTAACCTGCCACAACTGAAACACCTTATCTGCCTCGGGTAGTTATAATTTTCCCATTTCCCTTCCGTCCACGTATTAGGATAATTTCTTGGTTGATCATATTCAAATATTTTTCGCTCTTGACATGGTGATTTGCATGTATCCTCTTTTCTTCTTACCGCAAAAGCGCAATTAGGATCTTCTTGAGGAATTTGACGCTGTTTCTGTCTTTTTTCTTCTAAAAGTAACTTGGATTTTACCACACTAGTAGATAGCTTCTCTTCTTGCTGTTCTAAACTGAGAATCAGCGGCTCGTATCTCTTTGGTAATCCCAATAACATAATTAACGCCAATTCGCCATCCCCAAATCCATGGTGGCACTTTGCTAATTTTCTATGGCATTCCATTATTCTCGCGAAATATTCCTTCAGGTCTTCGTCATTTCTTTTGACAATATTGAAAAACTCTCTCAGTAACTGTAATATGTGCAGCAAGCCATATTTTGTGTGGATATCCTCCAGTATCTGCCATGCATCGATCGCTCGCTTACAATCACCGATGTCATCTAGGAATGAATCCTCAACCGCTAATAATATGACAGATAATGCCAAACTATCTTTCCGCTTCTGTTTTTCTGAAGTTTCTCTAGGAAAGCCAGGCTCAATCGCATCCCATATGTCCTTCTGGATCAAAATAGATTTAGTTCTTATGGCCCAGGTATAATAATTATTCCCATCTAGTTTAGGTATTCTTAACTCGTCAGCCATTGATATTTCCAGTTATGCAAATCTGTGACAAAAAAAATTATAACTCAAATATTTTCTTCTTCTTCTTCTTTAAACTTTCTACTTATTCCCATTCAAACTTCACCTTCACTTCTTCAAACACTACTTCTTCAAACCCTATCTTCACTTCTTTAAACTCTACCTTTTCAAACTTTAGCTTCACTTCTTTAGACTTCAGCTTCAGCTACACTTCTTTAGCCTAAACTTCTAATTTCTCTCTACGGCGCAGTGGAAGCGTGCTGGGCCCATAACCTGTTAGGAATCAATTCTTTCCTAGTCTACCAATCGAGCAGAGTAAAACACTACACCTCTAAGAAAATTAACACCTTTAATTTCCTTTCATAACTAACTAATTTACATCATTAAAAACCAATTATATACATGTAAAATCGTCCAGTCATCTGGTCAAAATATAAATAAATTAATCTAGGAAAAAACAACTTATAAAATCCTAGCACATTCTAATTTATCCTGCCTTTGTAACGGCAAAAGATTCCTCTAGTTGTTGCAGTCTTTGGTTTATATTTTCTACTCTATCGTCGATTGCCGAAAGCCGGGATTCCAACCTCTCAGCGTGTCATCCTTGCGCAGGGGTCATGCTAATCTTCTCTGTATCGTCCCTATTTTAGTATATGTACCGCCAAACAAGCGTGTACTTGACTGATGGAGAAGCCATGTTTATACCATGTTCGGTGTAGTCGAATTAAGAGAAGATTCCCGTCTCACCCACACAGGATGTGTTAGCTACCGTGGTCCATTGACTTTGCCCCGTCATGTTTATCGTCCGGATATAAGCCCCAAGGTGCCTGGCCCCCTATATATAGTATTTGGTTTATCTTAAAGACATCTAAAGGCATGAACACAAATTTTCCATCCTATCAGAGCTGTCTGTATGTTCTTGAATGCACTGCTTGTCTCACCAGAATGGTAATTTTATTAGGCAACATGTCAAACAAGGCCGATGCACCTACAGCATGCAATGCTATAATAGTAAGTATAATAATAGTTTAGAAATGTGTGGAATTAATAAGGGTCGTGCAAATTTAGTTATATAATTGCAGATTTTCCTGAATTATAATCTCCTTAGGATGATACTGCAATTTATTTAAGGCTAGAACAAATTATAATTTATAAAATACTAGAGAGGTAATGAGGAAAGTTTACAGAGTAGGAAAATGTAAATAACAAAATAAATAAATATTTCGCTACAATATATAGCAAGAAATTAAATCATTAAAGCACGAAATTTTCATTTACACATATAACAATATTTTCTACTGTCCTTACTGCAATGAAAAAATATTGGGAGGACTTGACTCATCAATAGTGAACCCCCCGACGATTTCACCAATTTAATCTACCAGACTGCGCTTCTTAGAGCTCTAATACTGTATATGTATAACGCACAATATAGCAAAAGGTCTAAGAACAACGAAGAAATGTTTCTTCTTTTTTTTTTTTTTCAATTTTTCTCCGTTGTTCTTGGAACCTTTTTTTTTTCTTCCATATATTTTCATATATTACATAAATATATACAGGATGCTACAGGACTATGCTTCCTTTCTCCCTGAGGTTAATCTGTATAAGACCGGTGGTCTTAATAAAGCTGTGTGTGTGTATATTACAATTATACTATTTAAACAAGTAGTTTCAACTATTAATTTTGCGATAGTATTGATAAAGAGATTCTCAGAAATTTTACTTTTTTTCGTTTTAAAGAAATAAAAAACTTAACGCAATCGAAATTTTACGTTTAAAATGTTGTTGATTCAACACGACAGATACAAGCTGGTTAAGCCATCTTCAGTTTTTTTTGTAGCATGCTGGATCTTGTCTCAGCAGCAGCCCATTCTTCAAAAAGGCCCCTCTTCTTCAAAACGGACTCGTGTGCATTGACTTCTGAGATAGTCATTTATATGCAAGATTAATGAAAAACAAATGTGTGTTTTTATGTGTAAAGAACACACTTCACATAATCTAATTATATATCTTTTAAAAATTCCTCCCGTCAAATCTTAACGCGGGAAATTTATTAATTTGCATCTCTGTGAAATGTGCACAGAACAGACACCAATGGTGTGTTTTCTTTAAATGAGAGAGAAATAAAGATAACCCAGGCCCCTGAAGTGTAAAAAACGCCAACTGCCCGTCTTTATATGATCGGCAAATGCATTTAAAGTATCGGGATATGCATTTATGCAAATTATTTACATATAGTACGTTTATTTTTTAAATTGTATATAGAAAAATATGCATTTGTTCACTTATAAAAAGCGTACATTTTTGCCAGGCACAAAAAAAAAAAACTAATTTCAAGGAGCGACATGTAATTAGATAAAAAGAACCAAAATGCCGCAATATAAAGATGCTAAAACTCTTTTCGAATAATCCTAGATGTGTAAATTTGTCAATTTGCATAAGGTCGCGCGACGGCATTTAGTCTTCTGGAGCATAAATCACTCGAGTAGACCGGAAGTAGGCCGGATGTCGCCTGTCCAGAACGGTCTAGTCGCCATCTTGAAAATTACTTTGGAAATGTTGGAACAAGATGTTTTATTCGACAATCCTCTCTGATATACAACCTTGTTTGAAAATTTCTCCAGTATTATTGAGCTATGAATGTCAGAATGTTTTAAAAGGTTGCTGCCACTTGAAATGAAAGTGCAACACAAATTTACATTCTTGTAGAAAGCCGTCTTATATTGTCCATACAAGATGTCAGTGCCAAGTAGCTGCATTCTTCTCAGAATTTCAAATGCAAAACTAGTGTTAGCTACATGACAATGAGTTTTATGAGGAAATAAACATTACTTAGGTTTTTTCAAGTTTTTGTGCACGCCCAAACACAACTCTGAGGGACATATTGACGGTACTCCTTTAGGTTGCGTAAATATTTGTATATTTATGTCGTATTTTCTGTGATTACCAACTTAAAGTTAATTTGTATCACCTTCAACCTGTATCACCTGTATATCACCTTTAACTTCTCAACAAAGTGACGTTGAAATGAGGCCGAGAAAGGAAGGGAGATCTTTGGCCAAGAGACATTTCTTCCTGAGAAACAACGGATGTCGTCGTAGTGTCACGCCCAGAGCAATGACCGTTTGCATCTATCTATAAATGGCAAATTTTTTAACAAGCAGCGGACCTCTCCCTGGTCCGCCAATATCGCCCCAAGTCACACCAGCACCGCTCCAGGGGCTCCCTTCCTCAGTTCACTCACGATAATGCAACTCCGCCTTTGCCGGTCCCAAGCCCGGATGAAAAAAGAGGATGGGGAGCAGTAACAAGCTCGTTAGAAAAAACCTGGGCTCAGCTGGCACGGCTGATAGTACCCTATAAGGGCTCCTGATCCAGGGATACATGATGAGCAGCGTCTGTACTTCATGTTAGGAGTGGCTGCACATGGCGTCTGTTTCTCATTTCAGAGGCGGTCATTTCATATTGGAGCTAAGTCGGTACTAAGTAGATCTCCCAATCATAATGAACAAAAGCAGTCGCATTATACTTCTTCCAATCATGACTGTATTGGCATATCATATCTACCTACTATTCAGCTGAAGCCTAGGATTTTGTCGAGGAAGAAGCGACATCAAGAATGACACAGACTTACTATTCAGCTAAAGCCTAGGATTTAGTTGAGGAAGAAGCGACATCAAAAACGACATCGACCTACTATTCAGTTAATGCCTAGGATTTAGTTGAGGATGAAGCGACATCAAGAAAGACAAAGACCTACTATTCATCTAATGCAGTGTCGGGCAACCTTTTTCGAGTTGCGGCACACTAAGCTTAATTTCTTTTTTTCGCGGCGCACCTGTGGTTCTCACTATAAATTTCCTCGTGTGTGTGGGTAATTAAAATACAACAATAAATACTAGTAAAAATTTAAACATATATATCACATTTTATTAATTTTCAATATTAAATTAACATAATCAATGCGAGCATTGCGATTGTTTTTGAGAGCATATCAAATCAATACGGGGATCTACTTGTGAAAGACAAACGCGCATCTCCTCATCTATCATTTGAAGTCTTTCGCGCTTCTTAGACTTCATTTCTGTGAGTGTTGAAAAACCTTGCTCACACAGGTAGGAACTTCCAAATGGCAACAATGATTCGATGGCCGCATTACTAAGTTTAGGAAATTTGGAGTTTAAGCACAACCAAAACTCAGATAGCTCCTTTTCAGTGGATAGTCTTTTGAAAACTAAATCGTTTTTTAAATCAATTAAGTTTTCTTGCATTTCTTCTTCCAGATGTTGAATTTCACAGTGCATAAATGGGTTAACTACCCATTCCATCTTTTCAGCGTCCAAGTAAGGAAAATATTTATCAAAAGAAGCGGATAGTAATGTCAAAGTTTCTTCGACTTCTTTTTTGATAATAGATTTTGATGGATTCTCTTGAACCATCGGAAAAGATGCAAAGTTTTCTTTAGCAATATTTAAATTTCATATACTGAGTTTTTCCTTAAACGCTTTCAACTTGGTGGAGATAGTGATAATGTTCTCCTGAGCACCTTGCAAATTTAAATTAAGGCTGTTTAATTTGTCGAAAATATCACCCAAAAATGAAACTCGTAACCACCAAACATCACTCATCATGAAAGGAAAATTAATCTCTTCGTTATCAATGAATGCCATTATTTCATTTTTCATTGAAATAAATCGATTTAAAACTTTGCCTTTCGACAACCATCTGACTTCAGAATGAAACAATATTTTTTTATAATCGGAATCCATTGCTTCCCAAAATGTTGAAAAAATTCTCGATCGAAGAGCATTTGATTTGATGTAATTGACTACTTTGACAACTTCATCTAGAGTTGTGACAAGGATGGGAGGAACCGACTTTGACACTAACATTTCTCTATGAATCATACAGTGAACAAATTTGATATTTGGATTTTTTTTTATGACATGTGCTATCAATCCCTTTCTTGAACCTTTCATAGCTGGAGCTCCATCCGTACAGACGCTAACACAATTTTCCCATCTCAAGTTATACTTCATAACATTTTCATCAACTAATTCAAAAATGTCCGCACCAGTCGTTCTTTGTTTTAATTCTTTACAAAAAAAGTAGTTATTCACAATTTTTCCTGTATCGACGAACCTCAAAAATGCCAGCAATTGAGCTTTATTACTAATATCTGTGGTTTCATCAAGCTGTATAGCCCATTTTGTTGATGAATCATTAAAAGATTGTTTTATTTGCAACTCAATATCTTCTGACATATCTTCAATTCTTCTCGCAATAGTTTTTGATGATAGTGGAATTTTCGTAACCTTCTCCATAGCATCGTTCGTTAACATACATCCAGCAACAATTTTTAAAGCAGGCAAGATAATTTCCTCTGCTTCCGCGTGAGCTTTCTTCTTTCGAGCGATGAGTTGAGCTATCATGTAACTAGCTGTTTGAGCTTCATCTGAGGTGGTCATAAATTTCTTGAATTTTTTTGATTGCTTTTGAAAACTTGATCGTATATTTTCAAAGTAGCTTATTGGATTGTTCATCTGCTCCCGATGATTTGTCTCAATATGTCGAAGTAGTTTACTTGGCACCATTGTTTCGTTGCTGAGGGTGTTTTGGCAAATTAAGCAAAACGGCAGTGATGGATCATTAACAGATGCTATAAATCCATATTTGAGATAATCTTCAACGTATTTCCTCTTATTTCCAGTTGATTTTACTATTTTCTTATCTTCTTTATTTTCGTTTTGGTTTTGTTTATCACTGGCACCTTCTCTAATTAGAAATCTCTCCATCTAGTTTTGAGAGAATTTAGAAAACACACAAATATAATAACAAAATGTTTAAATAAAGTTACCTTGAGTTAAAAGTGAGTGAGAATTTCGTAACAAAAATATTTTTTTCCTTTTTTAACCAACAGATTTTACGGTGTACAAAACTTATTGTGTGAATGTGTGTGTGTTTTACAACATGCAAAAAAAAAAATGAAGAATTACTACAGCAATACCTTGACGAAAACTCCGAATAAATTTTTTAAATAAATTTATAATTTTTTTTTGTTTTCTTTTTTTTTAAGCTTTGTAGCTTTGAGTCTCTATTAATAAACAGCTGTGACAAAGATTGTAAATGACGGTTAAGTTTGGTCATATTATTTTAAAAATTAGGTATTTTCCCGCAGTATGTATTCAACTTTATTAAATAAAGTTGTTTTCGCGGATTGTTTTTTTTAACTTATGATTTTAAATAGGTACGTACCTATTTGCAATTTTATTTTTTAATAATGGCACGTGCCAGTTATGTACGTCAAGATTATGTACATACGTTATATGAAATATAAAATTATGCAAACTGTTGTAATTATAATACCAAAATAAGTTTTATATAAAATTAAATTTGCTTTTTTTTAATTTCATTTTTTATATGAAAATTTTTGAAAAAAATTATTAAAATTGAATAAAAATTATAAAAATATTTTTTGAAACATTATTTTTAAATTTAACCAAAAGTTCTAAATACCTACAAAAATGTTCGCGGCACACCTAGAATTCTTCGCGGCACACCAGTGTGCCACGGCACACCGGTTGCCCGACACTGATCTAATGCCTAGGGCTTGGTTTAAGAAGAAACAAGAACTTACTATAGAGCTAATGTCTAGAGTCTGGTTGAAAGGAGGGAGAAAAAAAGTCACAAAGACCGCCACAAAGACTGCTGCGACGACGTTATCAGGTCTTCCAGGAAACGACGCCCCCCTCGGACTGGCTAAATATACCGCGTCCCTCCATTCCCACGGTGATTGCCATTTGGTCAATTAGCTGTAACCATTGTCAGTCAGTCCCACGGTGACCAGATGGTCACTTTATAAATATGTTGTCCTCGATCGGTCAAGTTTCATCCACCGTCACAAACAAGGGATCATATGCTCGTGGCAGTTTTAGCTATTCGAGGCCTTCATTGCGTTCTATAATGGTTGAGTGGCTATGATACTGTAAGGGCTCCTAATCCAGGGATACAGGATGAGCAGCGTTTGTACTCCATGTTAGGAGCAGCTACACATGGCGTCTGTTCCTCATGTCAGAGGTGGCCATTTCTTTTGGAGCTAAGTCGGCCTGCCACTGAGTAGTGCTCCCAGTCTTGATGATAAAAGGAGACACATTCTAATTCACCCAGTGTGGAGATAAGAAAGAAGAAGATGGTTGAGTGGTAATGATACTGTAAGTACATCACACGTGCAGGAATGTTTAAACAAGTGTTGTGAAGATAATTAGCACTCCCCTTGACAAGGATGGATACATGGATACATATCTACGGTTGAGGCACAACCATCCTACTTTGGAACCATGCTCTGTTTCTTTTCCTGCGATCCACTGGTGGGGGTTGAACATATGTAAGAATTAGAGGTCATTTAAACTATCAGGTCAATATAGTAGAACTCCAATCTGACAAATTTATCTAACTGTGGGTCATTCCCCATACTCTCCGGACATCACTCCATGTCTTTTTACAAACTCGAGTTGATTTAAAAAGAAGAAAGTTGATAAACGGATATCATTAGTGTTAGAATGGAGTCTTTGAATTTGTTCACCAATATAAACCTTGATCAGTTCTGGTTTAATTTTAGAAACACTTTATAGAACGCCAGGGAGAAAAGATTTACTTGAGTTATTTACGGACTAAGGTATTTATTGGTGTTGGCATCGTCAGGTATTATTATATTTATCTAAATAATTTTTCGTACTTAAATTTATTAATTTTACATTAGTTTGTGAAAATATTTCTAACTAAAATATTTGATGTGCATGTAAATTAATGTACGTAAATTTGGATGGCTCTATTTTCAAAACGACTTTACCATGAGATTTATATTTGAAAATTGTATACGAACAAAGGGGTTTAGATAATCTTTATGAACGTATAGAGTTTATATATTTATAAGTACCTACATTTATAACATTTATATGTGCCAATGGTCCGTGTAAAGCCTTTTGGTAAATACATTGGGGTAAACATCCCAGGTTCCACAGTGGGTACAAGACTAGTTAGGGGATCGGTGGAAGGGTGGTCTAAACCGTTGGTTTGCGACCGCTACGACACGGGATCGAATCCCGCATTGGGAACCTTTTTCTGTTAGAAAAAAATGCTCCAATGGCCCCTGATTCTTGCAAAAGTCCAACCCCACCAGCAAGTGCAAGTAACCAAACGAGGCTCTGGCACATTTGTAAGTGCAAAAGTCGAACTGCTTTCACATGTTTAGTATACATGTGGTGCACTTACAGTAAAAGCAGTCGCCAACTTCTACCCACTATGATTATCATGGTCTGTACCACGTGTACTTGGGATAAAAAACAGTGGGTACTCGGGGTTGTTCATCAATGATTCCATCGGCGCATCCTTCGACGAGAAGCCATCATTGATTTACAGATTTTATTCTTTGAATTATTGAGAGAAAAAAAAAAAAAAAAAGATCTGGGTTCGTAACCTGGATTGAAGACTGTTTTTGCTTTTCAAATAAGTTTCTCAAAGTCCAACTATTGAGTGGAAGTAATAAAACGGAGCTTGATCACCTTTTAGTGCATAAGTTGAACAGTTTCTCCATGACATTCAGTATAAGCAGTCTTCACGCCATAATGTCTTTACCACCAAGTGTAGTTGAAAAATGTAACAACAAAACAGCAGGGGGCCCTGAGAAATGAAGCCATAAAGAACCCTCCAGATTGACGAAGTACATCCCATAATAGAATTGTGCCAGTTGATATTTGAATTTCAAATAATACAGAAAATATGGGTGCGCGTGGGTGAGAAACCACTGCAGCAATTTTTCGTGATGAGCCAACGTGGGAAGGTGTTGATGAGCTGGGTTATGTATAACGTCATTATTTCTCAGAGAACAAAAACTTGTTGATTCTATTGTGTTGTGTATTATGTGGTGTGGCAACCTTCTCAAATAATCTTATATCAACTCAATTTACAAAGAATTTTATAATTTGATGCATGTAACTTATATAAGTAAATATTTTAAATGGTTTATAGTTTTACACGAAACGCCTGGAAAGAGTGAAAGTTTAGCAAATTAGAGTAAACTATTTTATAACTTATTTCGAAATCTGAATGCAGGATTTCGAGGCCCATTTTATCTTATAAATGGGTGCATAAAGACAGAGTACGAATGAGCAGGGGCGGAGCGAGAGAGAAGACATAAGAGCAGGGACGGAGTGAGAACGAAGACATAAGAGCAGGGACGGAGTGAGAACGAAGACATAAGAGCAGTTACGGAGTGAGAACGAAGACATAAGAGCAGGGACGGAGTGAGAACGAAGACATAAGAGCAGGGACGGAGTGAGAGAGAAGACATAAGAGCAGGGACGGAGTGAGAACGAAGACATAAGAGCAGGGACTGAGTGAGAGAGAAGACATAAGAGCAGGGACGGAGTGAGAACGAAGACATAAGAGCAGGGACGGAGTGAGAACGAAGACATAAGAGCAGGGACGGAGCGAGAGAGAAGACATAAGAGCAGGGACGGAGTGAGAACGAATACATAAGAGCAGGGACGGAGTGAGAACGAAGACATAAGAGCAGGGACAGAGTGAGAGAGAAGACACAAGAGCAGGGACAGAGAAAGGACAAAGACAAAAGTAGGGACGGAGTGAGAGAGAAAGGACAAAGACAAAAGTAGGGACGGAGTGAGAGAGAAGACACAAGAACAGGGAAGAGTAAGAGAGAAGACACAAGAGCAGGGACGATGAGACCAGGGGAACCCAGCAACGGTTCCAGGTAGAGGTAGAGCCAAAGTCCGGCGCCTGGCACCAGTGTGAATTCACACCATGATATTTACTTCAGCAATGTTGTGCTAGCACCGCCGTGTCCCTCCCGCACATTCCTCACTTGATTGATCCCCGACTCCCCCGCCCCCAGAACTTCGGGGAAGTCCGTCGATATTGATGGGGGTCCCGGGGTTAATGAGGGGTCCTTCTCTGGGTAGGAGGACAATTAGGGGAGCTTATTGTTCACACGTGTTCACCCCACGCACATTCCTACAATTTATCGAGTAGAACAAAAGAGAACGAAGCATCTAAGTCTGTCTCTAATTATCCCTTCATAATTTTTGCAAAATCCATAAATATCACCTATAAAAAGGCTTTAATACAAAATGGCTGTTAAGAATTAAAACTATGGTGTGTTGCCATATTATAATAGCTTCAAACACGACAACTTTATCACTTTATAATTAATTATTTGTTAAAAGTGTGTTGATCTTATTTATTGATCCATCTTTATACCCAAGAGTTCGAGGATTTTATTGGAATCATTTTAAAATAATGATTTTCTATGTATATAAACTCAGTTTTCTGGAAACTATACGCTCTACCGTCGTAATCTGACTATTTAAACAATTTTATTGCTTATTCTAAGTAGTTGTAGAAAAAAGCTAACGAATATCATTCTAAAGCTCGAGTCGAGAAAATCTTAAGCGACAGACACGATCGGCTCAATTGATTTTGTCAATTTTTTATTGTAACAAGATTTGTGGACGGACAGACACAGACAGACATGGAGAGTTAAATAAAAGCTTTTAATAAAATGGAATAGAACGGCACTCTCAAATGGGAAAGTTTCTGTCTTTTGCTAAGGTCTTATTGCAAATAATGGTTATATTACGAATTCTAAGTAACTATTTCTATCTGTTTTCGTGCAAGAGGCGTATTATTCCTAAACTGAGATGATCTTTGGGGGTGGATGAGGAGGTTCTAGGTCTCAACTCCCTGTCAAAAGGACACATCTAGAGTTACTTCCTGATATGTTAGATCTGGAAGTAACATGGATCTCCTATTTCTATAGTTAGACCTTAGACTGTACGTACTGTTTGTTAATAGTTAGTTTATTTAAAATACCTTGTCTCTGCTCTCATGTCCATGAATGGCCATCCTCGTAGTGTGCAGTACTAATATGTAAATTACTCCTTTTTTTTCTAGGTTTACACATCCCACTCAATAATTTCTTCCCCTCAAAATATCATTTTTTGTACCTATGTAATTTCCTTGATCATGTATTACCTTTTTGTCTCTCACAAGAATGAAAATACTAATATTTTTTTTATTTTATTGATCTTGAATATTGGAACAAATACTTCGAGTTTGAAATGATCCCAGTAATTAAGATCCAAAATAAATCAAAATTTGAAATTGTCTCTGCTCTTATGTCTTCTTTCTCACCCCCCCCCCCCCGTTATTCCTAAGAAATCCTTTATTTCTATATAAGATAATTTTGACAATCCCCCGAACACGGAGGTAACGATAGGCGAAACACACAATCAGGCGTTGTGACAAAGAAGAAGACGGGCAAGTTCTGAGAAATCCCCCGCGCGGAAGTAGATGACAGGCGTCACTGACTGAATGACATATGGTCATTAATTGTCGCGGTGTCGTCACTGGGTGACACTCCAGGACAGTGGTTGGCGGCGACACATCAGAGTGTGAACCTATCATTTCATAATTTATATTCTCTTTGATGACATAAATTTGATATTTTAGTAGCATACCTGAAGAGACATCCAATATTGTTTCAAGAAAGAAAGTTTTTTTGCCTAAAAAAAGAAGAAATATAATCCCAATACTACAAATGTTTCTTTAAAATAAAGATACTTCGGCCAGTAAATCTTTTTATTACCTTTTATATACGTATATAGGTATTAAAAAGATTTACTAGCCGAAGTATCTTTATTTTAAAGAAATATGAACGCCGGCCAGGCAGCCTCATCTTTACAACAAATGTCTTACAACACGAAGGGTATTAAACATACTTGTATAGCATTTTAAGATATATTGGGAAGGTGCATAAATATTGAGACCTTTTAAGCGACTGCGATTTCTTTAAAATTTGTCAATTTGTTGAATTCTTAGAAAATTATCCTATTTTTTCAGATAATGAAAACACATACAAAAATCCATATTTACCTTAGTATAATCTACCTCTTTGAGAAAGATTGAAATATGTAGCGCAGTCATTTCACGAACTCGACGGAATTTTGTTGGCGAAGGAACAATCAGAAATAGCCTAGTTAGAAAATGGTTCAGAAGTTCAAAACGGACGATATTAACCTCGCGGATGAAGAAGCAAAAGGTCTTGCCATCAAATTTCGACGACCAGGCACTTTTGGCAATCAATGGAAGTGGGCGAAGATTCCAATGTAGACAATTCGACCAACGTTCTTCTCGTCTTGAAAATCCCGGAAACAATATTTTTTTAAATGCGTAGCTTTGTTGAAAAAAAAAAAAAAAAAGCCACGATATAATTCCACTCACAGACAAAACTTATGTAAGTAGAAAATCTTTGGTCTCCAGTCGTCTTTTTTTTTTTTTAGGAGAGAGACTGAGGCAATTTTATTCACACTTAGTTATCTCGCATGTCTTCAATAAAGGTCACTGTGTATCAAATATCTTTAAGACTTATTGTTTTCCATTGTATTCTCAAGTTGTTGTATGCGTCGATCTAATTTCTCCACTCCGTGAACTAGTGCGCTCGGCCTTGTAGACAATCGATGATATTTAAGGATAACAATTTTTCCTTAAATTTGCATATTATCCGTGTTAGTGTAGATAAAATAGACGAGCAGCACGCGCTTTAGTGTAGATATACAATGCTACAAGTGCTAGTGTAGATAAAATAGACGAGCAGACACTCGTTTTAGTGTAGATATACAATGCTACAAATGCTAGTGTAGATAAAATAAACGAGCAGACACGCGTTTTAGTGTAGATATGCAATGCTACAAGTGCTAGTGTAGATAAAATAAACAAGCAGACACGCGTTTTAGTTTAGATATGCAGTGCTACAAGTGCTAGTGTAGTTTCACAGTGCTACAAGTGCAGATATGCAGTGCTAAAAGTGCTAGTGTAGACATATAGTGCTAAAAGTGTAGATAAACAGTGCTACAATATACCAAGTGTCGCCAGACCAGGTTTAGCTGCGGTCTTCTATTGATAATGACCGTTTGGACGTGGTGTAATTTTATAGTCCCGGAGGGTCAGTTTCAGCCAAACCATAAAAAGGTTAGTGTTGGCGTAACGCAGAGTCCGCATTCCTAAAGTGTGGGTCTACGAAGTCCAGAATAAATGCTGACATACTCTTGGTTCCGGATGTACCGTCAAATGTTTTGTATTTCTGAAAAGTCCAGTTGACGTAATCCAGGATCCGGATTCAATCAGTGTGGTTCCCAATTTAGTTCCAACTAAAAGTTGGTAAAGCCGGACTTTCTGCGTCAATTGTTTCTAGAAATAAAAAGTCGTACAATGACGTTGAACCCAGATAGAAAACAATTTTAACGCGTGTTCTTATGGCGATTTACTGTATCGTGTTCTTCTCTTGTAGAAGGGCTTTCCTATCCGCGAAATCTAGAGATTAAAGATTTTGAAAATAAATTTTTTTCACCTCGAAGCCAGATATTTTTACCTTAATCTACTTATATAATTGCCTTATTCTGTCTGTCTGAAGTTCACTGTCTGAAGCTCACTGTCTGAAGTTCACGGATAGAATGCGCGCCCATTGGCTGCCGGCGAACACGTGGCCTCCCTGCCCCCTCTAGACAACCCTGTTATCAGCTGTGTGTTACATCCACCTGTCTATACAGACCACCCTGTCTATAGCGGCCACTCTAGACACCCCTGTTATCAGCAGTGTGTTACATCCACCTGTCTATACAGACCACCCTGTCTATAGCGGCCACTCTTGACACCCCTGTTATCAGCAGTGTGCTACATCCACCTGTCTATACAGACCACCCTGTCTATAGCGGTCACTTTAGGCAACCCTGTTATCATCAGTGTGTTACATTCACCTGTCTATACAGACCACCCTGTCTATAGCGGTCACTTTAGGCAACCCTGTTATCAGCAGTGTGATACATACACCTGTCTATACAGACCACCCTGTCTATAGCGACCACTCTAGACAACCCTGTTATCAGCAGTGTGTTACATTCACCTGTCTATACAGACCACCCTGTATATAGCGGCCATTCTAGATAACCCTGTTATCAGCTGAGTGATACATACACCTGTCTATAGCGGCCACTCTAGACAACCCTGTTATCAGCTGTGTGATACATCCACCTGTCTATACAGACCACCCTGTCTATAGCGGTCACTTTAGGCAACCCTGTTATCATCAGTGTGCTACATCCACCTGTCTATACAGACCACCCTGTCTATAGCGGTCACTCTAGGCAACCCTGTTATCAGCAGTGTGATACATACACCTGTCTATACAGACCACCCTGTCTATAGCGACCACTCTAGACAACCCTGTTATCAGCTGTGTGATACATCCACCTGTCTATACAGACCACCCTGTTTATAGCGGCCACTCTAGGCAACCCTGTTATCAGCTGTGTGATACATCCACCTGTCTATACAGACCACCCTGTCTATAGCGGCCACTCTAGGCAACCCTAGGAAGCAAGATGTATACAAGGTCAAGGGATGGGAATCGAACCCACGACCTTCCGCTTACCGGGCAGATGCCATGACCACTAGGCTATAGGCTCATTATTTCTTTATACCGTTATATTATATATAGTTAAAACATTTTAAAAACACACAGTTTGGAACGGGACGTTTCACAAGAGTGACATCCATGGCGCCAATTTATAATTGTAACGAATAGTATTTGAATTAAAACGTTTTTAAAATATATTCGCACTCTGGTAAAACCCGGGCATTGCCCGGGCCATTCGTCTAGTATTGATATAAGGGTTTATTTTTTTGAACTATAGATGGTCTATGAAGATCAATAGATTAGATATTAGACCATATAGATGGTCTGTCACGGAGGTTCTGCAACCTCCAGTCAGCGTCCAGGCGAGGCTAGTTGTGTATAGTCGACCAGTAGAGTCAGTGGTCCAGTAGCCAAGATGGACCAATGGCAGGATCATGAACATTAATCTCCAGGCACAATGGCCGCGCTATCACCAGTACTTCCGGCTTGTGGCCTGACAGATCTTTAAACGTCGATAGGAATATCATTGCAGGTGGAACATCGACCCAGGTTTGGTCTCTTGGCAAATAGAAATTGGTACTTTACGTCATTTTCAAATATATTATTCTCGTTTTTTTCCTTCTTATCAGACAGGTTTTTCGGCTCCGAATTATCATCGAGATTTGAATTTTTCGAACATATTGCTGGTAACTCACAGCACTCCGACTCTAGTTTGGTCTCTTGGCAAATAGAAATTAGGCAATTTACATCATTTTAAAAGATCTTATTCCCGATTTTTTTCCCTGATCAGATTGATTCTCTTCGGTTCCGAATTATCACCGATAATTCAATTTTTCGAACATATTGCTGTCAACTCACAGCACTCCGACCCAATTTTGGTCTCTTGGAGGCTTAGATTGCAGAAATTTGGCAGCTTGATCTTGGGCTCTGGATAATCACTGAATGTATTTCTTTTAAAGTCATAGAAATTAATTTTAATTATGTTAATATGTATAAAAATTCTTTATTATAATCTAGAAAATTTGGCTCGTTTCTTTTTCACATAAAACAACTTCAATGTCACATATATAAGAAGAATCGTCCAATACAGTATTAGAGATCTATAAAGCGCGGTCTGATGGATTAAATTGGCGAGCCAAAGCCTTCCCTATATATATATTCCATCACAATAAGGACAGTAGTAACATATTTATTTTAATTTTAATTGTCATTGTCTATATATTTGGTCAATTCTGTAATAATTTAAAAAAACCAACGATTAGTTGATAATTAAAACAGATAGCACAAGCCATAGCAACTTTTAGTTGCACGATCAGGAGATGTCTTTTTCTTAATCTCTTCTATATTTGCACATTCTTCACATGATTAAAAACCATTGGCTCGTACCATATATAACGCTATTGTCATCTACAAAAATAATTTTAAAATGTAATACTCATATGCGGTGCAGAAGAGATATGTTTGAATACTTGTAAATATGAAGGATTTTCAACTCTTTATTCGCATTTTTTTTTTCAAGAACCGAAAAAGAGTTTCTAAACACACATGGGTATCACTAATGTTGTTTGTAAGTACCAATTGGTGAAGAGAAAACTGATGAGAGAATAAATGTGCGCGGGTCAAACATGATATGTAAATAAATGCCGGCCCATGACACATCAGATATACAAAGTAGAACAACATTTGGCTATACCAAATAAACAGTCCTCGTTCCATTGAGCAACAAGAAAATACTTTGGGAAAATCACATGTACTCTCTTGTGTAATATATTTATTGTGTAATATAAGATTCTTAGAATGTGTTGAAGGATAAAAGCATACAATTGGAAGTATTTTTATGTTAACCTAAAATATGCATGTATATCGTGTGCTATAAATTAAATTTCTAAAAAATAAAAGGTATAAACTAAAGTACCATCTAAAATACCCATTCCAAGAGTCTAGCAACAGTATCACTATAAAAGTCAACATTCCATCATTGGTTCCTGAACCAAAAGCCTGGAGATATTCTGGAATTTTAAAATTAAACAGATGTCCAACTACACTAACCTCATTCTCTAATAAGGATTTTAGGCTACATTCATACTAGGCAAGTTTTGAACACGACCGGGTCCAACGACCTGTTGCTAGCTCATCGGTCCTGCCGTCACGTCAGGCCTCTCATTCCGAGTCTTTCACCACCATCCAGCTATAGCCCTCGTTTGTTTGTCTTTCATGTCCATCAATGTCACCTCTAATGCAAGGTTTTCAGGTTGTTGCAGTGTCTTCAGATGTCTCCATATATCTCTATCACAGCAGTCGCAATGTTCTCTATCTTGGGTGTGTAAAGCTGCTGCTCTGGGTCTATGTCAATTTCCTGTTATTGCTGTCGTGTCCAATGAAGAGCTTCAGATGTCTCCATACATCTCTATCACAGCAATGTTCTCTATCTTGGGTGTGTAAAGCTGCTGCTCTGGGTCTATGTCAATTTCCTGTTATTGCTGTCGTGTCCAATGAAGAGCCTCAGATGTCTCCATACATCTCTATCACAGCAATGTTCTCTATCTTGGGTGTGTAAAGCTGCTGCTCTGGGTCTATGTCAATTTCCTATTATTGCTGTCGTGTCCAATGAAGAGCCTCAGATGTCTCCATACATCTCTATCACAGCAATGTTCTCTATCTTGGGTATGTAAAGCTGCTGCTCTGGGTCTATGTCAATTTCCTGTTATTGCTGTCGTGTCCAATGAAGAGCCTCAGATGTCTCCATACATCTCTATCACAGCAATGTTCTATATCTTGGGTGTGTAAAGCTGCTGCTCTGAGTCTCTGTCAATTTCCTGTTATTGCTGTCGTATCCAATGAAGAGCCTCCGATGTCTCCATACATCTCTATCACAGCAGTAGCAATGTTCTCTATCTTGGGTGTGTAAAGCTGCTGCTCTGGGTCCATGTCAATTTCCTGTTATTGCTGTCGTATCCAATGAAGAGCCTCAGATATCTCCATACATTTCTATCACAGCAGTAGCAATGTCCTCTATGGTGTGCAAAGCTGCTGCTCTGGGTCTATGTCAATTTTCTGTTGTTGTGTCAAATGAAGAGCCTCAGATGTCTCCATATATCTCTATCACAGCAGTCGCAATGTCCTCTATCTTGGGTGTGTAAAGCTGCTGTTCTGGGTCCATGTCAATTTCCTGTTGTTGCTGTCGTATCCAATGAAGAGCCACACATGTCGCCGTGCATCTCTATCACAACAGTCGTAATGTTCTCTATCTTGGGTATGTAAAGCTGATTTTCTGGGTCCATGTCAATTTTCTGTTGTTGTTGTCGCGTCCAATGAAGAGTCTCAAATGTCTCCGTGCAATCTCTATCACAGCAGTCGCAATGTTCTCTATCTTGGGTGTGTAAAGCTGCTGTTCTGGGTCCATGTCAATTCTTCTGTTGTTGTTGTCGTGTCCAATGAAGAGTCTCAAATGTCTCCGTGCAATCTCTATCACAGCAGTCGCAATGTTCTCTATCTTGGGTGTGTAAAGCTGCTGTTCTGGGTCCATGTCAATTTTCTGTTGTTGTCGTGTCCAATGATTCTGTTGTTGTTGTCGTGTCCAATGAAGAGCCTCAGATGTCTCCGTGCAATCTCTATCACAGCAGTCGCAATGTTCTCTATCTTGGGCGTGTAAAGCTGCTGTTCTGGAGGGTCTTCGGGTGGGTACTGGATAGCGACATCTTGGCAATCTTTGAATCCGCCAAGTCATGCATCTACAAGTTCATTTTAAGCGAAGAATTGAGAGGTAAAGATCCTATCTGAACACTTTCAAGGTGGGGAAGCCTCCCAGATTGAATATGTAAATATGGGTTTACACATCTTATTCCCCCACTCTAACCGCTAACTGAGGCCAATAAGAGTATTGCAATTGTCTGTAGAACTCTCAGCAAAATTGCGTGTTGCCACTTGGGAAATGTCTAATTAAATAGTTGCTTACTGTAACCAGAGGGAATCGCATGAAAACTGACTCTTTTTTCTTTCATTCATGGCTTCTTGTTGCCTCGGGCTCATAGACATCTGTCAGGTAACTACGGGACATCTAGACATATCGGCATATACCAGGCTTCCACTTATGAGAGTAATTTTTTCTAATGCAGGGCAAAGGATACTGGAGGATGACCTATCTGTAAATAGTTAACTGAATGTGAGACAAACTTTATTTTGTTGTAAATGTTTCCTCTTCCCTCTCCTCTTGCTGATGTGTAAATACAGCGAATCCTATATGGGGCGGAATGCCCTAAATAAAGGCTTTTGTTTGTTTGTTTTTGTTTTGAGTAATTTTTTCTTCGTGTGTTAGAATCCAATTTGTAATAGCAGCAACCTTACAAGGTTTTAGGATGGTAAGCAAAAATACCTGTAGAATACGAAATCGTCCTAATTAGTTCTTCAGTCTCTCTGGGAGAATAGATAAAAATACTCGAAGTAGGAAATCGTTTTATTTGATATTATAGTTTCTTTAGGAGGATAGATAAAATACCTGTAAAATTTAATCACTGTCGTCTTTCCGGGAAGGTCAAGAGGGGAGCTGTTGTCCACCACCAACCAAGTTATGTCATCCGGATCTTTGTTTGAATCCTCTTACTGTCCTTTTATAAATAGCACAGATTCTATTTGAAGATATTCTTCAGAAATCCCAGCTATACAAATCCCGATGACATTTTTACAACATAAACTACATTCCTAATTTGATTTTGATCCTTTTTTTTTTATGATAAAATAGATGCTCTTTTGCCGGTCCCAAGCCCGGATGAAAAAAGAGGAGAGGGAGCAGTAACAAGCTCACTAAAAAACCTGGGCTCAGCTGGCCCGGCTGATAGTACCCTGTAAAGGCTCCTAATCCAGGGATACAGGATGAGCAGCGCTTGTACTCCATGTTAGTTTTAAATTGAGCATACAAGTGTCTCCCACCTTTCTAAAATCAAATTTGAAATGATTTGAAAATGTATTCACTAAAGCTTTGGTGGTAAAACCTATCTCCCGACGTTGCTGATTGTTGGCAGTTTTGACTTAAGTTAATTTAGCTTTAGGTTAACCCAACCTAATGAAACCATCACTAAAACATTTAAATTACACAAATGAGTAGAAACCAATTTAGTGTTGCTTACTTAACACTGAAGTGGATGCTAAGCATGTTATAAACCAGCAGGTTCTGTACAAATTTTGGTGAAATTTTTATATACAAGACCACTACAGACCATCACATATTGAACTCCGCCTTTGTAGGTCTCAAGCCCGGATAAAAAAGAAGGAGGAGGAGCAGTAACAATCTCACTAAAAAACCTGGACTCAGCTGGCCCGGCTGATAGTACCCTGTAAGGGCTCCTAATCCAGGGATACAGGATGAGCAGAGTCTGTACTCCATGTTAGGAGCAGCTCCACATGGCGTCTGTTCCTCATGTCAGAGGCGGCCATTTCTTTTGGAGCTAAGTCGGCCTGCCACTGAGTAGTGCTCCCAGTCTTAATGACAAAGGCAGACGTATTCTACTTCACTCAGTGTGGAGATAAGAAAGAAGAAGAGAAGCGTTACGAATATGCTCAAAATTTGATCAAGTGAAGAACTATTAAAGATCAAATCAGAGAGATATGTTTTTCAGTGTCAAGTGAGGTTAGCTTTGTGTCGATTGTTGATTCATCCATGTCTGTACTGTAAACAAAAGACCAGAACGATGGTAGTCATAAAATAATAAATTTCTATGGTACATTGTAATGGTACAGTGAAATCCTATGTTTAAACAAAACGCTATTGATGTTATCTGCAACCAAACAAAGTAAATCAATTCAAAGTTGAGTTATCTACTCTCTACAGTGTATGGAAGATCAATATTCTTCTTCTTTCTTATCTCCACTTAATCATATTAGGGTATCAAGCTTGTAAAGCTTGAGACTTGGCTGAGTGAAGTAGAATGCGTCTGCCTTCGTCATTAAGACTGGGAGCACTACTCAGTGGCAGGCCGACTTAGCTCCAAAAGAAATAGCCGCCTCTGACATGAGGAACAGACGCCATGTGCAGCCGCTCCTAACATAGAGTACAAACGCTGCTCATCCTGTATCCCTGGAGCCCTTACAGGGTACTATCAGCCGGGCCTGCTGAGCCCAGGTTTTTTAGTGAACTTGTTACTGCTCCCCTTCCTCCTTTTTCATCCGGGCTTGGGACTGGCAAAGGCAGAGTTTGGAAGATAAATTATTTGAAGAAATGAGAAAAATTGGATATATAGGTCATGCTACTGAGAAAGTAATACCAGTGGTATAAGTGACGCTAACTGATGTGTTAGAAGGTGTGATGTCTGGGAGAAGAGGAAGCGCAAAGAGGAGAATACAAATACACTTAAGGAAGTTTTACCTTTTAGCATGTATATCGGGATACAGACAATAACTCTGAAAGATATTACAGTGACCTTTATTAAAGATACACTAGATAATCAAGTGTGAATAAAATTGCCTCTGTCCCCTTCAAAAAAAAAAGTTTTGTCCATGAGTAATTGGCATAACTATGAATGGTCAGCTATGTCACCAAATAAACAACAGACCAATAGTTGAGAAGAATTGAGAAAGACTTTTGTCATTGTCCATAATGACCGCTTTATGAAGATTTTTGGAGAAAAGGAATACAATGTACAGATAAAGATGGAAGGAAATATAATTTACAATAAAAAGGAATCAGTAACAAGCTCGCAAAGAAATCTGGGTTGAGCTAGCACGGCAGATAGTAGTCTGTAAGGGCTCTTTATCCAGTGACATCAAAGTGTACAGAGCGTTTTTATTCATGTCAGAGGCGGCTATTAAAATATTGTAGCTAATTAAGCCTGCTACTGAGGAGTACTCCCAGTCTTAATAAGAAAGAAGATGCATGGTACTTTTCTCAATCCTGATGGTTGTCAAATATCCCCTTTATGCTGCATCTTCCTTGGCGCAGAAAAATTAAGTTTGCGTCTAGAGTTTAAGCAGCGTGATTCGAAAAATTGCCTACAGTTTCCCATTTGAATGTTCTACAGTTCAACATCAATGACATTCCTACAAACAAAAGCAAGGTCAACGGGATAATTTACAGCGATCAACTCCAGTGGAATGTCTTCTATGTGGATGAATCGAAATTGTGACCAAAGCAGCCTATTTTTGACATACCTAAGGCAAGTCTACAAATGACAGACATCCCTGATTGTCTGTTGGGATAATAGGAACAATGAGATCTCTGATAGGCCTCTTCAGTCGTCAGGAAAAGAAAACCTTGCTGGAATGGGACTTGGAATGTCTAATCATTGTGATTAGATGAGGAAAATTGGGGAATTTGATGAAGGAAATGGATAGAATGAGTGTCCGGCCTGAGCGAGATCAGATAGATTGAGAGTGGGAACTTCTGGAGTGGAGAGGGATGGATGGAAGAAAAATCGGGAAAGCCCAGAATGGAGAGATCATGGACAATTTCGGAAGAAGACCCTGTAATGTCAGCAAAATACTCGTCATAGAAAAGACGCTCTGAGAGGACAGGATCAGCCACCAACCTATGGATGGTTGAAGAGAAATTGATAGAAATCTCGCAACAATATATCACATAAAGGTCTGCTGATCCATTGAGGTTGAATCTATGCATACTTCCATGATCTGTTCTTGCTCTCTTCATCAGATGCTATTGGCAATTGTTCAACAGTATAGTGGTCCTATATATGTTAGCTGATTTCTATCCAGATGTTAGTACTTATTGCTGTAGGTAACTATATTCTGATGAAATATCAAACCAGTGATATCACATAAGCTCGATATTTTTCTGGATTCTCCCAATGTGACTTTACTATGGTCAATGTAATGTTGGGAACTGACCTTATCGGTTTTTCGCTTGGTACATGTTGGAAATGTCTTGAGGCTGTCTGTAAACTTGAGAGGTCCAATATTGATTCTGGGATTTGTTGATTGTTTCTCTCTATTTAGGGTTTTGTAATTATTACCGATCATTTCTTTAAAGATATATATCAATAGTTTGAGCGAGAGAATTTTTCTCAAAATTCATAAAACAGTAGTTATCTTTGTAGGTCAGTAAAGAAGTTTCAGACTTCAAGCTGTTGGGACTGTTCTAGAATCAAATTAACTTCCATTGTCTTCAGAGATGAATGAAAATATGAACTTATAAAGCGTTTCTAATTCTGGATTCGTGATCCTTTTAGGTAACAAATTAGCTTCCAAGGATGTTCTAGAAATAACTGAATTCTCTCAGCCATGATGACAACATTCTAATTTATCCTGCCTTTGTAAAGGCAAAAGATTCCTCTAGTTGTTGCAGTCTTTGGTTTATATTTTCTACTCTATCGTCGATTGCCGAAAGCCGGGATTCCAACCTCTCACCCCAGCTATCCAGCCTTTTGGAGAGTGCATTTATCAGATCTTTGATCTCTTTATCCCTATCTAAGCTTGTTTCCAACGTCGTTTGTTTGGAAATCTTAGGGCCTGGGTTTTTTCAATGCCAGCTAATATTAAGAGCATTAAAACTACACATATAAGGTGAAAGTTTCGGAAATATTTTGAGAGTGAAAGATTCACACGTGATAAGCAAATCTCTTTGCCGCCGTATGTATCCGGCTTGAAAGTATGTAAATTTGGCTCAGAATTCTTGTCTAATAGACATAAAATTATGATGGTAAGATATATTGGATATGTAGGTTTCATTTCAGATAGATTGAATTTGCACTTTAGTAAAAATAGAGAAAATATTTTAGTCAGACAGTTCACTTACCGAGAGCGACGTTGCGTGCTCATTCTAATTTATCCATTAAAGTAATCACAGTTCTATGATCACAGAAAATCATGAAGCGTTCAAAGAGAATCTGTCCTCTAAGGAACAACACACTGTTATACAAACCCTGATGACAGGCAGAACTTACCTCACACCCACAAGCCTTTATTAAGACATTCCGTCTTATACCGACGATTCTCCTTCTAGAAATGAATCTAAAAAGAAATGAGAAGCAGGGGAAGAAATTGAATCCGCGCTCAGAAAAGAGACAAAGAAGAAAAGGAAAGAATATCATGTACAAGTCATTAAAATGGTGATTAATCTTTGCGGTGATTGGGTCCAAGAATGTCCTCTGGACTTCCATTGTATAACCCGAGGAGCATGATGACAAAGTTGTCCGTCAACAGGTCCATTAGTCCTGCTGGACATCAACCTCCACCAGGGCCCCCTCTCTCCCCTAGTCCCCCACTTCCGGCAGCAGCGATGGTACAATTATACCTCCCCTTCCAACTAATCATCAAACGGAAAGCCGAAAACTTTCCACTTTTATTTGCCTTTTTTAGGGACTTCGCCTCTTTCTCTTTCTTCTTTAGATGACAGTTATTCTATATGTATGTCAATCTTGTTCATAGTGACATTTAACTCTTCCATCATGATTACTTCGATGTATGTCTTTAGATAATATTCCTGTATATAAATATCATATTACCATTAAGGTACCATTACTGTTATTCCTGTATGTACCCTACATTTCTGATTGGAGAATCTGTAAAAGACTGAAAGGTCTTAATAAAGCTTGTTGTTATTGATATATTACTGGTATTATTACTGTTATTCCTGTATGTACCCTACATTTCTGCTTGGAGAATCTGTATAAGACTGAAAGGTCTTAATAAAGCCTTTTGTTTTTGTCTTTAGATAATGTCAGTTGTCGCAATGGAAGTAATTATGAGTCGATATGTGTCAACTATGTTGTGTATATGTCAAAATTGAAAATACTTTTAACACTACTTTTCGTTTTAAATATATATAGTAATGTGAAAATAGAGCAATCCATAAATAAATCTTTAATTAAAAAAGCATATATTGGATCAAAATATCATTTATTTTACCAATATTTCAGTTGGGTGAACGCCAACCAATTGTTAATTTTCAAAATATTCACACCCATATTTTACAAAATTTATTTTGTCCATGATATATCAATTTTTTTCTCCCCAATGAATATAACAAAATATTTTTAAAACTTAATTCTGTTGACGTTATGTGGCGCTGAGTTTGTTGTTGACACACATTAAAATATTATAACAACTTGATAAAGGTTGGCGTTCAGCCAACGTAAATATTGGTAAAATAAATGATATTTTGATCCAATATATGTCTTTTTAATTAAATATAGTAATATATAATTTTATTCGCGATCAAACGTTGTACGTATTACATCCCAAACACGACGCCAGCCATATTTGTCTTGAACTCGATTGTACCATCTCGGCGACCGTTATTAATTTTTATATTTATATATTGCTATTCTGTATACTTTCCTTATTGATTCACTTATATTTTATACATTTTAGTTTTTGCGCTGTCAAAAAAGAAGCACTGAGGAATATATAAAGTTGGTGCGTTCATTTTTCTAAGTAATTAGAGTAGCTAAGGTTTTTTTTTTTTTTACTAAAGCATTTTTTGTTAGAAAGTAATAAAAATTCTTTTACAAGGATATATATTTGTAAATTTATTGTAGGCTAAAGAGAGATGGCGTAAAGATCAAGTCTCTACAGCGATGTTTTCTAGAATAGATTCTCTTCTTTAGCATTTGGCCATCTGGAATCCCGAGTAGCAAACGTAGAGTCAGAAATGAAATCCTTCCAAGTAAATATGTAAATGGTAAATCAATGTTTGCTATCTTTCTCTGCCAGAGCTACTAACTCAATCATTAAGGCATTTTACATATAAGAAGGAAGGACGAAAACAGGTACTGGAAACCAGTTCAATAACATTGAAAAACGCAAATACAATAGCAAAAGCAAAACTCATTACAAAATACCCCAGCCATATGCATACTCAACATTAACAAAGAATTAACAACAACAATTTCAAGAATCGGAACAGGACATTTTAAAGGAATGAAGATAACTCCAGACATGACTAGATCCTACAGGAACTGCAATAACTGTCACAACACCCAACTCACTCCGGACCAAATATACCCGGCCATCCTTGCAGCCCTCTATATGGCAGACATTAATCCAGAAGAGGACATCCATATGGACAAGGCACCTCAGTTGGCCGGTATTGTGATCAGGGTGCATGGACCGATCTGATCTGCTCCATGGACAAGACACTACCACATATAAGAAATGGAAGTTTCAGAGCACGAATGCTTCTTTTAAACATAAAACAAACTTCTACTGTCCTTACTGCGATGAAAAAAATATATTGAGAAGGCTTGGCTCATCAGTGGTGAACCCTCCCAGCAGTTTCGCCAATTTAATCTACCAGACCGCTTCTCAGAGCTCTAATACTGTATTGAACGATTCTGCTTATATACGCAGCACTGAAAGGTGGAATCTCTGAAATGGTTTTCAAGAAAACTATGGACACATAAGCTTATAGGATAGTAGAATTACAAATAAATATTAATATATATTTATTTCTGAATTATTTATTTATTTTCTAAAGTCTCTGTTACTGTATGATGAATAATTGTATGATTATTTCAACAATGTTTTTTTTTTTTTTTTGATACCGAAAAATATTTAACTGAATAGGGGCGTCCTAACAAAACATAGCTGATCAACCCCCAGATGTATCAACCCCATTCCTGGGTCAATTAGGTTGGTTATCAGTTAAAAATCTTTAATCAAAAGGTGATCTTATTCTGATAACCGTCGATGACATAGATGTTAATCACATCTCCCAAAAGTTTCTCCCTTTCGTGACATCAGCAGTTTTGAGTGGGAGGCCCACTAAGGTAGATCTTGCACTTGCTCCAGAAGTCTTGCATCAGATTCTTGCAAATGGTATTGACACCTTTCTTTCACCCAACTGTTTACATTCGTACATATCACTTTTTTTTTTACACTTTTGGTAATGGTTTTGTGATTAAGAGGATTTGCAATCTCTCATTTATTAGCCCAAGATTTCAACATCCTATTTTAAAAAAGTTTGTTCTTGTTTGAAAAGGAAAGAAACGTAGAGTTTTACAAATCCCTCACTAGTTTCATGTCTAATAATAATATAACCACTCTCTCTCTCTTTTTAACATTGTAGCAGAGTTTTTATTATTTTATGAACAGGTTATTAATTTTGATAATTATCTTTTTCTACTCTATAAAGCTTCCCTCATTGTCTTTCTGGTATTTTATATATGTTGATTTGTGCTTGTGCCACTAATAAATTGTCATGATAAGACCAAAAGGTCTTTATAAAGCTTGTTGTTTATTTGTTTGTTGTAATAAATGGTCATGTCATTCTGAGATTTGTCTTTCCTGACTTTCTATGTGACAAAATATCTATTCTATAATACGGTTGAAAAAGCGAAGAACTTTTTTTTTTTTTACAACAAAAAAGCCTTTATTCAGGGTCACTGACCCTATACAGGATTCACCAGAGGTATGCATAAGAACAAAGCAGTGAGACAAAGGAAATAGCGATATATACAGAAGAAAAGGAAAGAAAAAAAAAAACAAGAAAGAGAAAGAGGGAAGCAAGAAAAACAACACAAAAAGAGTAGCAGTAAGAAAGTGAGGAGTGAGTGTCACTTGGCCTTCTTCTGAGATATGGACTTGTGGAAACCATAAAACGCCGTAGTAATGTACTTATTCTGGGTCATATTGTCAATTATTGATGGAAGTGAAGCACAGAGTTGCCCAGTTTTGAGCATAAGGGTTCTTCTTTCAGAGCATAGCAATAAAAAATATAGTGAGTGATTTCATTTTTTAGTTTTGAATTACAGGAGGTACAAATCGGGTCCTCACCGCAGAGCATCTTGGTGTGGTTTTCTCTAAAAAATTTCCATCTGCTATTTGCTTTTGAATATATGTAGACAGTTTATCTAAGTTATGCAGCTGTATTTGGTTTGGAGGAAGGTATACAAATATCAAACAGATAACGTGTTGGAGGGCTCTTGTGTTTGTTGATAAGAAAATAGATAACCAAGTGCCATCCTTTTCTGAATTGTCTAATCTATGTCTCGCGAATTTTCAGAAAAAAATGCATTGTCAGCGTCTTGAAAATCGAATTTACATGTATTTGTGTCGAGGTAACTTTCCGTTATTTGATTGTTGGGTGGGGAATTAATTTGTGATTTTGATGTCGTATTTATTCTATTTACACAATTGTTTCTACGAGGTTGTTGCTATATAGCAGCTCCTGTGCTATCAACAACTTGGCCATTCATCACTTTACAGACTTTATCATTTACAAAAAGCTTGTTATCTCTCAACTTCGATTTTATTCCCCTTTCACCCAATTCTTTCCTTTTTGCAATTAGGATGCGCCGTTGCTCTCTAACATTTTTACTATAATCTTTACTTATCGATATTTTAGTATCTCTGAGTTTGTAGGCACTTTAAATATTTTTGCTCTATCAGCATAATCAGGCACCACAACAGGAACTGGTGCATTGGATCCGTGTGAAAGTCGGTGACATTTTGTTATTTTTAAATCATCTCCGATTTCCATTTTATCTCTAATTACGTTTTGAATCTTTAAGTTACAATCTACCTGGTTTTCGTCACCCTCCCTCTCAATACCATAGAACACTAGATTGGGCTCACGCAGTCTCGTCTAAAAAAATTCGACTCTAGCCTCCAGTTCATTTACCTTTAACGAATTACATGAAGCCAATTTTTCGGTAGCCTGTTGAGACAAGCGAAGAACTTGTCATTTTGCTTTTTGAACTTCGAAGTGAATCAATCCGTGTGCATGCATATAAGACTATATTTCTTTCTTATGCATACCTCTGGTGAATCCTGTATAGGGTCAGTGACCCTGAATAAAGGCTTTTTGTTGTTTTTGTTGACTATATTTCTTAATAAAGGTATAAAGAGAAGTAATACATAACTTTTAAACATAGTATGCACTTAAAATGAACTATAATCAGGAGAGAATGAACGAAATATAACGGAATCGAATAAACTGAATCCTGCAATGTCTAAACAATGGTGAAGAAAGTCCTAAACGTTCTAAAGGTATTTCTTGATATCCTAGAAATGTTAAGAAATTCTGATATCATCGTATTATAGATTATAGGATAACAAACTGTTGTATATACACTCAAGGACAAAACTTAAGGAAGTTGTACATGTTAGCATGTATATCGGGATTCAGACAATAACTCTGAAAGATATTAGAGTGACCTTTATTGAAGATACACGAGGTAACCAAGTTTAAACAAAATTGAATCTGACAAAAAATTGCACACAAGCCATTTTAAATTTGTTATAATTATCGGTTTGACATAATAGCACTGTAATTCTCTCCAGCATGTATACCAGAGACACTAATAAACACTAGAAGCCCATCAGTATAAAACCATTTATTAAGGACCTTTACCTTAAATTAGAGTGGGAAAATATGATGAACAAAATGCATTGCGCCAATTTGAAGTTAAAATAGGTATTGAATTGTTATTATTTATAGATAATTAAAGCGATAAGATGATAACAATGACGTTTTTATTTTGATACGGTAAAACTCATTGTTATATTTCCGTTAAATTTCTAAATATATATATTTTTAATGTGTTATAATCGGTTTGTCATAATGCCACTGTAAATCTCGGTCATACATCTCAGGGACGCTAATAAACACTGGGAGACCATCTGAATAAAACTATTTATCAATGATATTTACCTCAAGTTAGAGTGGGAAATATAATGAACAAAATGCATTGTATAAATTTGTAGTTAAAATAGGTATAAAATTGTTATTATTTAAAGGAAATTAAGCGATAAGATGGTAACAATTAAGGTCTTTATTGATAAGGAAAAACTCATCGTTATGTTTTTGTTAATCGATTATATTTTTAATGTGTTATAATCAGTTTGGCACTGTAATTATCGTTATAATATATATTAGCAATAGCATGACATAGCAATAGCATGTCATAATAGCACTGTAATTCTCATAGTTCCCAGGGACGCTAGTAAACACTAGGAGCCCAACTGTATAAAACTACTTATCAAGGACCTCTCCCTCAAGTTGGAGTGTGGAGAAAAAGGAGAAAAAAGTAAATAGATGTCGAAATGTAATCACTCGGCCGTGACTTCGTTCTTCCACCCCACCCAATTCTTTTTTTTTTTTCTATTTCGGTCAGCATTCATTATGTTGCATCCTACTTGTAGATTGAAGTCGCTTCTAGTGAGTGCGTCTTGAATATAGCGTTATATTAGAGCATCTATTTTTGCAAAATAATCGCCATGTTTTATAAATGCGTTAGTACAATTTGGCTGCCTATATTCTAATCAAATCCCCCGATTTGATATTACCGTATTCCATTGCTAATGTTCTATTCAACTTTCTTAAGTATTGATTAACATCCACAAATTGGAATGCATTATCTTGATTAAATACTTGAAAACGAACGAGTTTATGAGCGAATAAAAGGCACTCATAGAAAAAATTGTGCATATCGTCTGCCTTTTGTTAATTTCATTTTAGCGATCAAAATGTCAGCCGAAGAACTGTTTATTCGTTAGAAATCTTTCTCATTTTTTAGCTTTTACTAATACTACGGATTCCTAATACAGGTTGCAGTATTAGTCAATATTCTCTTGAAATTCTAATATTTATTTTAAAAATACTTTAGCAGCTATATACACTCATGGACAAAAGGAAAATTTACCCTTTAGCATGTATATCGAGATTCAGACAATAATTCTGAAATATATTTTATACACAGTGACCTTTATTGAAGACACACGAGATAACCAAGTGTGAACAAAATTGCCTTTGTCTTCCTTAAAAAAGAACAAACGACTGGCCAGCAAACAAAGACTTTCCACTTCATTAGTTTTGTTCATGAGTGTACATTAGTATTAGTACATTGGGTATACTCAAAGATTTCATTATATCAAGGATTAATTTACTGAAAAAGAATACCAATCAAACATTTCAAAGTTTCTTTCCTTATGAAATTCCGAAATATTTTCGACCAAACTATTATAATTCACAATTTATCACAGATCATGAAAATTCCAGGTTTTTCTTAAGAAAATTCAGGCTGTGCAAGATTCGACATGTTTCTGTGGATTGGGGGAACAAACTTCAATACATCTCTTGCTAGAGTGCCCTGTCTTTCAAGATTACAGAGTCAACAACGATTTAATAGCTTTAGGCCCTAGTGATTTAATTTCAAGTAAGGACACATATATAAAATTTAATTTCCTTTGTAAATATATATATTTTTAATTTATTTTTTATCATCATTTACAAAGCACGCGATATCCGTCTTGGATATTTGCATGCATACACAAGTTTGGGAGCTTATTTACAGTAATTATTAATATGATTTTAGTTATTATAATAGAAATTATTAACTTATTTGTCAGTTAGTTAACGATTTAATTACCCTATAATGAATATTAGTGAACATCACAGATAAGAACAGAAATTTAGAGCTATTTACAGCATATAACTATATACCAGTTATTACAGCCCAGGCTATCTATTACTAAAAAACATTCTACAAAATCACAAAATTTAATACAAATTAAAATTTATATACATATATCTATTATTATCTATTTGATTTAGACAATTTATATTTATTTGATTTTTGACTTTCTAGTCCTCTACAAGTCGACAGTCCGTTAGAATATGTACAGGATTTTCTTCTTCTGCACCACATGAGCATTTAGGCGAATCCGTCTTTCTGACTTTGTACAAATATGATCTAAAGTTACCGTGTCCAGTAAAAAATTGGACATTGTAAAAATTTGGCTTGACATATTTGGGTATTTGGGAATCAGTGAAGAAGGACTTGAAAATGGTATTAGTCTTCTCATAGTATTTCTGCAATTTTTCCCTTATAAAATTAGAAATTATATTCCTACTTGAAGAGTCAAATCGGTTGTAATTTATTTCGGTTTTCAACATGTTATATTCAATATATTCAGTAAGTTTGGGGACTTGTGCAAATATATGTGTACAATCTGATGATGTTGTACTGTAGGCCTGTATACAATGTTTTAATATATTATATCGAAGAGAATTTAGTTTGTCCTTAGACTTTTTGTTTATGAATGGATTACCATATTGGATAACCATAAGTAATTGTACTTCGATATAATGTCTTATACAATATCAGTCTTCGTCTGAAGTCTAGACCCCATTCTTTCTTTGTCAGGCCAAATAGGTATCCACTGGCTCTATTTACTTTTATGATCATTTCATTAACGTGAAGAGTAAAGTCCAGTTTGCTTCTGACTCGGTGATTTTTAATAGTCACTCCTAGGATCTTAAGTTTTTCAACCGGTTTAATTAACTTGCTACCTGAGACTATTATATCGCTATTGCATTTATATATAAATATAATATTTTTGTTTTTTCATCTGACAATTTTAATTTACGACTTTCACACCACTTATTGATTTTTCTTAATACATTATCTATTGTCTTTCTTAGTTGTTCAGGAGTTTTATTCCAACATATTAACGTAATATCATCTGCATATCCTATTGTTTCACAATTATCATCCAGATTATTATTCAGTATCTCATTAATAAGAATATTCCATAATGTGGGAGACAGTGGTCCTCCCTGTGGACATCCTTTACTTAGTTTCTTATTAATTTCAGTTGAGGAATATCTAAATCTTATTCTACTATTATCAAAGTATGATTGTAGAAGTTTTATCATTGAAGCCTGCACACCATCTTCATCTAGTCTTTTCATCAAGCCCGGCCACCATGCATTATCAAACGCTGCACTAATATCCACTGCAATTATTGCTGCATATTCTCTTGTTTATGTTTAACGCAATTTTTATTATTTCAGTTAGTGCAGTAATAGTAGATTTCGATCTTCTAAAGCCATGTTGTCGATCACTTAGTAAATTAAAATCTTCATAATATTTTATTATTCTGTTATTAATTATTTTTTCAATTATTTTAGAAATGTTGGAATTAAGACATAAAGGTCTATAATTTTTATAGTTATTAAAATCTGTTTTTCCAGGTTTCGGAATAATTATTGCCTCTGCTCTTTTCCATTCAGCAGGATAGTATTGTAGGTCTAAACATTTTTGAAATAGTTTCACCAATATAGGAGCTATAAATTGTTTAGTGTGCCTTATCATGTTGTTAGAGATGTTGTCTATTCCGGGAGATTTCTTTGGATTTAATTTGTCAATTAAGTCGTTAACTTCAGTAATCATAACCATCGGTTTTTCTTTATTGAGTAGTTTTAAATTATAATTTCTTATACTTTTATGGATGTTTGTATCTTCTTCACATTTATCATCTGGAAATAAGTTATTCAATAATTCCTCACCCTTCTGCAAACATTCCATATCAGTATTACCCTCCAAAATTTGCATATTTCTCTTCCGCTTAGATCCACTTTTGATGTTTTTGTACACCTTATATAAGTTTCCATAAGGGTTGTTCGATTTGTTTTCCTCCAGAAAAATTCTCCATGATGCTTTCCTAGCTTTTTCTATTTCCCGTAAATACTTATTTCGTATGCTTTTATAGTATTGTTTAATATGATTAGGGCAATTTTTGTTTCTATAGTAACAGTTTCTAAGATAATGACAGTGATCCTTTAGAAGCTGTAAATTCGTATTCCACCACTTATTACTAATATTATTTTTTGTTGTCATATTATTATTTACTTTAAGTGAATTATGTGCTGCCTCAATCAGTATGTTCGTAAGTTCTTTTACCGTTTGATCAATCATTTCTGGTGTATCCACTATGTCTAGTAAGTTTTCAATATTTTTCTCGTTCAGTACTGTTAATTCTCTGACTAAAACTTAACCAATTTACAGTGGATAATATGTACAGGTTTATCCCATTTACAGTGTCATTTACATATATAATATCTGCATTTTAAAATATAAACTATATATTATATCATATTGAAAATAGAGCAATCCATAAATAAATATTCAATTAAAAAGGCATATATTGGATCAAAATATCACTTATTTTACCAATATTTCAGTTGGTTGAACGCCAACCTTTATCAAGGTATTATGAAATATTAATGTGTGTCAATGTTGAAAAAAATGTTGACACACATTAAAATGTTATAATACCTTGATAAAGGTTGGCGTTCAGTCAACTGAAATATTGGTAAAATAAATGATATTTTGATCCAATATATGCCTTTTTAATTGAATATTATCATATATAGCTACAGACTTATTTCAAATCTTGAGAATAGTTATTATAATATTAACTATTGCTGTGCTGATTTTTATATAAATCTAAGGTTTCTATTTTTAAACACACACACACACACACACAATTCAAGTGTTAGAATTTGAAATAATTACTGGAGAGTATGTAGTTAGACGGAGTTGGATTCATGAATACAAACCCTAAAGAGAAATACTATAGAAATAACTGGCATGGTAAATTTCACAGAAACCCCCCTCCTTAGATATCTGATATGTTCAGACCCTCTCTCTAGGGGCGTCATAGGGCCCCTTTATTTATGGCCCCTATCAACTGGCAGCCAAAGTCACTCGGCGTTTCCTGCAGCTAATGGCCTCTATCTTATTGTCGGCTGTGGTGTTGAGAGGAAATGGTGAGACATTTAGCGTGCGGCTAGATTACACATACCATTAAACCTAGAATTGAGAGGGTTTACTGTTCAAAGACTATATAAAGATGATCAAATATTATTTATACAATAAGTGACTGCAACATAGAAGTGATGTGTAGGTTAGTTTACTATAAGATTGTTCTAAAAGTTCGTCTTTTTCTTAAAACGTTTTTCTTATTACTTGGGGAATAATATTATTACGGCGAATACATAACAATACATAATACAATTACTTTATACATAATACAAAGACATTATACATAACGACGAATAATATTGGTATTTCAATTTTTTTGCAAGTGTTTACTAACTTTTGGGAGAAACTTGTATATAAAGATAATAATCCACAATTATATTAATAAATATATTAAAATCATAAAATGAGCCCCACAATTATATATATGACCCGAAGTTGCAGGAAGATGGTATTCACGTATCAAAAAAGACATCTCTCTCCCTTTGAAAATACATTAACACCAGCAAATGATCTTCAAAGCATCTTGTTTATCAAGCCAGTAGAGAACATTATCGTGCCATAGCATAAAACCATGGTATTGGCTTTTGTCTGAATTTTCCATAGCTGGTGTTGTGGCAGTATCTTTTTACCACCATTGCGTTCTGTTGTAATAAACAAAATGCATTGATTGACTGCATTGACAAAAGTTACTATTACGGGTTATCACACAAAAAGCAATAAACTAGGGCCTACAGTAAGAGTAACTTAATACACAGAAAAACTCACACTCAAGAGTACAACACCAACGACAAAAAGGGGGTAAACAAAAAAAAAACACGATTTGTTAAATAAAATAAAAACAGTACTATCTTTTATTTGCAGCGTTGATAAGGAGCGGACCGGAGTTTCACAGGTATGCGAGGAGGTAACCAGACAAGCACACAGAGAACGCTTTAAGCGTCTCCACTCGAACGCCACTCCACGACTGCTCGCATTCCGTTTCAACCCTCTTTTATGTACAAACATGGCCACATTCGTCCAATGAGAAGGCGTGGGAGATCAGTTCACACTTAACAAATAAACAACATACTTTCCGCATAACTGAGATTAAAACTGCTATGTTTGTCAAATAATTTGACAGCATTTTAAAAAGAAAATGAGCCTATTTTGGTACAGTAATTGTATATATTATTGGTATATATTCATATCTACAAATATAATATAATGGAGATGTTATAATTTTTATATTTCCTTTGAAGTTATTCAAACGTTGATGGTTAGAATGGAATAATATTCATTCGGCGCGCGATCGTAGGAATTAGATTTATCTGAATAAATAAAATGAGGCATTATAATGAATGTTTCCACTTTTGGAAAGGTAACACACATGGTATGCGGCGTACATTATATATATAATATAGAGTTGCTGGATAGTGGTATTCATGTACCAATAGAGGCACTTCTTCCTTTAAATGTGCATTAAAACAATGAATCCTATTTACGCCCGAGTATAAAGCTTGTAGTGTTGAAGAATGGGCCACATCAGTTTTGCACAACTAGACAAAATTCAATCACGGTATACCATGGTTTCACGGTATACCATGGTTTCACGGTATACCATGGTTTCGGGATAGGGTCCTCATCAGTTCAGGGGCGGCTTCGATCTCATAACATCCCGCGAAAGGATTCATCAAAATGGTGTTTAAATCTGGTGGAGTCGAAGAACCGATATTTAGGTAAATTCTGAAATAAAGTTGCTCCAGGATGACATTCATGTATCAAAACGGGAGAGGTGCCTCTTTTGATACATGAAAACCATCCTCTCGCAACTCTTTATGGTATATTTATATGAGGCAAAGCTGTGGTATATATATAATATTAATGAATTATTAAAGATCCTTTCATAATATATTTGCGATGAATTTAAGCAAGACGTATGGTATCTAGTATTGTAAGTAATCACCACCAATATCTCTCCCAAATCTCTCAAAGAGGACTTCATATCAAATATTGACTCAACGTTCATTTTCTTTGACATAAACTTACCATTTTTTTCACAAATATTCCTTAATAAAATATTTCACAGTTTTCTCATCTCTCTGGATTCTTATTGTCGCCTCTCTGGGTTCTTATTGCCACCGCCTTTATCAATACGGTAAAAGGGATTACAGGGCAATTTTGTATTTTATGAGTTTTAAACCAAAAACATATCTCGGCCGTAAGGTAGTAAGTTTCTATCTAGACCCTGATTACTTCAATCTACGCTTCTCAGCGTTTGAAAATATAAAACAAGGTCTATGCTCTTGCTCTTCCTCACCTGTACTTATTATCCACTTCGTTTTTACTTTTTTACTTCATATATATGTGTATAGTTCATTTCTTTTTTATACTTCTTGCCTATAATTCTTTTATACACCTTTCAGCTATATATAATCTACTTAGTGTATATTTTGTATTTGATTTAATATATTTATTCAATATATAGAAATGATCAAAACGGTCAATACGTCCAGAGATTCTTGATCTTAATACCAGAAGCGTGTTTATTGAATGGTTGTAGGAATATCTACCGTAATGCATTTTGAAATACATTTTCGTAATCCAGTTTTGTGACATAATGACAGCGTTTTGCCTGTTATTCATCGCAAGAATGTGTACCCGCGACTTCTAACATAAGATAGGGCTTGGTGCAGAATTTGTTCACGCTCAATTATTATTTTTATTCAAAGATTAGTAACATTTCAGATACACTGCGTGACATTGAAAATGGAACACCAAGAAATAGTGGCCAGAAAGTGATGAAACTCGGCAGACAGAGAGAGACAGGGACGAACAATAAGTGATCTTTATTTCAAAATGATAGTCATAATACAGAGAGCGAGAACGGCGTCGGCTTAGTAGCAAGTAGGACCACCGCGGACGGCGATGCACGCAGCAACACGTCTAGGTAGAGAGTCAATCAGAGTACGGATGGCGTCCTGAGGGATGGCTTTCCATTCCCTCTCAACCATTTGCCACAGTTCGTCTTCTGAACGCGGCTGTGGCAAGGCATGCAAACGGCGTCCAATGATGTCCCAGACGTGCTCGATTGGTGAGAGATCAGGAGAGTACGGTGGCCAGGGAAGCATCTGTACATCTTGCAGAGCTTGTTGGCTAATGCGAGCAGTGTGCGGTCGGGCGTTATCCTGCTGATAAAGGGCATTGGGTGCCCCCTGAAGGTAGGGGAGTGTCACCGGTCGCAGCACATCATCAACGTATCGTTGGGCCGTCATAGTGCCCTGAATACGAAGTAAAGGTGACCTGGAATCATACGCGATTGCGCCCCAAACCATGATTCCACGTTGTCGCACGGTGGGGCGTTCCACAATTGCTGCCGGATTGGACCTTTCTCCACGTCGACGCCACACGCGTACACGGCGACTATCACTGGACAAGCAGAAACGCGACTCATCTGAGAACACGACCCTGTGCCATTCCGTCATCCACGTCGATCTAGTCCGGCACCATTCCAAACGTTGGCGCCTATTCGGTGGGGTCAATGGCAGTCTTCTTAGCGGACGGCATGAGTGCAAGCCATTAGCAACCAATCGACGGGAAATGGTTCTGGTCGAGATGGAATGATCTAGGGTGTCTTGCACATGTTGCAGGATGGCGGTACAAGTGGCTTGTGGGGCCGCCACTGCTTGTCGAAGGATACGCCGATCCACACGTGCTGACGTCACTCTGGTTGCACCGGCATTCCTATAAATTGCCACATTTCCTTGTTCCAACCATCTTCTCCACAGTCGGTGCACCGTGGACGCACCAAGGTGTGTATCAGCTGCGATTTGACGTATGGACCAACCTGCCCTTTTCAGTCCGATCACCATGCCCCTCGTAAAAGCGTCTGTCTGCTTGAACTGCCTCCGTTTACGATGACCTGGCATTCTCTGTTATTACACGTGTCTTTTGACACAAGAACAAAATTTCTACAATGATTTTCCTTGAAGAAATAACGACACGAATACTGTCCTTTCTGCAAGTTCCTTCCCTTATATCTTACTCCATGTGCGCACGAGAGCTGCGCATTTTACATCATTTGCATAACTCGGTTAGGCGCGTCTACCCTGAAATTTGCATAATTTTCTGGCCACTATTTCTTGGTGTTCCATTTTCAATGTCACGCAGTGTATATAAACGATTCAACAATGGGAACTAGAGGTTTGCATGTTGATTTAAATTTAGGGTTAAATTTTAACCTTCTGTCGCTCAGGAGACTATGATTAAAGAAATTAGGAGTTTGCTTTCCTGAATAAAATCAAAGTTAGTGATTTCTGGCATGAAAAGATGGGCTCGGCCGTATTTTCCATATACACCCGTTGTCCTCTCTAGACTAACAGCTCCTATTGCAATTCATACAGTTCAGACAATGGTAGAATAATGTATGAACACTTGACTGATCATCTAGTAAACCTATAGGTTTAGGTAGTAAAGATTCTTTCACGTAGTTCCAAGGTATTATAAACATGTAACGAAAAAAAAAAAGAAAGAATTTATCATTAAAACGTTGCTTGCTTAACGTATATACAAAAGTCAACCTGTTTACCAAAATGGTGTAGTGGCGCATCCTTATCACCACTATTATGTTTCGTACTGAGGTGATAGAAATGCACGAATTTAAATGCATTTTTAAAGAAAGTGGTGCTTCTTTGGATACATGTCATCCTCTCGGAACTTTATATTATATATATAAAATAATTTTTATATTGATCGATGAACACACTTACTATCATTTAAAATACAATATAACGCGGCTGATGATTGTAAAACGAAAATTGCATTTATACCGCGAATATTTCTTTTAAACAAAAATCGAAATTTATTTTAAAGAGAAATAGCGACCATTTCTAACTTTAAGGATGAAGTATGATAGGATGAATTGTGAAGAGTAATGACAAACGGAAAAATAAAAGTGTCCAGGGATGGGAATCGAACCCACTGTGTTCCGCTTACCGGGCAGATGCCATGTCCACAAATTCGATTTGTTTAAAAGAAACATTCGCGGTATAAATGCAATTTTCGTTTTACAATCATCAGCCGCGTTATATTGTATTTTAAATTACTTTATATAATATCTACGAACGGAAAAATATGTCCAGGGTAGCCTAGTGGACATGGCATCTGCCCGGTAAGCGGAACACAGTGGGTTCGATTCCCATCCCTGGACACTTTTATTTTTCCGTTTGTCATTACTCTTCACAATTCATCCTATCATACTTCATCCTTAAAGTTAGAAATGGTCGCTATTTCTCTTTAAAATAAATTTATATTTATATATATATATAATCTAAATATAAAATATATATATATATAATTCGATGCATTACCACGCCATCTGTTGTAAGAAATTGAAACTATTTTAGACGCGTATGATTATTTTAAAAAATAAATAAAAATGCATAAATTATAAGCACACCATTTACATATAAGAAATGAAATAATTTTAACGCTAAATGTTTTAGATAAATAATAAGAACTTTCTACTTTCCTTACTGCGAAAAGAAATATATTGGGAGTGGCTTGGCTCATCAGTGGTGAATTCTTCAAACGGATTCGACAATTTAATACACCATACGGCTCTAATACTGTAATGGGCTATTCTATTCTATTTATATTCTCGTCACCCTAAAGGAATTATTCGCGAAAGTATTCAAGAAAAGTATGGACACAAGTTTTGAGAACAGTAGAATATCATATAAGAATTGTCATCGAGAGTAATGCTCTTCCCACACAATTCATAAAAGAAAAGTTGCTCATCCTTTAGACATTAAGCATTAACATGCCATCTATATATAATAGATGATAATATTATTGAAATTTTTCTCAAATAAATTCAAACTTTCTGCTGTCCTTATAAAACAATAATAGAGAAGGGTAGTGTATTAAGTTGGCTAGGAGGGTTCACCACTGATGAGCCTTCCCAATATTGTTTCATCTCAGTAAGGACAATAGAACTTTTGTATTATTTGAAAAAAATGGTATCAAATTGTTTATTTCTAATCAAATATTTATATTTCAACTTTAGTGTCAATCTAATAAACTCTATATATTCTTACGTAGCAAATATTTACCATTGCAGAATGAAGAGACCGAGAATCACATCCCTAAGATAAAAAATGTCCATAGTTCACTAAACACCCCTAAGCTGACTTCCATAGAAAATACAGGGTATATTCCTAACCAATCCAATACAATAGTAGAGCGGTCTAGAGATTAATTTGGCGAAACCGCTGAGAGGGTTCACTACTGATGAGCCAAGCCCTCTCATTCAATAACTCATATCATTGCAGTAAGGTCTGTAGAGATAATATTTGATGATATTTAAAAGAAGCGCATTGCCAGTAATTTATTTGTGTGAAATTTCAACGATAGATGGCAATTGAATTTAATTTACTAATATATATTAATATAATTATATACATTTAAACCTATAAAGACACATAAATTATAAATCGCAAGTGAAGCATAAATCTAAAGTTGAAATCAATTCAGCTCAAATTTTTCTCATTTTCCCCGAAAATAGGTTCAAATTATTATTATGTTATTGACCATGATTTTCACAGAAATACCTTTGTGTAAAGAAACGAGTTTATTTGGACTTTTTCCTGCAATATAATGTCGTTATATCCCTTGGATAGTTTGCGGTGATCTTGAGTGTGAATCAGGCATTTTATTTTTTGATAAGAATTTCTTCAATCAGATTTCCAAGTAGAATAAAATCTAAGAATAGGTTCATAAACACATCATTTCGGTTGTTTTAGTAGTTTCTTTATTGTTGCTTTCATTGTTAATGTTTAGGTTCTTCTACTTGCAATAAATAACATAAAATATGCACTTACCTCTTTTTAGATAATTTGCTTCTGGTATTTCTCCTTCCCAGCTGTTGGATAACTTACTCCCTTTCATGGCCGTGGTTGAAGAAGGCACAGGATATCCACTTACGTCCTTTGTAGTGGAAGAGGAACATATCCCAAGTCTACGTGGTACAGGCCATGATAATCATTGCTGAAAGTATGCTACATGCATACACATGTAGAAATCAGTTCGATTTTGCACTTACAAATGAGCCAGAACTCCGTTTGGTTACTTGAACTCATTGGTGGGATTGGATTTTAACAAGAATTGAGGGCCATTGAAACATTTTTTTCATCAGAAAAAATGTTTAATGTGAGATTTGATCCAGTGTCGTGGCTTCCTAAAATGGTGGTTTACATCACTTCTCTTCCTACCCACGTTTTGTAGTAGAAGAAATTTGTGTGTATAAATGGGGAGAAAATGCAAAATGACTATTAAATCAAAATCAGAAGTTGATAAAAATTTAATGGGATTATTTAGAAGTTGTATTACTTTTATAATCATCAAAGTTCATGGCGCGTAAACTTTCTCTAGTCAATTCCATTGTGTCTTATGCAATGTTTAGAAATTACCGCTGCCGCTGTGAACAAAGTCGCACCCTCTATGAGTCATTGTTGTTACTATTTTATGAAAATGTTTATATTCTCAATGCTATTCTTAGAGAAGTCTATGGCTGATCGATTGTCACAGTAGATTGTGAGTGGTTTGGCAAAGTGCGAAATAAATCCAAGATAAGACAGGGTTTGGCCGAGCCAGATGGCCTCTTTAGCACTGTGACATAATGCTATATACTCCGATTCCATGGTAGACAACGAAGCACATTGCTGCTTTTTAGATCGCCAATTGATGACATTCCCATCAATAACTGCAACCATTCCGTAGTAGGATCTTCGATCATCCGTGTCACTCCCATAATCGGCGTCTGTGAACATTGCGACTTTATTTTTGTTTCCTTTGACATAGGAGAGTTCCTAGTCAATGGTACCCAATAGATATCTCAAAACATGTTTTGCAGCTTCCCAATGCTTCTTTCCTGGGTTTGCACAAAATTGGGAAAGTTTCGAAGTAGCAAAAGAGATATCTGGTCTAGTGCAATTGGACAAATACAACAATGCATCAATAAGCTCTTTATATGGTCTATTTCAGCTTGTGTATGGGGACAATCTATTTTAGATAGTATGATAGCTGGGTCTAAAGGCGTACATACATTGCGAACTTCGAACATATTATATCTTTGAAGTAAAGTTTGTATGTAATGTCTTTGATTAAGAGACAAACTCTCTTTGCCGTAATTTATCTCGACACCTAAAAAGAATGTAATGGGCCCCAGACTTTTAATTTGTTGTTGTTGTCGTGTCCAAAGAAGAGTCTCAGATGTCTCCATGCATCTCCATCACAGCAGCAGCAATATCCACTATCTTGGGTGTGTAAAGCTGCTGCTCTGGGTCTAAGTCGATTTTCTGCAAGGCTGCGGCCATTGCTGGGCATGAGAATATGTGAGTAGGTGTTAGTTCCACACCAGGACAATTGTTGCACGCTTTATAAGTTCTTGTGCCATCTGGATGTATTGTCATTCCTTTATAGTGTTTTGTTCTAAGTCTTGTTATGGTTTTTGTCAGTTTTCTCTCAGAGTTTATTTCACATATTTGATCTTTTCTTATTTTTTGTTTGATTATCTTGTATTTTGCCAAAGCATCAGCGTCAAATACTGACATTTGTTCTTTCCTTTGGCTCAGCTTTCTGGCTTCCTTTGCCAATTCATCTGCCATTTCATTACACTCGATCCCAACATGGGCAGGAATCCATTGTAGAATGCAGTTCTTCTCCAATGTTTCCAGTTGGGTAAGTAATGAGTGTATTTTCTGCGTGATTCTAGTATTGCCCTTCTGAATTGCTTCTAGAGCGGATCTGGAGTCGCTGTATATTATGATTCCTTCTGCTTGATGCAGGGATGGTTGGTTCAGGCATACATCAAGGGCTTTCCAGATAGCTGTCAGTTCACAAGGGAAGTTTGACGAAATCTTTCCTGCTCCTTCTTTGATTTTGATGTGTGTTTCATCTTGGAGTATTATGTTAATTCCGGCCCCTCCATTACTCAGAGTAAGGTCTGATGATCCATCTGTGTATGCTAATAAATAATTTTTCTGATCATATAAATCAATTGTATCAAGTCCCTTCTTTTTAAGTATGGTTTTGTTCTCTTTTTTATTGCAGGATTCGTTCAGGTTGAGATTGATGATTATATTTGAAGGTGATGTGATAGGAAATGTTGGTTCTTCTTGAATTTGAAAGTCACTGTGTTTCATGTTTATGCCTTTTCTAATGTTGTTGTCGTACTGAAGTGTTGAAGATCTTTTAAGTCTTTCTTTTTGTGTCCAGTTTAAATAGGTTCTATGGGATATGTGTTTTGTTTTTTTACTTTTTAAGCTATTTGTGAGTTTTATTGTTTTTAATTGTCTTCTGCTTTCGAGTAGGTCTAGGCCACATTCTCTTTGAATTTTCTCATTATTGGTGGAAGAAACAGCACCAGTGATTATTTTGGCCGCTTTTGCTTGAACACTGTCTAGTCTTCCTTTTAGTGATGAGCTTGAGGGAGCCCAGACAGGTGTTGCATATTCCTTTATTGGCCTTATTAAGGTGGTATATGTTGTTCTGAGGGTTTTGGGTTTTGCCCCCCAATTTGTTCCACATAACCTTCTCAGAATATTTTGTTTTCTGGTAGCTCTATTTGAGGTGCTAATTATGTGTTCTGTAAATCGCAATTCTTCATCAAGTATCACACCTAGGTATTTTGGATTTCTAATTTTATCAATTATTTGGTTGTTTATGCTTATTTTGGGATTAAATTTATGCCTGTTTTTCCTGTCAGTGGAGAAGACGCATAGGTTTGTTTTTATTGGGTTTATGATCATTTTGAGTTCCATTGCCCACTTCTCCAGTCCTCTCATTGATGTGTTTAGTATTTTTTCTGATTTTTCTATACTGCTACTTGTGTGCCATATGGCTATATCATCTGCATAACAGGCAACCTTTGTGTCTTCAGTGAGGTAAGGATGGATGTCGTTAATATATAGCAGGAAGAGTAGAGGACTGAGCACAGATCCCTGAGGTACACCAGCCCATGTTCTTCTGTCCTTGGAAAATGCTCCATTAACCCGAACCTTTATCCTTCTTCCCCTTAAGAAGTCTGCAATCCAGATTAAGGCTTTTCCTCTTACTCCGATGTTGTGCAGCCTTTCAAGTAATTTCTCCCTCCACACTCGATCAAAAGCTGAGGTCCTATCCAGGAATACGGCCGTTGTCTTCTTTGTTGGTTTTTCCTGGAAAGAATCTATTATTGATTGGCAGAAGTAGAACAGTTGATCAGTTGTACAGTGTCTGGATTTATAGGCAGTTTGGTAAAAGTTTATTTTATTATTGTTAGTGAGCCAGACTATGAGCCTAGAGTGGATAATTCGTTCTGTTATTTTACAAAGTATGCTGGTGAGAGCAATTGGCCGATAATTCTTGCATTCCTTGGCATATTTGTTTGGTTTCAGTATTGGCACTATAATTGATATCTTCCAATTCTTTGGTAGTTTACCAGTTTGCCATGAAATGTTCAGTATTCGTAGGAGTTGATTTTTAGCTTTGTCTCCAAAGTGTTTAATCATTTGACCAAAGATTAGATCATCTCCTGGTGACCTCTTGGGATCTAACTTTTCTATTGATGAGTTTAGCTCATTCAGTGTGAAGGCTCTCGAAAAAATATCTTGTTGATGGTAATTTCTTGCTTGTTTAACTAACCTTTTTATATTATTTTTTAGAGTCCTGTCTTCATTCGTGTAGTTGAGTCTGGAAGTGCTTGAAAGATATTCAGCAATTATGTCAGCCATCTGTTTGTTCGTTCTCGCTGTTCTATTCATATCGGTTAGAGTATTGGAGGATTGGTGTTGGTCTTGATTGTTTTCCAACACTCTAATTATATTCCAGTGTTGGCTGTCCTTTCTTGGATCCATTTTTTCGCAGAATTCTGCCCATTTTTCTTGTTTGCATATCCAAATTTCTTGTTCTATTTTGTGACTAATTTCAATGAGTTTCTTTCTGTTTTCTTCTGTTTTATTTGTTTTGAGAAGTTCATTGATATTGTCTCTCTCTGCAATCATTGCCTCGATGCTGTGGTCCTTCCAGAAAGGTATCCACAGGTCTTTACGTCTGCCTCTAGGTATCGATGCTTTTACAGCTTTGGATATGTTCGAAGAGAATTTTTCCAAGTTTTTGACAAGCGTTCTGTAATTTGATTCTTCTTTGTACAGTTCTTCGAGCTTTTCTGTGAATTTTTTCCAGTCGGCCTCCCTAAAAGTTTAGGGTTGTTAAAATTGGTCTGTGGTCACTGATTGCACTTTTCAGGATTTTCCATTGTGTTGTGGGTGCGATGTTGTAATTTATCGCTGTGATATCTATTGCGGATTCTGTTCCTGTGGACTTGGATAGATAGGTGTTCTCTCCATTATTTAACGGTGTAAGGTCGAGGTCGGTTAACATGTCCTCAACCTGCTGACCTTTGTTATCCTGGACAGGTGATCCCCAAGTTGGACTTTTGGCGTTAAAATCGCCAAGTATGATTGTGATATCCGAAGACGCTTCACTTAATGTCTCTATCAGGCCTGTATAGATGCTAGTCTTATCGGGGTGATAAACATTTATGATTGTTATTATTTTTTCTGGGAGGTAGATTTCTATTGCCTGAGCTTCTGTCGTGCTTTCTGTAGGCTTACCCTGATTATAGGCTATTTCCTTAAATTTGATTTCTGGTGTTTTAATCAAAACGGCAAGTCCTCCTCCAAATTTTCCCGGTCTGTCCTTTCGTAGTGTGGTATAACCTTTGATATTGAATCTCAGATTGTGATTCAATTTTGTCTCCTGAAGACAAGCAATATGCACATTGTTGTCACGGAGAAGACAAGTCAGCTCTTCAGTTTTCCTCTGGGTGCCATTTATATTGAGTTGTAGTAGATTCAATTGTGTCCTCGTAGTAGATTTCTCATCAGGAGCCCGGGCTGCAGCTCCTGACGCGGCGGTTACCCCGGACGCGGTAGCATTGCTGGAGATATCGGTTTTGCTCTTCATTGGAAAATGGGTGCCGTTGCCACGTTAGTCACCTTGGAAACAAACCAGAATTTGGTCGAATATTCCAAGGGTCCAGGGGGGACCGCAGGGAGGTGTGGTCGGAATTCTCCCCCCCCCCCCGCTTCTTGTGGTCCAATCTTAATATCCTTAAAGAAATCTTATCCACATATTTCTGCACTAATTTATTTAACTTTGACCATTCCATATGCTGAGATAGCAATAATTATCGAGATATATCCCCTAAGCACATAGTTTATTTTATAACTTTAAGACACAAGAATTGAATCTAGAGGTTGTAGGCTTTCCTGAGGAGGATTTTGTGTCTTGGGTTGTTGATTAGAGCTGTTCCATTAATTGGTTTGTTGCAACGACATTGTGATGAGTTCATAGTCATATGTAGATCTTCTCGTGAACTTTGCTCTTTTCTTATTGAAATCATCAAAATTCAGGTATAATAAAAAAAAAAAACAACTTACAAACCGTGAATGCCAAGAATAAAAAAGAGACTCGGTGACAATCTGTTGACCATAAAGTCTGAATTCTAGGCTGCTGTGTGTAACAGATGTTCCAGATGGAGAGCCGTGACTTCCCTGTGTTCCAGCTCTACTAACGACGTTGTTGCAGGATCTAGCTAGTGTTAGACAGTAGCTATTGACAGCGGGGCGGGTTTTAGCGCTTACATCTCTGTGATGATCACAGCAGGGGCTGTGGTCATTTACCATTCCACGTTGGGCGGGAGGACCCACTACTTTAACCCTGTGTCACATAACGTGGATTGGTACTCAACTTCTCCTCCGGCAGCTTGGCCCGCTCCACAGACCCAGGACTAGGTACTGATTACTAGTCTGCTGGTTCTGGCGCAAAACTCCAATGGGAGGCCTCGCGTGTGACGTTAAGTCCGGCTTTCAGCGTTGGCAGTGTCAGCAGTTCTGTCTTCGGTCTCTAGTCCGCTCCATTCCACTTTGTTGTCCAATAGTGAACTCAACGAGTTCATCGAATTGTCGCAATTGGGAAGTTGGGTTCAGGGATGTGTAGCAATACATGACGGTGTGTATAGTCTAACCCCCTCTGTGTTATGTATCTAGATATCACGTGGGGCCCTCACCGTGTCTAGTTAACATTTAGGTAAATGTCTTTCTTTAAGCTCCCTCCTTAGGTCACCGAGTCCCTTCTTTATAACTTGGTCTTCACGCGGTATAACTATATTTTGATTTTTTTTCTTCTTTTAGTGCATTTTTACTCAAAATATTTCTCTCTTTAAAAAAAAAATATTTTTTATTAATATATATATTTTTTCAATTTAGTAGCTATGTGTGTGCGGATACAAACAGTGTCCTAGTAAATAAATGATCTCTTTGATATAAAAAAAAAAAATGTAGAAAACCAACTTTCTTCCTGTATCCTCCCTCTCTCTCTCGAAGGATGTTACGAAAGCGTTGCCGCCTCTATACTGATGAGGCTCATAGTCCGTAACCATGTTTGGCTTTTTGTTACAATTTGACAAAGCTGGTATTGTGGCTTTGCAATGATCCAAATCGTTCCGTGCAGAGAAGAGTAAAGAAGTGCATTGTGTTTGGATGTAGCTATTGGATGTATTGTTCTAAATACATTTATCAAGTGGGAGGAGATGCACCTTTTACACATCAATATCAACATTCCTCATCCCTACATTCGCACACATTCTCACATCAATATCAACATTCCTCACCCCTACACTCGCACACATTCTCACATCAATATCAACATTCCTCACCCCTACATTCGCACACATTCTCACATCAATATCAACATTCCTCACCCCTACATTCGCACACATTCTCACATCAATATCAACATTCCTCACCCCTACATTCGCACACATTCTCACATCTATATTAAAAATAAAAAAGGCATATCCTGACCTCTCACACGAGCATTTTCGATAACAGAACGCCATCTAGTGAAATAAAAATAAACTAAGCGTTTATTTAACTTGTTGCGTGATATTTAGCCAACCTATTTTCCTGATAAATCAAGAAAAGCCAACCACGTACTTATTTCGGGCCCTCGTTACATCTATATTCATTGTAACTTTGCGAAACATCTTATTCACATGTGTAAAAAAAGGTACTGCTTCCTGGTCAAAATGTAATAAAACAATTTTATCGATTTTTTCCGCTTTATTTTTATGATATCTGCTTATAATGGTAAAAATTATAATAGCCATAACTGTACTGTACAGGTTGACTTTTGACGAAATTTCTAAAAATTGGTGTTTTGTGGAATTTTCAACGATCACAATTAGTGCCTTCTGTGTTGAAAACTTTGTTTTTATCTTTAAAATTTTCTCTCCATAAATTAAAATAGAAAAGACCCATCACTTTCCATCTATATTAAGCCATAGACTTGGATTATCCACTTTACTTGCTATACATCCCTTTGGAGAATTCTGAAGCATTCATGAATCCATTAGGATCTCATGAAATCAAAGTCCTTCCTGGACTGACTAAGACCATAGCCCGAAACTATCGTGTTTATAAGTGGACATTGTAATTCTAAATTGAAAAAAAAAGAGCTTTGCTCGATACAATATCTTGAAATAATATGTATGCACCTCTACAGACCTATAAGCTTATGTACATAGGTTCACTAAACACCCCTAAGCTTCCTTACTTAGTAAATACAGGGTATATAAAAAATCCAATCAAATACAATAGAAGAGCGGTCTGAAGATTAATTTGGTGAAACAGCTGAGAGGGTTCAGCATTGATGAGCCAAGCCCTCTCATTCAATAACTTTTATCGTTACAGTAAGGCCTGTAGAGATAATATTTGATGATATATGTCATAAAGAAACACATTGCTAAAATATTTTTACAAATTTTGAATTCAAATTTATGTAAAGCTGATGCTGTGGGTTTGTCATTGACCTGTTAGTTTGCAGAGACTGTTAATAGACGGAACCTAGGTTTTACCTCTCTCTATTGTGACAGGAGAGAAACTCATTATTATTTTTTAATCAATATCCTCCAGGAGAAATTTCCACCTGAAATACAAGGTATGTCCCATAAGTTCCCGGACTGGGTCCATAAAAAAATAAATAAATGTAAATAAATTTGACAGTTTATTATAGAAAAAATATCTGGCAACACGGTGGTACCAATATCGAGGCGGTACGTGCGCGTGCGCCAAAGTTATTCTAATTTATTTAAAGGTTACACCTTGCGCTGCGGCGATTTTACGATGGAACAAAAATTGAAGCAGAGGATTTGCATAGATTTTTGCGTGAAACTTCAAATATCAGCAACCGAAACTTTTGAAATGCTTAATAAAGCATTCCCCAATGACACCCCAAAGAGAACAACTGTTTTTAAATGACATTCTAGATTTAAAGCTGGCAGAATTTCCATTGAAGATGATCCTAGTCAAGGACGCCCAAAATTTCAAAGGACTGATTAAAATGTGCAAAAAATCACCGATTTGATAAAATAAAATCCTCGAACCACTTTTCTGGAGCTATAGCAAGACACAGGCATCTTTAAAACAACGATTGGAAGGATCGTAACCGAAGATTTGAGGCTCAAAAAGACTCCTGCAAAATTCATCCCAAGATTTCTCACTAATGAGCAAAAACTGTGTCGGCTTGCAACCTGTGAGGACATGCTGGAAATGACAAGAACGGATCCGGAATGGAAAGACAAGATAATCACAGGCGACGAGACATGGGTCTATGGCTATGACCCTGAAACCAAGTGTCAATCTGCCGAGTGGAGAGGTCAGGGTGAGCCTAGACCCAAAAAATCCAGGATATTGAAATCCAGAAACAAGGTGTTGCTGGTCGCTTTTTTGGATAACAAGGGCATTGTTCATCACGAGTATCTTCCTGCAGGCCAAACAGTTATTAAGGAAATGTATTTGAGCATTCTTCGCCGTCTAAGGGAAGCGATTCGAAAAAAAAAGGCCAGAAAAATGGACTAATGGTGACTGGATCCTACACCATGACAATGCCCGCCCTCACACAGCGCACTTGGTGACGAGTTTTTTGGCGAAAAACGGGACAGAAATCCTACCTCAACCACCCTATTCCCCAGACATCGCACCAAATGACTTTTTCCTGTTCCCCAAACTCAACGCAGTTCTAAAAGGAAGACATTTTGACACCAGGGAAGACATAATAGAAAAATCGCTGCTGGCATTGAAGAGCATTCCAAAAGAGGCTTATAAAAACTGTTTCGACAATTGGGAGAAACGATGGCGCTGGTGCGTTGAAGCGAGGGGGGATTACTTTGAAAAGTTTTAATAAAAAAAAAAAAAAAAAATCTTACCTTTTTTTTTTATGGACCCAGTCCGGGAACTTATGGGACCTACCTTGTATATTAAAATAAAATTATTTTTAAAAAACCTATATTCCATAGTAGGATAGTATAGACATAAAAAATCTTTAATTTCTATATATAATTTTATATCCATAAAAAGACTTAAAGAGCAAGAGAGCTCATATTTGCATATCAGTCATGAGAAACCTGAGAGAAGCAATACTACCAAGACATTACCAAATATGGACATGGCACTTCACGCAGCAAATATGTAACTATAATGGGGGAATGTGATGTAATAGGATATAGCTTCTTTTTTCCAACTTCTTCAATTCCAAGCTACAAAAGTTTTTTTACATTGAACTTCCATACTTTTATCTTTTATTTTCCATCAAATCTTGCATAAATTGTTAAAATGTGTTTGGCTTTATAAAGATGCATTTTTTTTTTGTATTTAACGAGCATTTCTTCTAAAGATGAAAAAAGATCGCTTACTGCCATCTATCAGCATATACATCAACTAAAATGATCTTTTAATTAGGAAATACGTTATAAAGGAAACCGTTTTAAAAAAACGCTATTGATTTTATCTTTTTTAGGTAAAATAACTTTTTCTACTGTTCTTAATTCTGATATGAAGAAATATTAGGAGAGCCTGGCTCGTCAATAGTGAAACCTCCCAGCCTTTTAGACAGTTTAATCCTCGCTTTTATATAGCATCGGGCTGATCTACTTATATATTCCGTTCGTTTGAGAAATTTTGGGAAATAAATAATTTAAGAAAATCAAACATAGGATGGAATTACTCCAGAAGGTCTCCAGCGATATTTCTTGGAAGACGAAATAAACCTAGATCACAAACTTTGCTGAAGAGGTGATGGCGTGGTTCTCGAGGTCCACCACGAAGATCCAGGACTGTTTGTACGGCGGCCGCCCGATGTTGGAGAACACCTCTAGGATAAGAGGGAGGTCGGCGCTGCAAGACCAGTAGCGGTGGGTCAGGCCGCTGGAACCACAGGCAATGTAGACAGACTGACTCGACTTAAAAAAACATACATTGTCATAAAGAGAATAACCATCTATTATACTTATTATTATATAAAATGAAAGGCTTTAAAATCACGAATGTTTCTTTTATACATAATACAAACCTCTACTGCCCTTACTGCGATGAAAAATATATTGGGAGGGCTTGGCTCATCAATGGTGAACCCTCCCATCCTATATAAGCAGAATCGTCCAATACAGTATTAGAGCTCTGAGAAGCGGTCTGGAGGATTAAATTGGCGAAACCGCTGGGAGGGTTCACCACTGATGAGCCAAGCCCTCCCAATATATTTTTTCATCGCAGTAAGGGCAGTAGAGGTTTGCATTATGTATAAAAGAAACATTCGTGCTTTTAAATCCTTTCATTTTATATATATAGATGGCGCGTTATTGCTTTGTGTTAACTTATTAAGATGATCGGTTGTTTGGACCAAATGTATCTTTATTAAACGTATAGGATACGTTTCGACCAAAGAACCGCTTTATTTAAATAAGATAATTCTAGTTTTGTGTCGATGTGTCAACAACACAATAGTACATTTGGGAACGTCTTTGAAATTCCAATTGATGTAATGGTATTGCAATTAGGTCCTTCATGTTAGCAGATAATCATTGTCCTAATTAAACTTGTACACACTAATTTGCGTCATTTATGATTTAATTATCCTGTCGTATATACGACGGGAAAACTAGAGAATATTCCGAAAAACCAGTTAATAACGAAGATCAAAATGTACTTTTTATTCTCTACTCTTCTTACAAACGCGTGGAGTAAAGATAAGCTTCAAACCGACCATTTCTACGAGCAAGCTAGAGTACAACACGCCGAACAATATGTGCCTGGCAATAACTCATGTCCGCCGGCCACAATACGCAGACGATTTATTGTCGGCATTCTCCATCGAATGATTTCGAAGATCGTCTGGCAAGGAAAATTCTTATAAATATCTCTGTTTGTCAGACGATGGTCGTTGAGGGATGAGTAAATTATGGCGAATTTCTATGTTTTTGTCATCAGAATGTGTTCTATTGTCTCGTTCGTGTCAATCAAATGGTGGTTCTGGTTCTTTTAACTGAATATGTTCTGGTAAATATCGTGAAGATAGAGGCTGCCTGGCCGGCATTCATATTTCTGGTAAATATGTATATATGTGTTTTGTGGCGCTTTTATTCTAGTAACTACGTGAATATGTTTATCGTGAAGATAGAGGCTGCCTGGCCGGCATTCATATTTCTGGTAAATATGTATATATGTGTTTTGTGGGGCTTTTATTCTAGTAACTACGTGAATATGTTTATCGTGAAGATAGAGGCTGCCTGGCCGGCATTCATATTTCTGGTAAATATGTATATATGTGTTTTGTGGCGCTTTTATTCTAGTAACTACGTGAATATGTTTATCGGAAAGATAGAGGCTGCCGGCATTCATATTTCTATGAAAAATAGACACTTCGGCCAGTTAGAGTTTTTAACGCCTTGCCAAATGCTTTATTTTTATTTACTTCTTCTGACGAAGACAAAATATTTTTGTCGAAACGTTGAGAAAAAAAAAAAAAAAACTCTAACTAGCCGAAGTGTCTATTTTTCATAGAAATAAATATGTTTAGTTCTCGTTTTTTGTGATTGAACATGTGATATTGAAACGAAGCATGTATGGTTCATGTTTTTGTAACTAAACATGATCTGGTTCTTGTATCTAGGCATTATTGTTCTGTCACAAAACATGCTCTGTGGAAACGTTCTGTAGCGATACGTAATTATATCTCTATTTCAATAAGTTGTTATATATCATCTTGTACTGTAAACTCCCCCTGACTGATAACATAGAGCAAAGACTGACGTAACAGCAGCACGGCACAAAGACACTGATCCCCTCCAAGATATTCACTATCCCCGCACTACATAGGTAGCTACAGATAGGCAGAACAGAACAAAGACTGACGTAACAGCAGCACAGGTTCACAGCACAAAGACACTCGTTCCCTCAAGAGTCTAACTGACTCTACAGAACGTAGGTAAGCAGCCACGGACGGTGTAAAGAACAAAGACTGAGAGCGGTTTAGCAACAACACAACGTGACTAGGAAGTAATCCCTCCAAGTTCGGCTTGGCGTCAGTCTCCAGTAGCAAAAACTCTGGCCGCTTGGCATCCTGGCGGAAACTCTCCAGATCTCCTACTGGTCTACTTATTTTTAGTTCCATTATTGTAACGTGAACTCTAATACTAAATATAAACTGTTTGTATTTGAAACAATTTCCTTAAGAAAATGTAAATTTAACACCCCCAAGTTTTGTCTACGGAACAAATAGAAAATAACGTTCATTTTTGGTCTTTCTCCGACATCACCAAGGCCACATAACTCTCTCGAGACTTGCACTCATGATCTGGAGCGTATTCTTAGACATAGCATTAATACACACAACGCTGTGAACTGTCTGATTTTGATAAGACCATTTAACTTGTCAACGATCACCTATTAAAGTCCGCATTGAGATAGATGGAAACTATTTCGAATAAGTGTGTGTTCCTATTGGAGGGATGGCGAAGGTTTCCTATTGATGAGTACATCCGAGGAATTCATAGGTATGGATACGACCTGAGCTGCTGATATATACAATCAATTAAGGAGACAGAGGCAATTATGTTCACACTTAGTTATCTAGTGTGTCTTCAATAAAGGTCACTATATAATAATATAAAGGTACACTTTCAGAGTTATTGTCTTCTTCTTCTTCCTTCTTATCTCCACTCAATCACACTAAGGTATCAAGCTTGTAAAGCTTTAGATTAGTTATTGTCTGAATCCCGATATACATACTAAAAAAAGGTACAACTTTCTTAAGTTTTGTCCATGAGTGTAGATAGTTTCTAACACTGGCACTTTTGCTGCCGATCCTCACGTGGATTCAGATGCTGATGAGGGTTGTAAGCAATTACTTTTAAAGGCGACACCTGATGTGGCCATTCATCCAATATCGACATTGAGTTTTTGTGGATTTTACTAGGTGTAGCCACTGTTGATGACTGAAGGTCCAGTACAGCTTGTTAGATACTGTCAGCTAACCATACTATCTGATAGCTGTTTCCTTATCCGCAATTTGGTTTCCGTTTGGTAGGTGCAGTTTCTCCCCTCTTGAGGAATTATCAAGACTTTATATAGATGTCAAGTTCTTCATATCTCTGTGTGTGATTCTTGAATATGGATTTTTCACCTCAGTTTACATCTATATTCGAATACCTTATTTCCATCCTGCAACAGACCAAATAAATGTTGGGACTACATCAAAGCGACCCTGACCTTCACGAGATTGTCCACGCTCCAGCCGCCGAGTCCTAACGACATTCCAACGAAGGATCTGGAGCAGAACGACCTTTCCACCCCTTCTTGCAAAGATCAACGAACGCCCCGGCACATGAGCACCTACGCTGACAAATAAGACAAGATCTTTAGCTAACACAAGCTGCATGTAACATATCAGTTGAGGCTTCTCTAAACTTCTGGAGTATTTGTAAGACGGGAAATTGGGACGTAGCATCTTGGAATATACTATTGCAATATACTTGCATATACTCTAAACTGAATATACTTGCATATGCAATATACTACAATAATACATCATCTACAATATTGATTTATTTGCCCATCAACTAACTTTTTGGAATATATATTTTATTGAATATAAGAAGATTTTTAAAAAATATATTCAGCTAAGTTTCCACACCAACAGGTACCTACATACCTCAGGGCATTGCCCGTTCTTTACGCCACAGGGAAAATCTCCCAGAGGCGAAAGTGGGGGGGGGGGGGGGGGGTGTTGACAGATCACGGCACTCGAGCCGCTGGAACGTATTGGGTCGGACTAACGACGTTTTAATTCCAATGTTCATCCCCCCCCCCCCCCTTCTACGAACTGAAGAGAGAGATGGGGGGGGCGTCCGGGTATCAACTTTCATTTAAAAGAAAAGACATCCTCATTGCCTGAATATGCAATTATATGTAATTCAGATCTTTATATGGAAACTCCCTAGTATTTTGTAGCCATAATGAGAAACCCTATTACATAAACCATGTCAACGTTATGCAATAAACAACCAATATATGTGACAGATTACAAGCAATGTGATGGCCCATACATAGGCAAAACTGGAGGTAGATTGCGGACAAGTTCAATAAATATATAGAAACTTTAAAATAAAGGCAATACATTATTATTAGTGTATCAGGCCAGTACGGCAATAAAAGCAACTATTAGATTAAAAGGATTTAAAAGCACGAATGTTTCTTTTATACATAAAACGAACTTCTACTGTCCTTACTGCGATGGAAAATATATTGGGAGGGCTTGGCTCATCAGTGGTGAACCCTCCCAGCGGTTTCGCCAATTTAATCCACCAGACCGCTTCTCAGAGCTCTAATACTGTATTGGATTATTCTGCTTTTTTATGCTTCACTGAAGGATGGAATCTTAGAAATGGGTTTCAAGTAAACTATGGACATAAGCTTATAGGACAGTAGAATCACATTCAAATATTTGCTTCGAGCAATGCTCTTCAGCAAACTATAAAGACAAGGCCAGTTAGGAATAAATTAACACAAAGCAATAACGCGCCATCTATACATATAAAATAAAAGGATTTAAAAGCGCGAATGTTTCTTTTATACATAAAACGAACTTCTACTGTCCTTACTGCGATGAAAAATATATTGGGAGGGCTTGGCTCATCAGTGGTGAACCCTCCCAGCGGTTTCGCCAATTTAATCCACCAGACCGCTTCTCAGAGCTCTAATACTGTATTGGATTATTCTGCTTTTTTTATGCTACACTGAAGGATGGAATCTTAGAAATGGTTTTCAAGTAAACTATGGACTATGGACTTAATACATCGATGTGTGAACTGTGGGTCAGAACGGAACATGGACTGAATACATCGATGTGTGAACAGTGGGTCAGAACGGAACATGGACTGAATACATCGATGTGTGAACAGTGGGTCAGAACGGAACAAGGACTGAACACATGGATGTGTGAACAGTGGGTCAGAACGGAACATGGACTTAATACATCGATGTGTGAACAGTGGGACAGAACGGAACATTGACTGAACACATCGATGTGTGAACAGTGGGACAGAACGGAACATGGACTGAACACATCGATGTGTGAATAGTGGGTCAGAACGGAACATGGACTGAACACATCGATGTGTGAACAGCGGGTCAGAACGGAACATGGACTGAACACATCGATGTGTGAACAGCGGGTCAGAACGGAACATGGACTGAACACATCGATGTGTGAACAGCGGGTCAGAACGGAACATGGACTGAACACATCGATGTGTGAACAGCGGGTCAGAACGGAACATGGACTGAACACATCGATGTGTGAACAGCGGGTCAGAACGGAACATGGACTGAACACATCGATGTGTGAACAGCGGGTCAGAACGGAACATGGACTGAACATGAACGGTTAAAAATTTGAAGGTTTTTTTACTTTTGCTTCTGTGAATGCCCTTTGTTTCTGCATACCTGGTGTAATAATCCGTTATCACAATTATCTATTTTTCCCTGTTTTGGTAGATAGCAAAGGACCAAGAAAGTCAATTCCAATTCTCTCAAAAGGAAAGTTAACTGGGGGAATAGGCTGTAGTAGTCCAGAAGGTAACTGATATGAGCATCTTCTTTATATAATTGGGAGTCAGTGGAAGGATGGTCTAAACTGTTGGTTTTCGACCGCTACGACCCGGGATCAAATCCCGATTGGGAACTTTTTTCTGATAAAAAAAAATTCATCAGTGAAGATGTTATTTATTTATTTGGATTTGGTCTTATTACCTTGTGTTTAGAAACTTTCTTAAGTTTTGCCTATGGGTGTATTTCTTCTATTCAACATATTGTTGTGTATCAATCAGTAACCGACCGACGATGGTACATGTGACCGTTAAAAATTATTTAAATTTTTGTTTATTTTATTTAAAGAAAAAAAAATATCAGAGAGAAACAGCACCACAGAGATGAAGAGTATAAATTGTATTTGACCATTGACCACCGTTTCTCGGCAATGTGTTAAATACAACGTGTCAATTATCGTTTGCCCTTCGTCCTGCTTAGATTTTGACTCGGTGATTGAAAAATGTCTAGCCACAGCTCCAACTCCTCTTAAAACCGGCCTGACAAGACCCAGAACTTCCTGGATCAGACCATGAACCCCAGCATTGGACAAGGCCTTGGTGACCATAGCCCACCAGGATAGAACATTCTACCAAATAAACCAACTGAGCCTTACATCCCCGCCTTTACAAGCTTGATACCTTAGTGTGATTGAGTGGAGTTAAGAAAGAAGAAGACACGGTTTTTAACGTATCAATAAATTAGGTTGGCTAAATATCAGGGAACAGGTTAAATCAATGTTTAGTTGATTTCTGTTCTACCAGATGGCGCTCTGCCTTCTGAAAAGCACATGTGATCCTGGTCAGGATATGCCCTTTTTATTTTTAATATCAACACCTGACCAACTATTTATTATTTTTTCTATTGTTTTTTTTTTCATATATATCTTCGTGTAGCGGGGTTAATTTTTAAATAAAGAAATAGGAAATGTTCTATCGTAAAGATAGAGGTTGCCTGGCCGGCATTCATAGTGCTTAAAATTAAAGATCATTCGGCTAATATACCAGGTCTATTAGTATGAAACGCGAAAATGGGCGCCAGAGGCCGCTGTGCAACTTTATTTGAGCCGACGGTAGCGCTGTTGTAGGCGTTTTGTTCTTTGACTCACGTGGCATCAGCATGCGTGCAGTTTCAGAAAAATTCAAATCGTGAAAATTTTCTGGAGCCTGTGGAAAATGGCGATTTCCGAGCCAAAAAGTGCCCATTAGCGGGAAGTTTTGTTGTTCGCCTTCAACTGGAAGAAAAGTGCCACTGAAGCCCACCGAATGCTCGAGGAAGTTTACAGCGACCACGCTCTGAGCAAATCGCAGTGTTACAGGTGGTTTAAAAAATTCCAAAATGGCGATTTTGAACTTGATAATGAACCACATGGAAAACCGCCCCAAAAGTTCGAGGACGCTGGACTGCAAGCTTTGTTGGATGAGGACAGTACCCAAATGCAGGAGAAACTCGCAAAACAGCTCCAGGTGTCTCAAGGTGCTGTTTCTCTACGTTTAAACAGCCTCGGAATGACCCAAAATCTTTCCAGATGGGTCCCCCACGAGTTGAGCGAAAGGCAGCAATAACGGCGTCTGGTAACCTGCGAAAGGCTGCTCGCCAGGCATGAAAAGAAGTCATTTTTGCACCGAATCGTAACTTCTGATGAGAAATGGATCCACTTCAGCAATCCTACGCGCCAAAAGTCGTGGGGCCTGCCCGGCCAATTTCCAAAACAGACGCCTAGGCCCAATCGCTTCGGAAAAAAGGCAATGCTTTGCATATGGTGGGACCAGACCGGCGTAGTATATTTCGAGCTCCTGAAACCTGGCAAAATGGTCAATACTAGTCGCTACGAACAACAAATGCACAGTTTGAGAGAGGCGTTGAATGAAAAAAGACCGGAATGGCGTGAAAATCACAACAACCTGATACTGCAGCATGACAACGCTCCAGCCCACAACGCTACGGTGGTCAAAAACACCATGAAAGACTTGGGCTGGGAACTCTAACCCCACCCGCCGTACTCACCTTTTCTTAATTTATGCACCTTATCCAAGTACAATATTACATTTGTACTATTTTTTCACCAGACTTAGCGCCGTCGAACTACCACCTTTTCACATCTTTAGGACACTCCCTAAAAAAACAGGAATTTTCGAACTCAGACATACTCTGAAAATGACTTGTTGACTGGTTCGACTCAAAAGGAATAGAAATTTTCAGACAAGGAATTCGAAAATTGCCTGAAAAGTGGTCCGAGTGTATAGCTAATCAGGGCAGTTACTTTGAATAAAAAATCTTTTGTTGTATGGAATTGGTGAACTTTTGAATTCACTGAAAATTTTCGCGTTTCATACTAATAGACCTGGTAAATCGCTATATATATGCGGTCTGCTTTCTAATTTGGAATTTTTACTCGAATTCTTTTTTTTTTCTAATTGCTCTCTCTATTAGTTTTTTTCTTCTACATTCTGGATAAGGTGTTCGGCAATGTCTAAGTCTTTTGATTCTTTGTGCAAGTCTTGGACCAGAAATTCGTTAAATATTTTTCATTAATGAGGTCTTCGTTTGCTTTTGTGGACTTAATTTTCTGTAAAATGCTAATAATTATTATTTTAATGTGAAGTGTGTTGTTTTTTCTCTATTCTAAAATTACGAACTTTCTGACAAAGTTGTTACACTAATTACGAAATATATATATATATATATATTTTTTTTTTTTGTAAAAAAAGTATCAGATAGCCTATAAAATATGCACAGACCTCTACATCCACGATGACTCCACCAGAAATCTACGAAGATTTTCTTCTACCCCGAAACCACTGTTCTCAATGCTTTAAAACATCAAACATGGATTTACCTCAACGTCAATTCTGACTGGCCAAGGTTACATCCAGGCAGACTTTGCAAAGGTATTGAAAGAAGACCCAACTTGTCCCCATTGCCAAGATGAAGACCAAACGTTGGACCTCTTCACCTGTCCAACCTTCCAAGACCAAAGATTCCTGACGGCCACCCTCCTAGGGATCACCAACCTAAGTACAGCATCCATAGAAAATCTCCTAAAAAAGAAAACTGCATGGCGCCACTTCAGTAATTGGACTTCCACTGACATTGTAAATAAAACCAAGAAGACTTAGATGTCAGATGGACAAACCTGGTAGTTTTTGACTTCTGTACGTGGTGGCTCCAGGAACCTGCTGGGTTAACTAAATAAATAAGAGAGGGCTTGGCTCATCAATGGTAGAAACTTTTTTTATAATTCATCATTTTAAAATGTATTGAGGTGACGAGAAGCCAATGAAAGAAGGTTCGCCACTGATGGGTTCCTTACAAAAAAAAAAAAAAATCTTTACATTCCAGAATATATAAAAGTAATTCTATATTATAAAATAAAATAAAAATATTTTAAAAAGTAAAATAATGTGAATTTTTTTAAATTAATAGATGAAGCTTTGATAACCTAGTTGCTTTAAATAAGAATTATATCACTAAAATAGTTTCAATTTTGATTCATAGATGGCGCTTTGATACTGTTGGCGATGTCGTTTTAGAACAAAATGACAATTGTTTTACTTATAGTATTTTAAGCTTTAAGAAAACGTTTTTTTTTTGTGGCTTTAATAAACTTTCTAATTTTAATATAATAACTTATATAAACTTTAATACTAACTTTTAACGTTTACTAAACATTTTTAACCTTTGTTAAAACTTTTGAATTTCAAAGAAGCAGACGACTATGTATATATTTTCAAAGGAGTTCGTTATTTTTCAAACGGTTTTTTTCTCAACCTTTAAAGTGCTTAGAAACAAAAGCTGCTTCCTTGGGATATCTTATCTCTTTTGAACCTGAAAGGGCACAGTATTTTAATACAAAACCATATAAAATACACTCATGGACAAAACTTAAGAAAGTTGTACCTTTTAGCATGTACAGTTAAACCTCTCTATAGCTTCCGATTTTAAACATTAAAATGCAAACATTTTACATTAATAGTGACCTGTCTTAAGCACCCCCTTCCATAGCACCCTATTTTGGTGAGTCCCAAGAGGAGGCGCTATAGACAGGTTTAACTGTATATCGAGATTCAGACAATAACTCTGAAAGATATTACAGTGACCTTTATTGAAGACATACGAGCTAACCAAGTGTGAAGAAGCGCCATCTGGTGGAACAGAAATCAACTAACACATTGATTTAGCCTGTTCCCTGATATTTGACCAACCCAAATTCTTGATAAATCAAGAAAAGCCATCCACGAACGCGTTTCGCGCTTTTTGGCGCTCGTCAGCGTGGAGTAGGCTGAACCATTGCGACCAAAAAATAATTTTTGATCCCAATGGCTTCCCGAAAAACCAAGAAATGGTATTTAAAATGGGTATATGACGAACGCCAAAAAGCGCGAAACGCGTTCGTGGATGGCTTTTCTTGATTTATCAAGAAATTGGGTTGGCCAAATATCAGGGAACAGGCTAAATCAATGTTTTGTTGATTACTGTTCCACCAGATGGCGCTCTGCCTTCTGTAAAGCACATGTGCTCCTGGTCAGGATATGCCGTTTTAAATATTGATTTCAACACCTGATCTTTTTATCTTTTATTTTTTTATTTCGTTTTTTAATATATATATATATATATATATATATATACAAGGTATGTCCCATAAGTTCCCGGACTGGGTCCATAAAAAAATAAATAAATGAAAAATGTAAATAAATTTGACAGTTTATTATAGAAAAAATATCTGGCAACACGGTGGTACCAATATCGAGGCGGTACGTGCGCCAAAGTTATTCTAATTTATTTAAAGGTTACACCTTGCGCTGCGGCGATTTTACGATGGAACAAAAATTGAAGCAGAGGATTTGCATAGAATTTTGTGTGAAACTTCAAATATCAGCAATCGACACTTTTGAAATGCTTAATAAAGCATTCCCCAATAACGCCCCAAAGAGAACAACTGTTTTTGAATGGCATTCTAGATTTAAAGCTGGCAGAATTTCCATTGAAGATGATCCTCGTCAAGGACGCCCAACATTTCAAAGGACTGATTAAAATGTGCAAAAAAATCACCGATTTGATAAAATAAAATCCTCGAATCACTTTGCTGGAGCTAGAGCAACACACAGGCATCTCTAAAACAACGATTGGATGGATCGTAACCGAAGATTTGAGGCTCAAAAAGACTCCTGCAAAATTCATCCCAAGATTCCTCACTAATGAGCAAAAACTGTGTCGGCTTGCAACCTGTGAGGACATGCTGGAAATGACAAGAACGGATCCGGAATGGAAAGACAAGATAATCACAGGCGACGAGACATGGGTCTATGGCTATGACCCTGAAACCAAGCGTCAATCTGCCGAGTGGAGAGGTCAGGGTGAGCCTAGACCCAAAAAATCCAGGATATTGAAATCCAGAAACAAGGTGTTGCTGGTCGCTTTTTTGGATAACAAGGGCATTGTTCATCACGAGTATCTTCCTGCAGGCCAAACAGTTATTAAGGAAATGTATTTGAGCATTCTTCGCCGTCTAAGGGAAGCGATTCGAAAAAAAAGGCCAGAAAAATGGACTAATGGTGACTGGATCCTACACCATGACAATGCCCGCCCTCACACAGCGCATTTGGTGACGAGTTTTTTGGCGAAAAACGGGACAGAAATCCTACCTCAACCACCCTATTCTCCAGACATCGCACCAAATGACTTTTTCCTGTTCCCCAAACTCAAAGCAGTTCTAAAAGGAAGGCATTTTGACACCAGGGAAGACATAATAGAAAAATCGCTGCTGGCATTGAAGAGCATTCCAAAAGAGGCCTATAAAAACTGTTTCGACAATTGGGAGAAACGATGGCGCTTGTGCGTTGAAGCAAGGGGGGATTACTTTGAAAAGTTTAAATAAAAAATAAAAAAAAAATCTTACCTTTTTTTTTATGAACCCAGTCCGGGAACTTATGGGACATACCTTGTATATATATACAGTTAAACCTGTCTATAGCGCCCCCTCTAAATAGCGCTTTCCTCTCTATAGCGCCCGATTTTAAATACGTAGTACAATGCGATTTACATTAAAAGTGACCTGTCTATAGCACCCCCTCTCTATAGCATCCTATTTTGGTGAGTCCCAAGAGGGGGCGCTATAGACAGGTTTAACTGTATATATATATATATATATATATATATATATATATATACCAGGTCTATTAGTATAAAACGCGAAAATGGCTGCCAGAGGGCGCTGTGCAACTTTATTTGAGCCGACGGTGGAGCTGTTGAAGGCATTTTGTTTTTTGACTCACGTGGCATCAGCATGTGTGGAGTTTTAGAAAAATTCAAATCGTGGAAAATTTCTGGAGCCCGTGGAAAATGGTGATTTCCGAGCCAAAAAGTGCCCATTTGCGGGAAGTTTTGTTGTTCGCCTTCAACTGGAAGAAAAGTGCCACTGAAGCCCACCGAATGCTCGAGGAAGTTCACGGCGACCACGCTCTGAGCAAATCACAGTGTTACAGGTGGTTTAAAAAATTCCAAAGTGGCGATTTCGAACTTGATAATGAACCACGTGGAAAACCGCACCAAAAGTTCGAGGACGCTGAACTGCAAGCTTTGTTGGATGACGACAGTACCCAAACGCAGGAGAAACTCCCGAAACAGCTCCAGGTGTCTCAAGGTTCTATTTCCCTACGTTTAAACAGCCTCAGAATGACCCAAAAGCTTTCCAGATAGGTCCCCCACGAGTTGAGCGAAAGGCAGCAAGAACGGCGTCTGGTAACCTGCGAAGGGCTGCTCGCCAGGCATGAAAAGAAGTCATTTTTGCACCGAATCGTAACTTCTGATGAGAAATCGATCCACTTCAGCAATCCTATGCGCCAAATGTCGTGGGGCCTGCTCGACCAATTTCTAAAACGGAGGCCTAGGCCCAATCGCTTAGGAAAAAAGGCAATGCTTTTCGTATGGTGGGACCAGACCGGCGTAGTATATTTCAAGCTCCTGAAACCTGGCGAAACGGTCAATACTAGTCGCTACGAACAACAAATGCACAGTTTGAGAGAGGCATTGAATGAAAAAAAGACCAGAAATCCGTGAAAAGCACAACAAGCTAATACTGCAGCATGACAACGCTCCAGCCCACAACGCTACAGTGGTCAAAAACACCATAAAAGACTTGGGCTGGGAACTCTTGCCCCACCCGCCGTACTCACCAGACTTAGCACCGTCGGACTACCACCTTTTCACATCTTTAGGACACGCCATAAAATACCAGGAATTTTCGAACTCAGACATTTCCCGAAAATGGCTTGTTGACTGGTTCGACTCAAAAGGAATAGAATTTTTCAGACAAGGAATTCGAAAATTGCCTGAAAGGTGGTCCGAGTGTATAGCTAATCAGGGCAATTACTTTGAATAAAAAATCTTTTGTTGTATGGAATTGGTGAACTTTTGAAATCACTGAAAATTTTCGCGTTTCATACTAATACACCGTATATATATAAGGTCAGGTGTTGATATTAAAAACAAAAGGCATATAGTTGTTATATGTGCGCCTCCAAACACACAGAATATTAATTTTCGTTGTAAATATGTAAAGTAAGAAACAAATTGAAAAAGTGATCGTAAAATAAAATAGGTATATCATGACAGCTCAATGGCCGAGTGTCATCGAAAAATGCTCTTATGAGTGGTCAGGTAATGTCTATTTTATTTTTTTAAACTAGACGGGTGACCCGGGCTTCGCCCCGGGATTGACCCGTGTGCATATCTACCCGAGTGATATATATTCAGATAAGATTTTTTAAAATAATTGTTTGTTATTAGCATTATCTATTTGTTTGCATCAGCATAATTTAATCTAATCTTTGATAGAGGGCGCTGTTCGTGAGCTAAGTAGAATAATTTGAATATATAGTTTTAATAATTAATTTATATATATTTTTTTAAAATAGCCTATCGTCTTCCCCGTATTTTTTTACCTATTTATGGAAATTTTGGTTTGAATTAGTGAACTACTGCGAATTTGTATACCGGACATCCTAACAAACAAACATACAAATATTAATTTATATATATATAGATATCACCAGCTGACCTTTTTAAACATGATTAGCGTATTTTCACAAAATTGGCCTATATACCCATTTCTTGTTATCTTGGAAAACTGCTTAGACAAAATATTTGGTCGTTGAGGTTCAGTTACGCTGTCGAGGCCCTACAGCCCGAAACACGTTTGTGGTTGGATTTTCTTGATTTATCGAGAAATGGATTGGCTAAATATTATAAAATGACTTAAATAAACGATTAATTGATTTTTTCACCACTAGATGGCATTCTGTCATCTAAAACTGCTCATGTGGACGGTCAGAATACGCCTATTTTATTCTTATATATAATACTATCCGAATGACCCGGGCAACGCCTGGGTTTTACCCGATTAAATGTTTTTATTCAAATACTATTTGTTACAATTATAAATTGGCGTCGTGGATGTCATTCTTGTGAAACCTTCCGTTCCAAACTTTACATGTACATTAGGTCAGCTGGTATTACCCCCCATTTTCACCGCTAGAGGCGCGAGCGAAAGAGCAAATTTGCAAATAACACGACGGATATTCGGGATAGAGACCTGAAATTTTCACTATGAGTTTTTCCAGATTCTACTTTATATACTGTTAAAATTTCAGTCAGATTAGTTGCGTATTATGGACGTGTATAGTTAACAAACATACATACATACATACGTTGACTTTTATATATATATATAGGGATAATAATATAAATGAGTTTTAAAAATTGTAAAAAAAAATTGCATCGGCCGGGAATCGAACCCGGGCCGCCCGGGTGGCAGGCGAGCATTCTACCACTGAACCACATATGGTTATAAGAAATGGCCATATTTGGGTATTTATTCCATTCACAAAAGCAAACGGTGACAGAATTGATTAAGAATTGATTGATGACTCAGATACTTGTATATTTTAATATTATATAATCTAAAATGCAAATATTTTATTTTTTTTAAAACATGTATTTTATTTTCATTCATTGACTGTTCTACATTTTTGTCCATAGGTTTAGAAGATACCACTTTGAATAGTTGTTGTGAATATGTATAGTTAACCTACCTATTTTTTTTTAAATCACGAATATAGAATTCATTTTATAAATTATATATTACTCTGTGATAAATAATTTTATGTGTAATTTGCTTCAAGTAATTCAAAATAAAAACTACTTGATATATATAAGTAAATAATTTATTTCCTATTTTTCACGACTGCACCTCCAATTCTATCTTTTTCAGCAACAAAACAAAATATTCATAACATATATATATTTAATATAACTAATATATATATATAAACACATTTATAAAAGTCCCCAATTTCTATTATTTAACTCCACCCCGCTCCCTTCTGACTTTCCATTGAGGCCGCCGCAACAAAGACTTTCTCACTTTAGCAACTGAAGCGATCTAGCGAGCAACTCAAGCGACTACCAAGCGACCTAAGCTATCTTTGAAAGCGAACTTATCTCATCTGAGAGTTCTTTGAAGGCGATATTTTGTGATCCAAGCGATCTTTGAAACCAGAGCGAACCTTTTGTGATCCGGGCGATCTTTTGACATCAAGCGATCCTTTTGTGATCCAAGCGATCTTTTGAGACCAGAGCGATCCTTTTGTGATCCGACCAATCTTTTGAGACCAGAGCGAGCACCATGGGGGGCTGCTGCGGCAAGAAGAAGAGGCGTGATAGGTAAGTGCACTCTATAGTTAAATATAGTTTAGGATTATATAGAAGAAGTGGTACTGGGGTTTTAGCAAAGGAACAACTTGAGTAAACGTCCAAGATTTGAAGGCTCAAGTTCATGGAAGAACTTATTCAAATGTATCAACATATCAAGCAGATATCACATGCAATATGATTTCGCTTTTCCAAATAATTTACTTTTATAATATTCATCAAATTAATTTATAGATTTTTCTCTAAATACTCCTTGTAGATAAAGAAGAGATTTACTTTTGATATGATAGTTAATTCTGAAATATCATTACTTTTATGGCTAGATACAGCTAGCTATAGATTTGTGTTTTAAAGAGATGCGATGTATAGACACGTGTTGTTTATCCTGGCTGAAGAGAAACAAACGAGAGCCTCGTGGATTGATATTAACAAAGTAAACATTTCTGAGGGAAGTTTGAGATTAAATTGAAAGAATTAAACTGTTAAATAAGAGTTTCGTATTTCTACCCTGAATTAATAACATTAGAGTGTATAATACAATATAATGCGGCTTATGATTGTAAAACGATATTTGAAATTTATCCCGAATGTGTTTCTTTTGAACGAAAAATCGAAATTCATTTTTAGGAGAAATAACGATTATTTCTAACCTCAGGGATGAAGTATAAAAAGATGAATTGTGTAGAATAATGATAAACGTAAAATAATAATTATTTTTCCGTTTATCATTACTCTTTACAATTCATCTCTTCATACTTCATCCTTGGCATTAGTTTATTTATTGAAATAAACAAATACTGAGAGAGGAGTTTTTAAAATTTATTTATATAGTCTCAGTTTACAGGTGTTCCATTCGAGTCACTTTGTTCTGGTTATTTACATACGGCGAGTTGGTAGAGTAGAGGTGACCTCCCCCAGAACTTACAAGAGAGAGGAGTTGCAATGTATATAAATGAACCTATAAATGATATAAGTTTTAACAGATTAAAGATGTTTTTCAAAATCGAAATTGTTATGAAATTATTTAGCGTTTTTAGCATTTTTGTTTTAACTGTTGAATAGAGAGAGGGGATATAATTTGTCATAAAAAAAGATATATCTCTTGAATTCTCCGATCAAGATAGGCGAACTGTCTCATCAAAATATTGGAAATTATAATAAACATTTGATCCAAAATAAGCGTTTATTCATTCAAAGATATAATATATAAAAGATAAATTCTTTCGCAATACAAATTTCTTTTATTAACTTTAATCGCATCTAAATACAACAACAAAGACAAAACGATTTTTAAGACCTTCTGGTCTTTTACAGATTCTCTGAACAGAAATGTAGGGTAAATCCTGGAATAACAGTAATAGTACTAGTAAACATTAAAATGTAAACATTTACATTAAAAGTGACCTGTCTATAGCACCCCCTCTCTATAGCACCCTCTTTTGGTGAATCCCAAGAGGGGGGCGCTATAGACAGGTTTAACTGTATCATAATTTAACAATTAATGCAGTCTTGCATTGTATTTTGATGGAAGATATTCACACAAAGTTGTATGTGAGAGATATATTTCTCGCTGAATTAAATATTAACCAGAATTGAGCAATCTCAGAAGTAGATGTTTATTATAAGTAAATATTGTTTCCAGTTATAACGCGGTATAGGATGTATATGTACATGTTTACATAGAGAGAGCTCAAGTAGAATAGAGATGTACAGGTTATATGGTGCACGCTACAGAGACTGTTATTTCCTGATAATTAATCATAATTTTATATATAATAAGTGTTAATTAGATACATAACTGAAACATTATAAGAGAGAGATAAAAAGAGGCTAAAGTAGTTTTCAATTGTTATAGGAAGGAAGAATATATTGTTGTGGAACAGCGTGCACCTATACCCTCTATTAGCTCTCACCTGACTGTTCCCCCTGAATGTTTACATCACGGCTATGATTTGTCCCCCCATTCGTCCCTTATGTCCTGTTCCCTCCCGTTGTCCTTGTTATCTCTGTCTACTAACCCCTCCCTGTCCCCTTGTCCCTCCCTTCCCCCTTGTGTCCCTGTCCGTTGTTGGTTGTCACTCCCCTCGTTACTAACCCGTGTTCCGTGTCACCCCGTGTCTTCGTTCTCTTTGCCCCAGTCTTTCACATCAGATGATTGGTACGACTGCCCCCTAGCTAGCATGATTTCCCCTCCACACGGCACCACCCCCTCCTCTCCTTCCCCCCAGTAAACTCCCTCGAGGAGTTGGGGAGAAGGAGGGAAGGCGGCGGGGCGGGGTTTTCGTTGGGTGTTAGCTGATAGGGGATATAGGTGTACGAGGTCTCCAGGACGATATGTTCATCCTGGGGGAGAGAGCCACCATCGCCTCGGTGGACCGTGGGGACTGACGGAGGCCTGGGCAACCTCCGATGTCCGATTAGGCGAATTCCCCTGTTCTTGGTGGTAAGTACAATTTTAACGGTGTGCTGTAGGACTGGACTAACTTCTCTGTTTTGCAGGACTGGGCGACCTCCACTGTTTGAGGCTTGGGCCACCTCAATTGTCTTAGAGGAGGAAGTATCCTCCGTTGTAGTGGAGAATTAGGCGAATTCCTCTTATCTTGGAGGTAAGTGAAACTTTAACGGTGTGTTGGAGAACTGGACGAACTCCCCTGTTTTTCAGGACTGGGCGACCTCCGCTGTTTGAGGCTTGGGCCACCTCAATTGTCTTAGAGGAGGAAGTATCCTCCGTTGTAGTGGAGAATTAGGCGAATTCCTCTGATCTTGGAGGTAAGTGAAACTTTAACGGTGTGTTGGAGAACTGGACGAACTCCCCTGTTTTTCAGGACTGGGCGACCTCCGCTGTTTGAGGCTTGGGCCACCTCAATTGTTTTAGAGGAGGAAGTATCCTCCATTGTCGGGGAGGATTAGGCGAATCCCTCTGATCTTGGAGGTAAGTACAACTTTGACGGTGTGTTGGAGGACTGGACTAATTTCTCTGTTTTGCAGGACTGGGCGACCTCCGCCATGTTTGAGGCCTGGGAGACCTCCACAGTCTTGGAGGAGTGGGCGACCTCCGCTGACTGGGAGACCCAGGCGATCTATCGTGGAAGAGTGGAAACTAATTTTTTGAATTCCTTCGTTGAGAAATTGGGCGGCCTCTGTTCATGTTTGAGGCTTAGGCAGCCTCTGTTCCTGTGGAGATATGTCATGACATGATCGCCTAAAGTTACCCTGACTTTCACAAAAAGCTTTAAATCTCCCATCTTATTACGCCAATGAAATGATCGCCCAAAGTTGCTCTGGCAGCCATTAAATGCTATAAAGCCCCCATCTTATTACGCCAATGAAATGATCGCCCAAAGTTGCTCTGGCAGCCATTAAGTGTTTTAAAGCCCCCACCTTATTGCTCCAATGAAATGATCGCCCAAAGTTGCTCTGGCAGCCATTAAGTGCTATAAAGTCCCCACCTTATTGCTCCAATGAAATTATCGCCCAAAGTTGCTCTGGCAGCCATTAAATGCTATAAAGCCCCCATCTTATTACGCCAATGAAATGATCGCCCAAAGTTGCTCTGGCAGCCAACAAATGCTATAAAGCCCCCACCTTATTGCTCCAATGAAATGATCGCCCAAAGTTGCTCTGGCAGCCATTAAATGCTATAAAGCCCCCATCTTATTGCTCCAATGAAATGATCGCCCAAAGTTGCTCTGGCAGCCAACAAATGCTATAAAGCCCCCATCTTATTGCTCCAATGAAATGATCGCCCAAAGTTGCTCTGGCAGCCAACAAATCCTATAAAGCCCCCATCTTATTGCTCCAATGAAATGATCGCCCAAAGTTGCTCTGGCAGCCAACAAATGCTATAAAACCCCCATCTTATTGCTCCAATGAAATGATCGCCCAAAGTTGCTCTGGCAGCCAACAAATGCTATAAAGCCCCCATCTTATTGCTCCAATGAAATGATCGCCCAAAGTTGCTCTGGCAGCCATTAAGTGCTATAAAGTCCCCACCTTATTGCCCCAATGAAATTATCGCCCAAAGTTGCTCTGGCAGCCATTAAATGCTATAAAGCCCCCATCTTATTGCTTCAATGAAATGATCGCCCAAAGTTGCTCTGGCAGCCAACAAATGCTATAAAGCCCCCATCTTATTGCTCCAATGAAATGATCGCCCAAAGTTGCTCTGGCAGCCAACAAATGCTATAAAGCCCCCATCTTATTGCTCCAATGAAATGATCGCCCAAAGTTGCTCTGGCAGCCATTAAGTGCTATAAAGTCCCCACCTTATTGCTCCAATGAAATTATCGCCCAAAGTTGCTCTGGCAGCCATTAAATGCTATAAAGCCCCCATCTTATTGCTTCAATGAAATGATCGCCCAAAGTTGCTCTGGCAGCCAACAAATGCTATAAAGCCCCCATCTTATTGCTCCAATGAAATGATCGCCCAAAGTTGCTCTGGCAGCCAACAAATGCTATAAAGCTCCCATCTTAATGCTCCAATGAAATGTTCGCCCAAAGTTGCTCTGGCAGCCAACAAATGCTATAAAGCCCCCATCTTATTGCTCCAATGAAATGATCGCCCAAAGTTGCTCTGGCAGCCATTAAATGCTATAAAGCCCCCATCTTATTGCTCCAATGAAATGATCGCCCAAAGTTGCTCTGGCAGCCAACAAATGCTATAAAGCCCCCATCTTATTGCTCCAATGAAATGATCGCCCAAAGTTGCTCTGGCAGCCAACAAATGCTATAAAGCCCCCATCTTATTGCTCCAATGAAATGATCGCCCAAAGTTGCTCTGGCAGCCATTAAGTGCTATAAAGTCCCCATCTTATTGCTCCAATGAAATGATCGCCCAAAGTTGCTCTGGCAGCCAACAAATGCTATAAAGCCCCCATCTTATTGCTCCAATGAAATGATCGCCCAAAGTTGCTCTGGCAGCCATTAAATGCTATAAAGCCCCAACCTCATTGCTAATGAAAAGTTGGTGCATAGATTCTATGAAAACTTTGAATATTTTTTGCAATAAAAATGGCGGAAGAAATCAATCTCTTTCCTTTAACAATGAACCTCTCACTTTATCCACCTTATCAGTAAAGAGTTATATGGTTGCCCTAAAAGTTCGTAAACATATTATTATTTATATTTTTCAAGTGTTTACGAACTTCGGGACAACCTTGTAATTCTGAAACTTGACCCATCTACTGATTGGCCACTCTTGATTTAGAACAGAGATTATGATTGGCTTAGCAAAAATACGATGTTTCTTTTTTAAGGATTTCAAGTGGTTTTGTACTCACGTATTTTGTAGTTAAGAGGACATCCCTTTTGACATAAACTAATATATATTTATTTAAGGAACGACTTGTTCCAATACAATTGTTGTAAACAAGCGAGCGAAAGAATCAAAACAGAAAGGTTGAAGCGTAGAATTTTTAGTGTTATTGTGTTAGTAGTGACGTCAGCATCGAAGATGATAAAGTCAAAGTTTGCGTAACAATTCCCTCCTCACTTTGTCTTTATTCCCACGATGCTGAGGTTCTCCAGGTGTTTCTTCATCTGGTCTCGGGATAGGTCCTTTGTGAAAATATCCGCCTCCAGGTCCTGAGATGGCTTGTACAGAAGGCAGATGTCTCTGGATTCATAACAGTCTCTCAAGAAGTGGTACTTTCTGTTGATATGTCTACAGCGACTGCTTTGTTTAGGGCTGGAGATCTAGTTGATCAATGACTGACTGTCTGTATAGATCGCAGTTGGTTTTTTCATGAAATTCCATTCTTCCAGCTCTCGTAACAGGTTTATTATCCACTTGATTTGACAGCAGCTTTCACAAGCAGCTATCATTTCCGCTTCCATTGTGGAGAGGGCGACGAGTGGTTGTTTACTACTTTTCCAGTCTATAGTTGCTTCGCCGAGCTTCAATACATATCCGCCGTAGGATTTTCCATCATGAGTGGTCGACCAGCTGGCATCGGTGTAGGACTTCAGGATTCCAGTCTTCCCTCTTTCAAATTTCACTCCTAGGTCAATTGTTCCTCGTAGGTATCTCATCACTCTTTTGATTGCTGTCCAGTGCATCTGTTTTGGTTGTCTGGAGTACTGTGAAAGTTTGCTTGTGATGTAAGCGATATCGGGTCTGGTGTTAACAGCTAGAAACATTAGCATTCCAAGGGCTTCTTGGTAAGTGTGCTGATCACAATTGTCATCTTCAATATGATTGTCCAAATTGATTTCTTTGGAACCTGGTGTTGGAACTTCCTTACAATTTTCCATTCCATATTTCTGCAATATTTGTTGTACATAGTGGCTTTGCTGTAGCGAAATTCCCTCCTTGTCTTGTATGATCTTGATTCCCAAAAACATGCCTTTACATGTTACATCCTTTATTTCCAGGTGATGTCTCAATTTATTGATGAATCTGTTTGAGGTATGTTCAGAATCTGAGACAGTGATAGAGTCATCAACATATATATCCCTACATAGAAGTATTTGTCTTCATTCTTCCATTTAAATAGGCAAGGATCAGATTTAAGTTTTTCCAGTCCACAGTCATGAAGTACTTGACTGAATTTCTCATACCACAATCTTCCGGATTGAGGTAGACCGTAAATACTTTTGTTGAGTTTGCAAACTTTGTTTCTGTCTTGGACAAATCCAGCAGGTTGTTCCATGAATATTGTGTTTTCAATGTTTCCATTTAGATAGGCTGCTTTCACATCAAATAGTTTAATGACTGAATCTTTTGTTGCTGCCATTGACAAAATAGTCCTGAGGGTGGCATTTTTAATATGATATGCAGGTTAGGAAAGTTTTAAATAAATATATTTCACAAATATATAGATGAAAATATACAAAAATAGCATCAAAATTTAACTTTAATAGAGCAGAAGTTGAGAATATGAGCATTGGGTCACTGTTAGTTCAGGACTCACCAGTTATACATATTGTTATGATTGATCCGGCAACACTGCCGACTCGACTTGTAAACACTCTTAGATATATAACCATGTTATAATAAATAGATGTTAATAAATAAATACTTAGTTCAGTTGCATTCTGCGTGATCAAATTGGCACAAAGAACAACATAAACAACATGGTGGCAGCGGAAAAGTGAGTACTTTTTCAAATAAATATATTATTGAAAAATATTAGTGAAAAAAATAAAACATGGACTTTGTTAGGCCTAGCGAACTCGCCCTGCACGGAAATGTAGCGGAAAATTGGCGAAGGTTCAAACAGCGATTAATGCTTTATCTTGAAGCAACAGAAAAAGCCACAAAGCCTGATAAACTGAAAGTTGCCATTTTATTAAATTTTATTGGCGAAGAAGCCTTGGAAGTCTTCAACACATTTCATTTAAAAGAAGATGAAGCAGAAAATTTCGATCTTGTAATAAACAAATTTGATGATTTTTGCGAGCCTAAAAAGAACGTCATTTTTGAAAGATTCAAATTTTTTTCAGCGACCCAGAAGGATGGTGAATCCATTGATAGTTTTATAACAGAACTAAAAGGATTATCCACATCATGTGAATATGAATCACAAAAGGATAGTTTAATTAGGGATCGCATTGTGTATGGAATACAAGACAAGGCTTTGCAGGAACGCCTCTTAAGAGAGCCCAATTTAACTCTTCTAAAAGCCATTGAAATGTGCAAAACAGATGAAATAAGCAAACAACAGATCAAGATCATGCAGAACAACCAGAACATTTGTCAAATAAGAAAATATGAAAAGAAACACAGTCCAAAACAAAATCAAGAATCTGAAAAAGAATTCAAATGCCAAAGGTGTGGAAAGTCCCACAGAGCAAAAAATTGTCCTGCATGGGGTAAAAGATGCTCCAAATGCAAAAAGATGAATCATTTTGCAGCTTTCTGTAAAAGTTCAGCTATCAGAAGTCTGAATGATGAAACAGAAGAAACTGTATGGTCAATACATGAAGCAAAAGTAGTCCATACTTTGGAATGGAAAAAATCCATCATAGTGAATGGAAAGGAAATATGTTTCAAGTTGGACTCTGGAGCAGAAGTAAATGTTTTGCCATACACATTCACCAGACAAATGAAAGGTTTGGAAATATTTCAGACTAACCGAAAGCTAACATCATATACAGGACATGAAATCAAGATAAAAGGAATTGCCACACTAAATTGCAAAACTAAAAATAAGACGGAAAGTCTAGAATTTTTCATTGCTGATGGATACTATCAACCAATTTTAGGAATAGAAGCTATTGAAAAGCTTTCACTAATTAAGAAATGTGATGCTGTCCAAACAGAGCAAAACAATTCAGCAAAAGAAATTTTGAACAGGCACAAAAATATATTTGAAGGCATAGGAAGACTGCCAATTGAACACAAGATTAGACTAAAAGAAAATGCAACTCCAGTTATTGCTCCAAGCAGAAAAATTCCTTTTTCCATTAGAGAAAAAGTTAAAGCAGAATTGGAACGGATGGAAAAACTTGACATTATTGAAAAAGTTGAAGAACCAAGCGAATGGACACACCCTATTGTAGTGGTACAAAAACCTTCTGGAGATGTCAGAATTTGCATGGACCACAGGGAACTGAACAAATATGTTCAGAGAGAGCGCTATATTCTGCCAACAGCTGAAACAATATTTTCTGAACTGAAAGGTGCTACAGTTTTTTCTGTATTTGATGCATCATCAGCTTTCTGGCACGTCCCATTAGACAAAGAAAGCACCAACCTGTGCACCATTGCGACTCCCTTTGGAAGATTCCGGTTCAAGCGACTTCCCTATGGATTGAACAGTGCATCGGAGGTATTCCAGCGATGCATAAACAATATCCTTTCAGGTCTCCCGGGAACTGCTTGCTATATGGATGACATCTTGATCTATGGAAGCACAATGGAAGAGCACAACCGAAACCTTGAAACAGTTCTTCGAAGGTTGGAAGAAAATAATGTCAAGCTCAATGCTAAGAAGCAGCAGATAGCTGTCGACAAAGTAAATTTCTTAGGCCATATAATCAGTCGAGATGGAATAACCATTCAAGCTTCAAGAGCAGAGGCAATACAAAAGTTGAAAAGACCTGAGAACAAGACTGAAGTCCAAAGATTTTTAGGTATGGTAACGTACCTTGGCAAATTCATTCCTAATCTTTCTGACAAGACTGCACCTCTAAGGAAATTGATAAGCAACAAGAGTGAATGGAAATTTGGAGGCGAAGAAATTGATTGTTTTAAAAAACTCAAGGATATGGTCTCGAATGCTCCAATATTGACATTTTTTGACCCAACCAAGCCAATCACCATTTCATCTGATGCAAGCCAATATGGTATTGGTACAGTGCTCATGCAAGGGGGACATGCAATTGAGTATGCGTCCTTCAGCCTGAATGCAACTCAAAGAAAATACGCACAGATAGAGAAAGAACTTTTGGCTATAGTCTTTGGATGTGAACGCTTCCAGTATTATATTTGGGGAAATGATGTTATTGTGGAAACTGACCACAAACCTCTCCTGAGTATTGTTAAGAAACCTTTAGAAAAGCTTTCCCCAAGACTGCAAAGAATGGTCTTACGTCTCATGAGATTTCAAATATCTTTGAAGTTTACACCAGGGAAAAACATGTTTGTAGCTGACCATCTGTCTAGAGATCCATTAAAAGATGATGTGGACACAAGCTATTTAGAAGGTCAAACTGAATCAGTGCACATGTTGCTGGTTACCACAGATGAAAAAATAAAGAGACTACAAAAGGAAACTCATGGGGACCACACCTTGATACAACTAATAGAGTATGCGAAGAATGGATGGCCGAAATATAAAACTATGGTCTGTGATGAAGCAAAACCCTACTGGCAATTTCAAGATGAAATTCATGTGAGTGACGGAATTGTTTACAAAGGAAATTGCATCATGGTGCCATCGACTCTTCGAAAAGAAATCCTGCAGGTTGTTCATTCATCACACCAGGGCATAGCAGCTTCCAAAGAAAAAGCAAGATCAGCATTTTACTGGCCAGGCATGATAACACAAGTAGAAAATGAAGTGGAAAAGTGCAGAACATGTCAGGAATATTCAAGAAAGAATCCTGAGGAGTCAAGAATAGCTCATGAAATCCCTGAATTTCCATGGGAAAAAATTGCTGTAGATTTCATGGAGGTGAGTGGAACCAGTTCCATCTTGGTTGTCGATTACCACTCAAAGTTTGTTGAAATCCGGAAATTATCAAGCAAAAGAGAAACCGAAACCATCATGCAGTTGAAAACCATTTTCAGGACTCATGGAATTCCAAGAACTCTAGTTTCGGATAATGGACCCCCTTTTAACTCTACTGGATTCAAAAATTTTGCTCAGAAATATGAATTCAAACACCAAACCTCCAGTCCCAAATATCCAAGATCTAATGGACAAGTTGAGAGGACAATTCAAACCATCAAAGGACTGATAATTAAAGCTGTGAAGTCAGGAAGAGATCCCAATCTGGCTTTGATGGAGTTCAACAACACACCTAAGTATGACTTGCCATCTCCGACCCAAATGCTTATGGGAAGATCTGTGAGAACTCTTTCGACATACACCCGACAACAGTTGAAACCACTGTTTGACACAACAAAGAATTACCAAAAATTGAGAGACCATCAACAAAAGTATGCAGGAAGTCCAAAGAGAATTTTGAGACCTTTGGAAGTAGGAGACAACATCATGTTGCAGGAAAGGCATAGAAAATGGGTTCCGGCAACAGTGACCGCAAAGCATGAAACTCCACGCTCATATATGGTGAAAACACCAAGTGGGTCTGAATACCGCAGGAACAGGTCTCACCTTAGACCGAGAAAGTTCAGTGTAGAAGATTCTGCCCCAACAAGTCAAAGTCCAAGCATTCCTGGATCTCAAGCAGGGACAGCCATGGATGACAACATACAAGATCACGGAAGACCCACTTCCGAAAACAGAAGAGCATATGATCCAAGGGAGGACATTGCCAAGAAAGGTGAAGAATCATCTACTTCTCCTAGTGTGCGAACCCGCAGTGGTAGAACAGTGAGAAAACCTTTGCGTTATAGAGACTAGGAGAACTGCAATCCTTTTTTATTTTTGTTTAAAGGAAACATGTTATGATTGATCCGGCAACACTGCCGACTCGACTTGTAAACACTCTTAGATATATAACCATGTTATAATAAATAGATGTTAATAAATAAATACTTAGTTCAGTTGCATTCTGCGTGATCAAATTGGCACAAAGAACAACATAAACAACACATATTATCCCTTCTAAATGAATCGCTGTATATTATGATTTCTTCTGCTTGATGCAGGGATGGTTGGTTCAGTCATACATCAAGGGCTTTCCAGATAGCTGTCAGTTCACAAGTGAAGTTTGACGAAATCTTTCCTGCTCCTTCTTTGATTTTTATGTGTGTTCCATCTTGGAGTATTATGTTCATTCCGGCCCCTCCATTACACAGGGTAAGGTCTGATGATCCATCTGTGTATGCTAATAAATAATTTTTCTGCTATGATTTTGTTCTCTTTTTTATTTCAGGGTTCGTTCAGGTTGAGATTGATGATTATATTTGAAGGTATTGTGGTAGGAAATGTTGGTTCTTCTTGAATTTGAAAGTCACTGTGTTTCATGTTTATATGCCTTTTCTAATATTGTTGTCGTACTGAAGTGTTGAAGATCTTTTATGTCTTTCTTTTTGTGTCCAGTTTAAATAGATGCTATGGGATATGTGTTCGTTTTTTTTTACTTTTTAAGCTATTTGTGAATTTTATTGTTTTTAATTGTCTTCTGCTTTCGAGTAGGTCTAGGCCACATTCTCTTTGAATTTTCTCATTGTTGGTGGAGGAAACATCACCAGTGATTATTTTGGCCGCTTTTGCTTGAACACTGTCTAGTCTTCCTTTTAGTGATGAGCTTGAGGGAGCCCAGACAGGCGTTGCATATTCCATTATTGGCCTTATTAAGGTGGTATATGTTGTTCTGAGGGTTTTGGGTTTTGCTCCCCAATTTGTTCCACATAACCTTCTCAGAATATTTAGTTTTCTGGTAGCTCTATTTGAGGTGCTAATTATGTGTTCTGTAAATCGCAATTCCTCATCAAGTATCACACCTAGGTATTTTGGATTTCTAATTTTATCAATTATTTGGTTGTTTATACTTATTTTGGGATTAAATTTATGCCTGTTTTTCCTGTCAGTGGAGAAGACGCATAGGTTTGTTTTTATTGGGTTTATGGTCATTTTGAGTTCCATTGCCCTCTTCTCCAGTCCTCTCATTGATGTGTTCAGTATTTTTTCTGATTTTTCTATACTGCTACTTGTGTGCCATATGGCTATATCATCTGCATAACAGGCAACCTTTGTGTCTTCAGTGAGGTAAGGATGGATGTCGTTAATATATAGCAGGAAGAGTAGAGGACTGAGCACAGATCCCTGAGGTACACCAGCCCATGTTCTTCTGTCCTTGGAAAATGCTCCATTAACCCGAACCTTTATCCTTCTTCTCCTTAAGAAGTCTGCAATCCAGATTAAGGCTTTTCCTCTTACTCGATGTTGTGCAGCCTTTCAAGTAATTTCTCCCTCCACACTCGATCAAAAGCTGAGGTCATATCCAGGAATACGGCCGTTGTCTTCTTTGTTGGTTTTTCCTGGAAATAATCTATTATTGATTGGCAGAAGTAGAACAGTTGATCAGTTGTACAAAGATCTGGATCTATAGGCAGTTTGGTAGAGTTTATTTTATCATTGTTAGTGAGCCCCAGACTATGAGCCTAGAGAGGATAATTCGTTCTGTTATTTTACAAAGTATGCTGGTGAGAGCAATTGGCCGATAGTTCTTGCATTCCTTGGCATCTTTTTTTTTTGTTTCAGTATTGGCACTATAATTGATATCTTCCAATTCTTTGTTAGTTTACCAGTTTGCCATGAAATGTTCAGTATTCGTAGGAGTTAATTTTTAGCTTTGTCTCCAAAGTGTTTAATCATTTGACCAAAGATTAGATCATCTCCTGGTGACCTCTTGGGATCTAGCTTTTCTATTGATGAGTTTAGCTCATTCAGTGTGAAGTCTCTCGAAAATAAATCTTGTTGATGGTAATTTCTTGCTTGTTTAACTAACTTTTTTATATTATTTTTTAGAGTCCTGTCTTCATTCGTGTAGTTGAGTCTGGAAGTGCTTGAAAGATATTCAGCAATTATGTCACCCATCTGTTTGTTCGTTCTCGCTGTTCTATTCATATCGGTTAGAGTATTGGAGGATTGGTGTTGGTTTTGATTGTTTTCCAACACTCTAATTATATTCCAGTGTTGGCTGTCCTTTCTTGGATCCATTTTTTCGCAGAATTCTGCCCATTTTTCTTGTTTGCATATCCAAATTTCTTGCTCTATTTTGTGACTAATTTCAATGAGTTTCTTTCTGTTTTCTTCTGTTTTATTTGTTTTGAGAAGTTCATTGATATTGTCTCTCTCTGCAATCATTGCCTCGATGTTGTGGTCTTTCCAGAAAGGTATCCACAGGTCTTTACGTCTGCCTCTAGGTATCGATGCTTTTGCAGCTTTGGATATGTTCGAAGAGAATTTTTCCAAGTTTTTGTCAAGCGTTCTGTAATTTGATTCTTCGTTGCACAGTTCTTCGAGCTTTTCTGTGAATTTTTTCCAGTTGGCTTTCCTAAAGTTCCATGTTTTTTTATTTTGTTGAACATTCTCAATTTTGAAGTTTAGGGTTGTTAAAATTGGTCTGTGGTCACTGATTGCACTTTTCAGGATTTTCCATTGTGTTGTGGGTGCGATGTTGTAATCTATCGCTGTGATGTCTATTGCGGATTCTGTTCCTGTGGACTTGGATAGATAGGTGTTCTCTCCATTATTTAACGGTGTAAGGTCGAGGTCGGTTAACATGTCCTCAACCTGCTGACCTTTGTTATCCTGGACAGGTGATCCCCAAGTTGGACTTTTGGCGTTAAAATCGCCAAGTATGATTGTGATATCCGAAGACGCTTCACTTAATGTCTCTATCAGGCCTGTATTGATGCTAGTGTTATCGGGGTGATAAACATTTATGATTGTTATTGTTTTTTTCTGGAAGGTAGATTTCTATTGCCTGAGCTTCTGTCGTGCTTTCTGTAGGCTTACTCTGATTTTAGGCTATTTCCTTAAATTTGATTTCTGGTGTTTTAATCAAAACGGCAAGTCCTCCTCCAAATTTTCCCGGTCTGTCCTTTCATAGTGTGGTATAATCTTTGATATTGAATCTCAGATTGTGATTCAATTTTGTCCCCTGAAGACAAGCAATATGCACATTGTTGTCACGGAGAAGACAAGTCAGCTCTTCAGTTTTCCTCTGGGTGCCATTTATATTGAGCTGTAGTAGATTCAATTGAGTCCTCGTAGTAGATTTCTCATCAGGAGCCCGGGCTGCAGCTCCTGACGCGGCGGTTACCCCGGACGCGGTAGCATTGCTGGAGATATCGGTTTTGCTCTTCATTGGAAAATGGGTGCCGTTGCCACGTTAATCACCTTGGAGACGAACCAGAATTTGGTCGAATATTCCAAGGGTCCAGGGGGAACCGCAGGGAGGTGTGGTCGGACTTCTCCCCCCCCCCTGTGTTTATAATCTTCTAGCCGAATGACCCGGGCAACGCCCGTGTTTTACCCGATTGAATGTTTTGATTCAAATACTATTTGTTACAATTAAAAATTGGCGCCTTAAATAAATGCATATATTAGTTAATAACTATAGCCTATGTTCTTTATCTGTCTATGTACTGTTGGGTTCCGTAGGCGTCTCTTACTGGGAAAAAGAAAGAGAGGATTCCATTTAGTTATTAACTAATATATGCATTTATTTAAGGAGCGACCCGCTCCAACACAATAGTTACAAAAACCAAAAAGCGAGTGGGGGGGGGGCAAAGTCAAAAACAAAGTGTCTCGCGTAGTGGCGGCGCCATCGTAGCCACGTGATCGTAGCCAACCAATAGGAGAGCGCCATTCAAAAAAAAAAAAGCAAACGGTGACAGAGATGATGACGCTCGTAACTGTATATAGAATAATCCAAATTGTACCTTATCCTTAGATTTGTCTTATTACCTTGTGTTTATAATCTATAATCCAAATTGTGACTTATCCTTGGATTTGGTCTTATTACCTTGTGTTTATAATCTATAATCCAAATTGTGCCTTATCCTTGGATTTGGTCTTATTACCTTGTGTTTATAATCTACTAGACGGGTGACCCGGGCTTCGCCCCGGGATTGACCCGTGTGCATATCTACCCGAGTGATATATATTTAGATAAGATTTTTTTATGATTGTTTGTTATTAGCATTATCTATTTGTTTGGATCAGCATAATTCAATCTAATCTTTGATAGAGGGCGCTGTTCGTGAGCTAAGTAGAATAATTTGAATATATAGTTTTAATAATTGATTTATATATATTATAAAATAGCCTATCGTCTTCCCCGTTTTTTTACCTATGTATGGAAATTTTGGTTTGAATTAGTGGACTACTGCGAATTTGTATACCGGAAATACAAACAAACAAACAAGCATACAAACATTGATTTTTATATATATAGAAGATAATCCAAATTGTACCTTATCCTTAGATTTGGTCTTATTACATTGTGTTTATAATCTATAATCCAAATTGTACCTTATCCTTAGATTTGGTCTTATTACATTGTGTTTATAATCTATAATCCAAATTGTACCTTATCCTTGGATTTGATCTTATTACCTTGTGTTTATAATTTATAATCCAATTGTGCCTTATCCTTGGATTTGGTCTTATTACCTTGTGTTTATAATCTATAATCCAAATTGTGACTTATCCTTGGATTTGGTCTTATTACCTTGTGTTTATAATCTACTAGACGGGTGACCCGGGCTTCGCCCCGGGATTGACCCGTGTGCATATCTACCCGAGTGATATATATTTAGATAAGATTTTTTTATAATTGTTTGTTATAAGCATTATATATTTGTTTGCATCAGCATAATTTAATCTAATCTTTGATAGAGGGCGCTGTTCATGAGCTAAGTAGAATAATTTGAATATATAGTTTTAATAATTGATTTATATATATTTTAAAATAGCCTATCGTCTTCCCCGTATTTTTTTACCTATGTATGGAAATTTTGGTTTGAATTAGTGGACTACTGCGAATTTGTATACCGGAAATACAAACAAACAAACATACAAACATTGATTTTTATATATATAGAAGATAATCCAAATTGTACCTTATCCTTAGATTTGGTCTTATTACCTTGTGTTTATAACCAATAATCCAAATTGTACCTTATCCTTAGATTTGGTCTTATTACATTGTGTTTATAATCTATAATCCAAATTGTACCTTATCCTTGGATTTGATCTTATTACCTTGTGTTTATGATTTATAATCCAATTGTGCCTTATCCTTAGATTTGGTCTTATTACCTTGTGTTTATAACCAATAATCCAAATTGTACTTTATCCTTAGATTTGGTCTTATTACATTGTGTTTATAATCTATAATCCAAATTGTACCTTATCCTTGGATTTGATCTTATTACCTTGTGTTTATGATTTATAATCCAATTGTGCCTTATCCTTAGATTTGGTCTTATTACCTTGTGTTTATAACCAATAATCCAAATTGTACCTTATCCTTAGATTTGGTCTTATTACATTGTGTTTATAATCTATAAACCAAATTGTGCCTTATCCTTGGATATATATTTTAATAATATAAATGAGTTTTAAAAATCGAACCCGGGGCGCCCGCGTGGCAGGCGAGCATTCTACCACTGAACCACCGATGCTTATAAAAAATGGCCATATTTGGGTATTTATTCCATTCACAAAAGCAAACGGTGACAGCATTGTTGATTGATGACTCTGATAACTGTATATTTTAATATACACAGGGTCCATTATGAAAGTAATGAGCATAATGTTATTGTGACGCGACGATAGATGGCAGCACGGTAAAACCGTGGGAAATGTGGTGGAGGGATATGCCCTTTCAATCCATCCGGTCGTCAGTTGAGTTCGAGCAGTGTGAGGGGAGATACATGCCTCCGCTTGAAGTGTGTTTTCAACTTTTGTAACATAGCGCGATGGAGCGTTCGCTTGAACAACGATACGCCATGAGTTTTGCGTGAGGCTTGGAAAAAATGCAACCGAAACATTCCAGATGCTGCAAAAAGCCTTCAAGGACGATTGCATTTCAAGATCACAGTCTGGGAAGTGGCACAAGGCGTTCAAGGAGGGCCGGGAGGAGGTCGCCGACGAACCCCGTTCAGGACGTCCAACAACGGCCAGAACTGACGAGAACGTGGATCGTGTGCTCGAAGTTTTGCGTACCGACCGTCGATTAAGCATCCAGCAAATTGCTGACCCATTACACATGTCCACATTTGTGGTAAATGGGATAGTGACCGAGGATCTGCAAATGCGTAAGGTCTGTGCGAAGCTTGTGCCGAAAGTGTTGCCGCAAGACCAGAAAGAACTTAGAGTTTTTTTGCGCTGTCAAGAATTGTTGAATTTGATTCAAAATGAACCGGACTTTCTGAACTCTGTAGTAACCGGAGACGAATCCTGGATGTTTGAATACGACCCAGAGTCGAAAAGGCAGAGCTGCGCATGGCACACAAAATCATCCCACGCCCCAAGAAAGCGCGAATGAGCAAGTCGCGCATCAAAACGATGATCATTGTCTTCTTTGACATCCGAGGAATAGTCCATTGTGAGTTTGTACCGCAGGGACAAACTGTAAACTCAGCCTTTTACCTGGAAGTGCTCAGGAGATTGAAACGCCGGATCGCACGCGTGAGGACTGGCATTAAAGACATGGTCAAGCTCCACCATGACAATACCACCAGCCACACAGCCTTCATCATTACCAACTTCCTGGCCCGGAGCAACACCCCGGTGATCCCTCACCCCCCTTACAGTCCCGACTTAGCTCCATGTGACTTCTTTTTGTTTCCGCGACTCAAGAGAGAGATGAAAGGAAAACATTGGGAAACCGTGGAAAACATCCAACACCATGTTACAACGTTCCTGAGAAGCATTCCTGTCGAGGAGTTTCAGCGTGCCTTTCAGGCGTGGCAAACGCGTCTCCGCAAGTGTATTGATGCAGGAGGAATGTATTTTGAAGAATATTGAACATTTGTGCACAAATTACGATCAATAAATGTATTTTGCCAGTAAATGCTCATTTCTTTCATAATGGACCCTGTATATGATATTACCTCCCATCCTTACCGCTAGAGACGCTGCTCGCGAGCGAAAGGGCACATTTTCAAATAACTCGACGAATATTCGGGATAGAGACCTGAAATTTTCACTATAAGTTTTTCCAGACTCTATTCTATATACTGTTAAATTTCAGTCAGATTAGTTACGTATTGTGGACGTGTATAGCCGACAAACATGCAAACACTGACTTTTATATATGTTATAAAAAATATGTTATTCAAATATATTTCATAGATAAAATACTCTGCTAAATCGACCACCAGAGGTCGACGTTTTCACTATAAAAACTCGTTGTTGTTGTTTCCCGTTGGCCTTTAACACTTCTTCAACGCTCCGACGCACTCCCGCCATGGATTCCTGCAAGAAGAAGAAAGCCGACAAGCCCTCTCAACCCTCGGTTGACATCGCGGCTCTTGTTGAAGAAGACAACATGGTCATCTCCCGCCACTACCAAATCCTGCAATCCCTCGGCCAGCCCTCCCTAGCAGCTCTTCACCTGGACCTTGTTCGCTTCATTGAGCAGCGAACAGAAATAATCAAGTGCCTAGTTAGGGATGTGAATAACCTCACGGGCACTGTGAATGACTTCATGGAGCTGGATGAAATAATTGATGCCCAAATGCCCAAGAAAACCTGCCAAACCACTCAAGCTAGCCCTGCTCCCACCTGCAAGGACTCTAGCGCTCAGACCGAGCTCATCAAGCCTGCCACCCCCGCTCCAGCTGCTGTCCCTGTGGCAGAACCTGCTACCAAGAAGCCAGATGCTGCTCTAACCAGGAGGAAGCAACCAGAGGCGTCAAACCCGCCCGCTAAGAGGAGCAAACCACTGGTACCAGTCAAGCCTGCATCTTCCCGCGCCCCAAAGCCTGCCGTTGCAAAAGGCACCCTCAATGGAGAGAAATCTCGGAGAGAACTGTCTTTTACTGTAAGTACACCACATGTCTACACATGGTACAGGCCATGATAATCCTGGTAGGTAGTTAGCAACTGTCTTTTACTGTAAGTACACTATTATCTACACATGGTACAGGCCATGATAATCATGGTGGGTAGTTAGCGACTGTCTTTTGCTGTAAGTACACTATTATCTACACATGGTACAGGCCATGATAATCATGGTGGGTAGTTAGCGACTGTCTTTTACTGTAAGTACACCACATGTCCACACATGGTACAGGCCATGATAATCATGGTGGGTAGTTAGTGACTGTCTTTTACTGTAAGTACACCACATGTCCACACATGGTACAAGCCATGATAATCATGGTGGGTAGTTAGCGACTGTCTTTTACTGTAAGTACACCACATGTCTACACTCGGCCGTGCGGCCACGCGTCGCGCGAGCTCCGGGATTTTCGCCTCTGGCGAGCTATGATATGTCTCTAGACATGCCGAATTCGGCATCACCAGGGAGCCCAGGATCTGCTGGACAAATGCCTGGAAGGCCAAGCATCCAATCTCCAACTGGTGGGAAGATATCAAAGAAAAACGGATATCAGAAAGAAATCTCTAAACTCAGAACATCAAGAGTATGTAAATCCGCCGGCAGGCGTTAGAGATGCAAATCTGGCCGCCGCGCGTGATGACGTCACGGCGCCGCTGACTGCTGCCTCGTGCAGCGCTACAATAGCCAATCCGGCCTTGCTTAGCTGGGGTGATTCCGAGATGGCAGAAATGGGCGCTAACGACGGTTATACCACCGTTAGAACCAAGAAAAGGCGCCGCGACTCGCCGGTTCTGCCTGCCATAGCCGCGCAGTCCAACAGCGCTGGAGCTTCGCGCCGACAGCGACCGTCGACGGGACGGATGCCCCAGGTCCAGGAGATCAGGACCACGAGGGCACACGTCATGGAGGCCAGGGCTCGCCAGGCGTCCTGCACCGAGGAGCAGTGCCGTTACCTTGAGTACTGCCCGGAATACCAGATCTAACAGTACATGAAGGCTATGGAAAAGGTGGTCGGAGGTACAAGAAACATTGTCCAGTTCACTAAGGTGAACGGGCAATACTTAGTCGGACTCGCCAACAGATCCCTGGCGGAGCGCCTAGTTCGAGAGGGCCTCGAGATCGAGGGAACCCTTCTCAAGACCTTCCCCTTCAGGAGGAATTCAATCAGAATAGCGATTGGGAACCTGCCCTTCTTTGTGGGAGACGCCGCCGTCATGGATGCCCTCTCCAGATACGGCCGAATAACCTCCATCGCCCCCAAACAGCTTAGGGTTGGAGAGTTTGATTTCACCGACGGCCGCCGGGAGGCCTTTATACTCCTCCATGACGGCATAACTGTCGAAATGCTCCCCTCTCGATTCGAACTGAGGATCAAGGGCGAACCATGGCCAGCATTCCTGACACACGGTATTAAATGCTCGAAATGCCGTGGTCAAGGTCACCGAAGAGCAAACTGCCCCCAACTCCATGGGCGGCCCACCACCTCCAGACGGGCTTCACCGCCCCCTTCCACCAGCCTCCCGCCATCAACTGCGCCTGGGCTACCTAGGCGGACTTCGGCCGCGCCTCCTGCGCCGGCGCCTCCCAGTCCAGCCATGGAGGTTTACGGCGCTCCTCATGTGGCCCGAGCTGTGCTCCATCCATCCGCACCTCGGCCATATCCACCAGCAGCCCCGGCCATACCTATGGAGGAGACGCCTTCTGCCCCTCCACCTGTGACCCCTGCTCCGCCCCTGCAGGCGCCTGAAGGTCCCGTGGGCCCTCGCCCGGCCAATTCACAACATCCAGAGCCGCCTCCCGCTCGGCCGGAATTCGTTGCCCCGCGTGACCCTCTGCCCGCCCAGAAGACCCTCGGGCCTGCGGCCCCAACACCGGACGTGGAGATGTCCATCGTGGAGGAGACCTCTGCGTCCTCCACGTCATCAGCAAAGAACGCAACGAGACACGACCTCGATGCGTTCATCGAGAGGCACCCCAGCGTATCCTTTGCTGGGACGGACGCCCTTGGTCTTGGGCGGGAGGAGGTCCTGGACCTCCTCTCCTCGAGGACCAAGGCGCAGAGGAATGGACCCCTCCTGTCGCCTCCGCAGTGCGACGCCCTCGCCGGCCTGATCAGGCAAATCTTGGATCTGAGGCCCGGAGCAGCCAGCAATCTCTACAAAGTCCTCGGACAGGTCAAAGCTGAGCTGAGGACAACACCAGCTGCAGTGCCTCCAACACCCCCACTGCCTGCGCCTCGGCCCGCTGAGCCAATGCCGCCCACTACCCACAGGGAAGAACTGACACTTCCTTCGATGACACCTCCGCCGCCCGCCCAGACGGACATGGAGGAGGACGATCCAATGACGGAGGAAGCACTGCCTGCGCCTCGGCTCGCTGAGCCGACACCGCCCGCTCTCCACATGTCTACACATGTCTACCTTGGCCAGGTTAAGGCGGAGCTCAGGACAACACCAGCAGGGCCTCCAACACCCCCACTGCCTGCGCCTCGGCCTTCTGGGCCAACGCCACCTACTTCCCACAGCGAAGAACTGATGCCTGCTGTGATGACACCTCCGCCGCCCGCCCTGACGGAGATGGAGGAGGACAATCCAATAACGGAAAAAGAGCTATGTGCACCCCCACCGCCTGCGCCTCGGCTCGCTGAGCCGACACCACCCGCTCCCCAAGGGGAAGAGGTAACACCGGCCATGGCGACACCTCCGCCTCCACTGCCATTCCTGCTCCAGGTGGAGCTGGAGAGCAAGTGCGAACGCCAAACACGTGACCTACTCGAGGAGCTGGACTTTCAACGGGCCTTAAGGCCCTTAATAAGGAAAGGGTTAGATTTACAAGGCCTCTCAACTGCGATCATGTGGCTCGAAAGTAGGGAATATCTCCTCGAGACTCTCTCACATAAAACCAGACACAAAGCCATCCTCGCCGAGTTTCTCGGCACTGTCGCTGAGCACGCTCGCGACCACCACCCCTTAATTCAAAGGGGAATATACGAGCTCAGGCTGGCTCTGAGCTCCTGACAGAATCAAGTCTATTGTAAATAATTGTATTTTTCTCCTATTGACTCTTTGAGTGTAATCGTTGACTGAACAGTCAATAAAATTGTTTTCATTGTCATTGTCACATGTCTACACATGATACAGGCCATGATAATCATGGTGGTTAGTTAGCAACTGTGTTTTACTGTCAGTACACCACATGTCTACGTTGACCGTGCGGCCACGCGTCGCGCGAGCTCCGTAATTCTCGCCTCTGGCGAGCGGAAAAATGTCGCGGCAAGCGACAAATTTGGTATGGGCTGAAAGCCCGTCAAAAGCCGAAGAGAAGCCTGTAATGCTCGGCTCTAAAGCACAGCCCAGTGCGGAAATAACAGCAAAAAAAAAAAAAACGTTTTGCAGATCAATTCCTCGATGAATTCAAAAGAAAATCAAAGATATGCAAATTCGCCCAACCGCGGAAAGGATGCAAATTCGGCCGCGCCGTCCACATCTGAAACTCTATCTTCTAATGGCGCTGCCCAAGCTCAAAGAAGCTGGGCAGACATAACAGAAGACGCAAGTCCTGAAAGCGACAACGGATATACTATCGTGCAGAGTAGGAAGAGGCGCCGCGGTCCAGCGGATTCGCCTACAGCCGCCGCACACACCTCCAACGTCATCAGAGGTACGGGCGCTAATCTTCGTCCGCGCTCATCCACGGGGCGGGTGCCGCGCGCACAGGAGATCAGAACCACGAGGGCGCACATCGTGGAGGCCAGGGCCCGGCAGGCGTCTTCCAACGAAGACCAATGCGTATACATCGAACGCTGCCCCGAACTGGAGCCCTACCACTACCTCAGCGCCATCGATAGGGTCGGGGGAACCGTTGGAGTAATACAAATCTCCAAGATGAACGGCCACTTTTTGGTGGGACTACCCAACAGAGCCCTGGCCGACCGCCTTGTCAGCGAGGGCCTTGAGGTCGAAGGCACCCTATTTCGGGCCTTCCCATTCCGCAAGAGAGCGGAGAAGATCACGGTGGGCAACCTCCCCTTCTTCGTGGAGGACTCTGCCATCATCAGCGCCCTAAGGCCTTATGGGCGCGTAACATCTATCGCGCCCAAACTGATGAAAGCCGGTCCTTATATCTACAACGACGGCCGCCGAGAGGCTTTCATTGCCCTCCACGAAGGAGTGACCACCGAGAGGCTCCCCACCCGCCTCGACATCACCATCAAAGGCGAGGCCTGGCCCGCTTACCTGTCCTCGGGCATCAAGTGCTCCAGGTGCCGTGGCCAAGGACATCGCAGGGCCAACTGCCCCCTGCTTGCAGGGCTAGCTAACAAAACCAGATTGGCCCCACCAACTACTCCTGCCGCCGTCCCATCAACAACCACCTCTGCACCGCCTCAGAGGTCAGCGTCCCAGCCTCCTACACCGGCGTCCTCCAGTCCAGCCAGGGAGACTCCCGGCACTTCTCCTGCGGCCCGAGCTGTAACTACATATACAGCACCTCGGCCATCTCCACCGGTAGCCCCGGCCGTACCTATGGAGGAGGCGCCTTCTGCCCCTCCACCTGTGACCCCTGCTCCGTCCCTGCAGGCGCCTGAGGGTCCCGTAGGCCCTCGCCCGGCCAATTCACAACATCCAGAGCCGGCGCCTCCCGCTCGGCCAGACTTCGTTGCCCCGCGTAACCTTCTGCCCGCCCAGAAGACCCTCAGGCCTGCAGCCCCAACACCGGACGTGGAGATGTCCATCGTGGAGGAGACCTCTGCGTCCTCCACGTCATCAGCAAAGAACGCAACGAGAATCGACCTCGATGCGTTCATCGAGAGGCACCCCAGCGTATCCTTTGCTGGGACGGACGCCCTTGGTCTTGGGCGGAAGGAGGTCCTGGACCTCCTCTCCTCGAGGACCAAGGCGCAGAGGAATGGACCCCTCCTGTCGCCTCCACAGTGCGACGCCCTCGCCGGCCTGATCAAACAAATCTAGGATCTGAGGCCCGGAGCAGGCAGCAATCTCTACAAAGTCCTCGGACAGGTCAAAGTTGAGCTGAGGACAACACCAGCCGCAGTGCCTACACCTCCACCGCCTTCGCCTCGGCCTGCTGAGCCAACATCACCCGCTCTCAACGGGGAAAGGACGTCGCCGGACATCGCGACACCTCCACCTCCTCTGTCTACCCAATCCATAGATTCCTGCTACGACCAGGCAGGCGATATTATATATGCGTTGAGCCGTGAGCGCTTCTCGGAGCCCTTATCCAACATAGGAGTCACAGAGGGTGACATCGTGGAGGCGATTATTTTCCCCGTGGATAGGGAACCTCTCCTCAGGCGCCTCTCCACTCAGAAGAGAACCACTCTTGCCGAGATCATCAGCGCTGCATCTGAGTGCGCTCGGAACTCAGATCCCTTTGTGCGTGAGGGCCTACGCATACTCAGCGAAATGCTCCCCCCCCCCCTAATCTGTAAATTTTCCCATTAACTCTTGATTGAGTGTAATTATTGACTAGATCGTCAATAAAGTCTGTTTTAATTGTCAAATTGTCACATGTGTACACATGATACAGGCCATGATAATCATGGTGGGTAGTTAGAGACTGCTCTTACCCTAAGTACACCACATGTCTATACATGAAAAAAGCAGTTCGACTTTTCACTTACAAATGTACCGGAGCCCCGTTTGGTTAGTTGCACGCACTGGTTGGGTTGGACTTTTGCAAGAATCGGGGGCCTTTGGAGCATTTTTTAAATTTTTAATTAGAAAAAAATTCCCAATCCAGGATTCGATCCCGGGTCGAAGTGGTCGAAAACCAATGGTTTAGACCATCCTTCCGCCGATCCCCTAATATTACTGATTTGCATAATCACTTCATCTTCTTCCAATCAGAATTACTTGCAATTCTCTACGCAACCAGAGCGATCCAACTCATACCGAGACAACGAACAGCAATTGCTTCTTGTAAGTCTTATCAGGGATCCTGTAAACACCGTTGATTATAAGAAACGTTTTATTATTTTTTAATACATGTAAATTATTTGATTTTTACAGCCATGCAAAATCTATAGAAATCAAGAACATGTTAAATATCACCCCTATTCAAAACATTTTTTCTTTGTTTTTTTATTTACAATTCATATACAGTAGAACTACCTCTCTGACAACACCTAGTTACAGAGTGTCCTTTAGGGAGAGGTGTCCTCTTACTGGAGAGTTACTAAATACAGTAGAACTACCTCTCTGACAACACCTAGTTACAGAGTGTCCTTTAGGGAGAGGTGTCCTCTTACTGGAGAGTTGCTAAATACAGTAGAACTACCTCTCTGACAACACCTAGTTACAGAGCCAAAGTGTCCTTTAGGGAGAGGTGTCCTCTTACTGGAGAGTTGCTAAATACAGTAGAACTACCTCTCTGACAACACCTAGTTACAGAGCCAAAGTGTCCTTTAGGGAGAGGTGTCCTCTTACTGGAGAGTTGCTAAATACAGTAGAACTACCTCTCTGACAACACCTAGTTACAGAGCCAAAGTGTCCTTTAGGGAGAGGTATCCTCTTACTGGAGAGTTGCTAAATACAGTAGAACTACCTCTCTGACAACACCTAGTTACAGAGTCAAAGTGTCCTTTAGGGAGAGGTGTCCTCTTACTGGAGAGTTGCTAAATACAGTAGAACTACCTCTCTGACAACACCTAGTTACAGAGCCAAGTGTCCTTTAGGAAGAAGTGTCCTTTTACTGGAGAGTTGCTAAATACAGTAGAACTACCTCTCTGACAACACCTAGTTACAGAGCCAAGTGTCCTTTAGGAAGAAGTGTCCTTTTACTGGAGAGTTGCTAAATACAGTAGAACTACCTCTCTGACAACACCTAGTTACAGAGCAAAAGTGTCCTTTAGGGAGAGGTGTCCTCTTATTGGAGAGTTACTAAATACAGTAAAACTACCTCTCTGACTACACTTAGTTACAGAGCCAAAGTGTCCTTTAGGGAGAGGTGTCCTCTTACTGGAGGGTTGCTAAATACAGTAGAACTACCTCTCTGACAACACCTAGTTACAAAGCCAAAGTGTCCTTTAGGGAGAGGTGTCCTCTTACTGGAGAGTTGCTAAATACAGTAGAACTACCTCCTTGTAAAGGACAACAACTAGTTACAGAGTCAAAGTGTCCTTTAGGGAGAGGTGTCCTCTTACTGGAGAGTTGCTAAATACAGTAGAACTACCTCCTTGTAAAGGACAACACCTAGTTACAGAGCCAAAGTGTCCTTTAGGGAGAGGTGTCCTCTTACTATAGAGTTGCTGAATACAGTAGAACTACCTCTCTGACAACACCTAATTACAGAGCCAAAGAGAGATGTCCTCTTACCGGAGAGTTGCTAAATAGTAAAAATGTTAATTTTGCAAATGAAAACTGTCCTTTGTAGAGAGATGTCCGCTAAAGCGAGGTTCTACTGTATAAAGCCGCTTCACTTCTGATTGCCTGTCATCTCTCAACGCCATCTGTCACCCAGAAATCCCCAAAAACTCACTAATAGAGAACAGGAGATAATTGACAAATTTAATTATCAAATTTCTCGCTATCTCTAACGTAGCAAACATTATCTTATATAATGTATTGTTGTGACAACGCAATCTTTAACCACATTACATCATATCTTTATTGTTACATTCTTCTTCTTTCTTATCTCCACTCAATCATATTAGGGTATCAAGTTGTGACCCTTGATGGTGTCTGTTTGACAACCATCATGACTGGGTGAAGTAGAATGTCATTAAGACTGGGAGCACTACTCAGGCCACTGACTTAGCTCCAAAAGAAATGGCCGCCTCTGACATGAGGAACAGACACCATGTACAGCCAACATGGAGTACATCCTGTATCCCCTTTGTCATTAAGACTGGGAGCACTACTCAGGCCACTGACTTAGCTCCAATATGACATGAGGAACAGACACCATGTACAGCCAACATGGAGTACATCCTGTATCCCCTTTGTCATTAAGACTGGGAGCACTACTCAGGCCACTGACTTAGCTCCAATATGACATGAGGAACAGACACCATGTACAGCCAACATGGAGTACATCCTGTATCCCCTTTGTCATTAAGACTGGGAGCACTACTCAGGCCACTGATTTGGCTCCAATATGACATGAGGAACAGACACCATGTACAGCCAACATGGAGTACATCCTGTATCCCCTTTGTCATTAAGACTGGGAGCACTACTCAGGCCACTGACTTAGTTCCAATATGACATGAGGAACAGACACCATGTACAGCCAACATGGAGTACATCCTTATCCCCTTTGTCATTAAGATTGGGAGCACTACTCAGGCCACTGACTTAGCTCCAATATGACATGAGGAATAGACACCATGTACAGCCAACATGGAGTACATCCTGTATCCCCTTTGTCATTAAGACTGGGAGCACTACTCAGGCCACTGACTTAGCTCCAATATGACATGAGGAACAGACACCATGTACAGTCAACATGGAGTACATCCTGTATCCCTGGAGTCCTTACAGCTGGTGCTATCAGCATGGCCAGCTGAGCCCAGGTTGTTTAGTGAGCTTGTTACTGCTCCTGCTTTGTCATCCGGGCTTGGGACCGGCAAAGGCGGAGTTGTTACATTCGTTCATTGTGTTAGCATATTTTTCTCATTGCTGTAGGCAAGACAGATCCAATGATGAAAATTTTTTATTTTAATAGCAGATTTCTCTCATTGTTGTTACAAGCCCATTCTATGTTCTTGTAGATAACATTCATTGTTGTATAAACAACACAGCCCATTGTTGTACCATTATTATTCCATTGTTGTATAAACAACATAGCCCATTGTTGTACCATTATTATTCCATTGTTGTATAAACAACATAGCCCATTGTTGTACCATTATTATTCCATTGTTGTATAAACAACAGAACTCATTGTTGTACCAAAAAAACTTGAATTGTTGTATAAACAACAGAACTCATTGTTGTACCAAAAAACTGGATTTGTTGTATAAACAACAGAACTCATTGTTGTACCAATATTGTTTCAATGTGGGATAAACAACAGAACCCATTGTTGTACCAAAACTCTTTCATTGTTGTATAAACAACAGAACCCATTGTTGTACTAAATATCTTCCATTGTTGTACCAAATATCTTTTATTGTTGTACCAAATATCTTCCATTGTTGTGTAAACAACAGAACCCATTGTTGTACCAATTATCTTATATTGTTGTATAAACAACAGAACCCATTGTTGTACCAAATATCTTATTTTGTTGTATAAACAACAGAACCCATTGTTGTACCAAATTTATTTTATTGTTGTACCAAATATCTTCCATTGTTGTGTAAACAACATAACCCATTGTTGTACCAATTATCTTCCATTGTTGTATAAACAACAGAACCCATTGTTGTACCAGGCACAATGTGAATTATAGATCAGAAAAGCAAGGTAATAAGACCCCAAATAAATAAATAGTGTGTGATGTTTGGCTGACAGCATTGTTAATATCCTCAGACAAAAAAAAAAAAAATTCAGGACCTTTGTCTGAAGATGGTAACAACTCTGTTACTGAAACATCACACACTATTTATTCATTTAGATTTGATATTATTTTACCTTGTGTTTCAAAATACAAAATAGTAATTATAAAAATATACATATGAATGGAATTTTTACATATTTTCATGTTTAATCAACCATTCTTTAAAAGAATTTCTTGTTCCACCAGCATAGAGACCAAGTTTTCCGTCTGCTTTGATAATTCTATGACATGGGATATATATTTGAAAAGGGTTATTTCTCATTGCACTCCCAACTGATTGTGCAGCTTTTGGTTGACCAGATAGACTTGCAAGTTTTCCATAGTTCACTGTTGTACTTAGTGGAGTTGACTTCAAAAGTTCATACCAAACTTTTTCTTTGAATGTTCTTTCAGGGTTAAAGATTGTTGGGCAAAGTTCAAGTTCTGGAAGATTGCAAACTTCTTGAGGATTCACAAAATATACTTGTAACCAATGCATGCATTTCTTTACAGACTCTTCTTTGATGTTATTTGGAGATTGTAGAACAACTGATGAGCTTTTATTTGACTTGATGAAAACTTCGTCTGTAATTGAATCATGTTGACCAATCTTATGCAATCCGTTTGAACATGCGATAACTTCTAAATTACCGATTGGACTCGTAAAAATATATGTAGATGTCTTATTTCCAATGCAAGTTTGCATAAGATTTCGAACTTATTGCACTCCACAAAATACAATTAACAAAAACAGCTTTTTATTCTTGTAAGTATACAAATGTGTGGTTACAGTACTATAAAAAAAGCATTACTCCCACAAAAAAAAAAAGACCAAGAGAGTGATAGACACCATAAATTTATGGTCTTAAATCACAGTTCCAATCTCAATTCCATTAGTGTCTCATTTAGAAGTCTCCCATGAGGTACCATAGCTGGGGTAAACCTGTTCTTCCTTGAAGATGGTCTTTTATTAGACAAGTCAGGCCAAGTTGTGAGGATTCTTTCAACCCAGTCTCTGATAAGGGACCCTACCTCCAGGAGAGACAGGCTATGGTCCCTCATGTTATTGTAATGGTATTGAAGGTATGGATATAAAAACTTTGGTCTGAAATGGATCATTTTTGGTCTTAAACCAAGAATCAATTGTACTACGGAAATATCCTCTTTATATAAAGCATTATCTTTAGTGACAGTGCCCTACATAAAAACCTAGTGCTAACATAATCTAATTCTAGAGTTCAATTGTGTGTTTTTACAAAACCTTAGTGCTTCCATGAAAGTGACATTCAACTTTTGTATCAGCTCAGAATTTTATCTTCATAAGCATACAGATTGTAAATCAATAATTATTGAAGAAAAAAAAAAAATTTTTTTTTGGAAAAATATAATCTTAAATTTTTTAATTAGGTTTGCACAAAAATAAAAAAAACAAACAAATATTCATACAAAATTATAGTGAAAACAAAGTGTTAAAAAAAAGCTATTAAAGCATTTTTTTTAAAAGGGAGGGGGGGGGGAAATGAAAAAAAATGATAACAATTCTTGAATGATATACATCCTCAATTAAGTTCAGAAATAAGAGTAGTGGAGGAGAGGGGAAGTTTATCTTAATATAAGAAAGTGTGTTTTTCCCCTCTGTAATGGAAAGAAATTTTAGTTTTATTTTTTTGTAAAGGATGATGAGTGAAGTTTTCCATCAGTCAACAAGAAGAATGGCAGTATTTACAGGTGCTATATATATTTTTTTTGAAAAAGATGAAATAAAAAATATTTTCTCTCTCTCTCTCTCTTTAAAAATTGTGAAGAACAATTCTTCAAACATTTATAGATATTTTCTCTTGAACATTTAAAAAAATCAATATAAAAATGTTTTTTCCAACTCTACTAAGAAGAAAAAAAAAGGCTTGTTGAACAGAGCGCTAGTTTTTTTTAAACATAGAATTGAAAGAAAACATTTTTTTCTATTAAATTTTCGTCAAGAGAAGGAAGAAGAAGAAGAAGAAAAGGTTATATTTTAGATAAAAGCTAATAAGAAAAAAGAAGCTTCCTAGATAAAGAGTCTTGATCCAAAAGACCTAAAATTTATAACCCCACTGTGGTTTCATGTGGTTTCAAATGAAGGTAAAGAAGAAGTGTGAAATACCTAGTGTAAAAACACTAAGGAAGGAGGGAGGGAGGGAGGGAGAGGAAGAAAGTCTACAGCAAGATTCTCAGGCCACGTAGTTGCGAGTGACCCGCTGGATGCGACAGCGACAGACGGGGCAGGGGAGGTGGCGCTTCCAGAGCTTGGAGGCACATTGGAAGCAGCACACCTGGTGGCTGGTGCGGCCGTGGACTATGATTCCAGTCTTGGGCCATTCCAGACATATGGAGCAGAGGTGGCCTACGTCTGGCTGGGCCACTACCATCCCCCTGTGGTCCTGCTGACTAGAATACTCCTCCATCTGGGAGCCATCAGAACCCTGGTCCCTGCAGGATTGCTACACCACACATAGCTTCCTTTCTCTCTCTTATATATAACTTATTTAGTTTATATAGCATGGGAATATAAAGGTGTATATATATATATATATTAAAAAACGAAATAAAAAAATAAAAGATAAAAAGATCAGGTGTTGAAATCAATATAAAAAATGGCAAATCCTGACCAGGAGCACATGTGCTTTACAGAAGGCAGAGCGCCATCTGGTGGAACAGAAATCAACTAAACATTGATTTAGCCTGTTCCCTGATATTTGGCCAACCCAGATGGCGCTCTGCCTTCTGTAAAGCACATGTGCTCCTGGTCAGGATATGCCATTTTTTATATTGATTTCAACACCTGATCTTTTTATCTTTTATTTTTTTATTTCGTTTTTTAATGTGCTAAGCGTATTTACGCAAGTTTGGCCTTAAATACCCATTTCTTGGTTTTTCAGGAAGCCATTGGGATCAAAAAATCTTTTTGGTCTCAATGGTTCAGCCTATTCCACGCTGACGAGCGCCAAAAAGCGCGAAACGCGTTCGTGGATGGCTTTTCTTGATTTATCAAGAAATTGGGTTGGCCAAATATCAGGGAACAGGCTAAATCAATGTTTAGTTGATTTCTGTTCCACCAGATGGCGCTCTGCCTTCTGTAAAGCACATGTGCTCCTGGTCAGGATATGCCATTTTTTATATATATATATATATATATTATCCACCACAAATAAAGAAGCTGCATTGTCTAAGGACTGATCTAATAATGCTGTGTTATACAATTTACTTACAATAAAACCTCACTATAGTCAAGAACTCTTTGTAGCCATGGTCATTAGATGATAGTACTAATATTATGGATTAATTCAGGTTCTTATAAAGGAAGGTTAGTTGCATCCAAAGGTTTTCATTATAGTTCACTCTTGTCACAACACCTTTAATGATAGCAACTATTGTTTTAACAATTTTTCTGAGAACTGTCTAAACATAGAGTCAATACTAGAGCCTGTTGTTCAGACATCAAGATATTGAGTGGTCATTATTTTTTATCATTTCTCTCTACATAACACAGGGTTGCGAGGAAACAAATATTTACTTTGTAAACGTGTATGTAAAGTGACTTTTAAAGAATACAAAGCTTAAGTAGGATTTAACTAGATTTTGGTGCTAGTTTAACTTTTAAAAATTATTTTCAAAAGTATGTACACATTTAAGAGTAAAAAAAAAGTTTTATAGTTAGTCATATTTACAATGAAGCCTTAAAATCCATCAGAAATACTAATTATCAAGATATCTGGATTCTTACTGATAGTAGAAGTGCCATACAACACTTGAGTCACACAGGGGAACTTAGAGACAAAGTAAGCAGGAACATAATTGGCTATCTCCAAAAACTCTCAAAAACCTCAAAAATTCACCTTCAATGGATACCCTCACATGTTGGGATTGAAGGCAATGAAGCTGCTGATGTGCTAGCGAAAAAAGGCACAAAAGAACCCTTGCCACAGAAAAATAAACTTACTTTTAAAGAAATAGAAACAATAGCCAAAACAAAAATAAACAAGAACTGGAGGATCCCACCTAAGCACAGTTGGTACAGTGGAGTGAACCCAGGAGGAGCTCTGAACATCAGAAATAGACAGCATCAAACAACACTAACAAGATTTAGAACAGGCCATCTCAAGCCATTGAAGATAGAAAATAATAACAAAACCTACCCCACTTGCCCAAAATGTAGCTTGGCACCTGGAGCTCCAGAACACATTTTGGCTTGCATTAGATGCACTAAACAGGACCTTTGGGAGAGGCTGCTGCTCATCATAAAATAGCTCGAGGAGCATGAACTCATGGAATTCGTGTAATCTTTACACAAGGGGATAAGAAACAACAACAACAACAAATTAATAGTGTGTGACATTTCTGTAACAACATTGTTGCCATCATCAGACTAAAGAACAAATGCATATGGGTATGTAATGAATAATTCCATTTATTCTTTTGTCTGATGATGGTAACAACGCTGTTACCAAAACATCACACACTATTGATTTATTTGGATTAGATCTTTTCTTTTTTGCTTATCCCTAGTACACGTGGTACAGGCCATGATAATCATGGTGGGTAGTTATCGACTGCTCTTACTGTAAGCCCACCACATGTGAAAAGCAGTTCGACTTTGCACTTACAAATGTGCCAGAGCCCCGTTTGGTTACTTGCACTCGCTGGTGGGGTTGGACTTTTGCAAGAATCGGGGGCCATTGGAGCATTTTTTTTAAACAGAAAAAAGTATCCAATGCGGGAATTGAACCCGGGTTGTAGTGGTCGAAAACCAAACGGTTTAACCAGCCTTCCACCGACCCCCCAGATCTTGTAGCTATAATCCAAATAGTGAGTTATCACAATACCATCCTAAATAGAACTAATCAAGTTCGCTCCCTACAGTAGCTAGAATAAACCATTGGCTGTCATAAGAAGAATAGCATCTAATGAGACACAATCTTTGGATTCAGGATCGAATCCTGCATTGGACACTTTTTTTTATTATTATCCCTAGTACAAGTGGTACAGGACATGATAATCATGGTGGGTAGAAGGCGACTGCTTTTTACTGTAAATGTACCACATGTCTACACATGTGAAAAGCAGCTCGACTTTTGCACTTACAAATTTGCCAGAGCCCCGTTTGGTTACTTGCACTCGGTGGTGGGATTGGACTTTTTCAAGATTCGAGGACCATTGGAGCATTTTTTTTAAATCAGAAAAAAGTGCCCAATGCAGGATTCGAACCAAGGTCGTAGCTGTCGAAAACCAACAGTTTAGAACATCTTTCCATTGACCCTCCTTGACACAATTTAAAAATTACAAATCAGTTCAGTAAACACTCACACAATATCAATTATATTGCCTTTGAATGAAAATACTAAATGCAAATTCACTAAACAGTGACTATATATACAATTTGAAAACATGTATGTTAAGGTATGAGAGGTCAAATTAAAGAAACCTCCCTTAACAAATAAAACTTTTACCCAAAGTCTTGATATTGTTTGGGCTGCCTCGGGTGATCAAGCAAGAAAGAAAATAAGGAAGACAAAACCAGCGGCTACACCTGTAAAGCTCTTCTGCTCTACTAAAAAAACTCTTTATTTAAACAACACGGCTAAGTTATATACATTCAAAAGGAAATTTACATAATAATTTATACATTCAATAGAAATCTACATTCCCAGTCATACATTCAAAAAGATATTTACATACTATATGTCATGACTTTTAACATACCCCCACCTTTCTTTTTTGTAAAACAAGAAAGAAAAAATCCGTTCCACCGTGATGGGGGGATCCTGGTAGGTGGGACACCGTTGCAGGGAGCCCAGGCTCTTATCCAGGAAAACCATCTTCTCCTCGGCACACTGCGGCACCCTCTCCATACACACCACCGGAGATTGCCCCATAAGCGTCCATCTTCTTCTTCCAAAGAAATCGGAGGTAGTCCCAATCATTTTCCCTGATGGCCATCACCTGGAAATATCTCCTCATGTCGGCCAAAACTCCGAACTTATTTTCCCGAAGTTTTATCCCTATCTCAGGAATTCTCCTCAGTAGATTGGGTATCTTTTTTAAATATCGTCTCAAGGAGAGTCTGTTGTGTCTTCGACTGGAAGCGTCGTCAAATACCGGCCGTATAGGCGTCGTTTTGGACTAACTCTTAAACAAAAGGTGACGGGGCAAATAGTGTCCTTCCACCTCAGGTGGATTTTCATTGACTCCTTCAATGAACCCCTCACTCAACCAATCTTTTGGATCAATAATTTTTCCTTCCACCTTTGATTCAGTACCTTGTTCTGCATCTAGCTTTTCTTCCACCTTTAAATCAGTACCCTGTTCTACATCTAGCTTTTCTTCCACCTTTAAATCAGTACCCTGTTCTACATCTAGCTTTTCTTCCTCCACCCTTGAATCAGTACCCTGTTCTGCATCCAGCTTTTCTTCTTCATTACCATCATGATCTTTTCCCTTGTTGTATTTATCGTCCTTATTCTCTGCATAATCAGATTTATTTATGGTTTTCAAATCTTGGGATTCTGTTTCCTTATAATTATCCTTTATCTTAGATTCCGTATCTCCAGTTGGTCCTGCTTCCACCAATTTCCTCGATGCTTGAACTCCGACAACTCTTTCCTCATTATCATCAATCGACTCAGTTTCATCATCTGAAATCCTTACTTGATCAGCGCCTTCAGCTACTGTTCCAGAATTGTTCACCGGTTCATAACCTTTAATTGCCGTTCCAGAATCCTTCACTCCATCGCCCTTAGGCTTCGCTTCAGAATCCTTTACGCCTTCGCCCTTAGGATTCGCTTCAGATTCCTTTACGCCTTCGCCCTTAGGCTTCGCTTCAGAATCTTTTACTCCCTCGCTCTTAAGCTCCGCTTCAGAATCCTTTACGCCTTCGCCCTTAGGCTCCGCTTCAGAATCCTTTACTCCGTCGCCCTTAGGCTCATCTTCAGAATCCTTCATTCCTTCGTCCTTAGGATTCGCTTCAGATTCCTTTATGGCTTCGCTTCAGAATCCTTTACTCCGTCGCCCTTAGGCTGATCTTCAGAATCCTTTACTCCGTCGCCCTTAGGCTCCGCTTCAGAATCTTTTACTCCGTCGCCCTTAGGCTTCGCTTCAGAATTCTTTACTCCGTCGCCCATAGGCTGATCTTCAGAATCCTTCACTCCGTCGCCCTTAGGCTCCACTTCAGAATCATTTACTCCGTCGCCCTTAGGCTTCGCTTCAGAATCATTTGCTTTGTCTTTAGCCTCAGAATCTTCCTTATTCTTTAAATTTGCATCTTCACATTTTTCATTAGCAGTTTCTTCTTGCTCCAACTCTTCCTTATTAAAGTCCATTTCCAACAGATATTCATCACTTGAGGCTTTGTCTCCCTTTATATTTGCTTCTTTAAATTCAACTCCAATTCTACCACCAGTAGAAAGAGCATCCCTTTCCCGTTCACGCATAACGCAAATTCCAGCCTCTAAATAAAATCTTTCCATTATGTAAATTTCACACTCCTCAAATTCCCTATCTATCTCATCGTCGCTAATAGCCTCTTGGGCCAATAAAATTCCCTGGCATTGTTCATTTAATGCCACCAGCTCCAAATGGAGAGATTCCAACCTATCATACCTTGCATATAAGCCACTCCTATCAATGGAAGGATCCTTTAACTCTGCATTTAAACTATTGACTTGCTCAGCAAATCTACCTCTGGCAGCCTCTCTTATTTTGCTCAACTCCTCCATTTCACCTTGTAGTTATCCTTTCACCTTTAGGTATCCTTTCACCTTGTAGTTATCCTTTCACCTTGTAGGTAGCCTTTCACCTTGTAGGTAGCCTTTCACCTTGTAGGTAGCTTTTCACCTTGTAGGTAGCCTTTAGCCTTGTCCCCCTAGATTTATCTTAGCTTCCTTGAGTTCTTTAGATTTTCCTTTAACCTCTTAGAATTCTTTAACCTTATCTTGAGCTTCTTCAACTTCTTTATCCTTACTTGAGCTTCCTCAACTTCTTTATCCTTACTTGAGCTTCACTTTTCCCTTGAGCTCCCCTAAACCTTTAACAAAGGGCTTTTTTTGAGCTCCTTTAAGCCTTGAGCTTCACTTTTCCCTTGAGCTCCCTTTAACAAAGGGCTTTTTTTGAGCTCCTTTAAACCTTGAGCTTCACTTTTCCCTTGAGCTCCCTTTAACCTTTAACAAAGGGCTTTTTGAGCTCCTTTAAACCTTGAGCTTCACTTTTCCCTTGAGCTCCTTTTAACCTTTAACAAAGGGCTTTTTGAGCTCCTTTAAACCTTGAGCTTCACTTTTCCCTTGAGCTCCTTTTAACCTTTAACAAAGGGCTTTTTGAGCTCCTTTAAACCTTTAACAAAGGGCTTTTTTTCTTTTCTCCTCAACTTGACCAGCCCATGCAGCCCACCCGGGGACGCCACAAATGTTAAGGTATGAGAGGTCTAATTAAAGAAACCTCCCTTAACAAATAAAACTTTTACCCAAAGTCTTGATATTGTTTGGGCTGCCTCGGGGGATCAAGCAAGAAATAAAATAAGGAAGACAAAACCAGCGGCTACACCTGTAAAGTTCTTCTGCTCTACTAAAAACGGCTAAGTTATATACATTCAAAAGGAAATTTACATAATAATTTATACATTCAATAGAAATCTTTAAAAAATATATATTAAAAAATGCTCCAATGGCCCACCCCTATTCTTGCAAAAGTCCAACCCCACCAGCGAATGCAAGTAACCAAACTGGGCTCTGGCACATTTGTAAGTGCAAAGTCGAACTGCTTTCACATGTGTAGACATGTGGTGCGCTTACAGTAAAAAAAGCAGTCGCCTACTCACCATGATTATCATGGCCTGTACCACGTGTACTAGGGATAAAAAAAACTAAATAGTAAAAATGGTAATTTTAGGGTTGAAAACTGTCCTTTGTTGAGAAGTGTCCTCTAGCGAGGCTTTGTGATATCCGAAAGCTTGAGATAATAATAAAGCAAGACACTCGAACTCAAGAAGGGCCTGGCTCATCAGTGGTGAACCTTACCAGTGATTTTTCCAGTTTAATCTACCACACTGTTCGAAGATTGTATTTTGGTTTCATAGACATCGTTGCAGGAAGAGAGAGCAGTAGAAAAATTATTTCATTTAAAAGAATCATATGAAAATATCATAAGATAATCTTGGAAGAGCAGACTTCATGTCTAAGGTGAACATAGACAGCATTAAACAACAGGATTTAGAACAGGTCATCTCTCAAGCTATTGAAAAAAAAATATATAAAATCTACCCTACTTGCCTAAAATGTAGCTTGGCACCTCCAGCTCCAGAACAAAGTTTGGGTTGCATTAGATGTACTAAACAGGACCTTTGGGAGATGCTGCTGCTTATCATAAAACAGCTTGAGGAGCATGAACTCATGGAATTTGTGTATCTTTACACAAGGGGATAAGAAACAACAACGTTATTGCTGAAAAATCATACACTTTGCTAACTTCTACCCACCATGATTATCATGGCCACATGTACTAGGGATAAGTAAAACCACAAACCTCCAATTGCACTTGGAGCATTTAATGTCATATTGAATTTGTAGGAAATATGTGTAAATATTCTGGTGAATAAATAAATTACAAAACACTGTATATATAACAACAAAATCCATTATTTAAAAATAAATAACCATTTATTAATGTAAAGTTCTCTATACAAATAATGTACAAAAAATTTGGAGGCAGGGTCAATGGTAGTAAAGGTGGGGTCCCCTTGGCAGAACTGACTGCTATAGGGCGCGTCCCCAGGTGGCGGATAGGGGAACGACCTTCAGATATGAAGGCCAGCTGCGAAACAAGCAGAATAACGCAGTCGCGGACCAACAGCAGCATTGTTAGAAGAGGAGTAGACCTCTTTAAAAATCCTGATCAACAAAAGCTGCACCCCTACACCCCATTCCATGAGACCACTCATGGAATTCGTGTAATCTTTACACAAGGGGATAAGAAACAACAACAACAACAAAGGTGGGGTCAGTGATGTTAAGGCAGGGCTTATGGTGGCAGAGGGGCGGGGTCGTGATTGTAGGAGGGGCCGTCCTAGCTCCCTTGAAATGAAGAAAGGGGACTTCCTTAGGTTGTGGAAACATGGGCTCGCTTTCTCCTCCTCCCTTCAACACATCAGGATGGAGTTAGACAAGGGTGATATCAGAATGGTTCATCTAGGAATTACATTACGGGAATATATACATACGGGAATCGAGGGTGTTACCCACTCGTCCAACGACTTTTTGTTTGCGTTTTTTTGGGGCTCTGGTACATTTGTTGGTGCAAAAGTCGAACTGCTTTTCACATATGTAGACATATGGTGCACTTACAGTAAAAGCAGTCGCCTACTTCTACCCACCATGATTATCGTGGCCTATACCACGTGTACTAGGAACAAGCAAAAAAAAAAAAACTCTTTTGATTTATATGATTAAAGAATGCATTCTGGCAAGCTTTTCTTCAGCTAACTATGGCTTTGATATAAAACCATATTTGCATAAGAGCTTCACTCGATACATTTTATTGTAATTATATGTATGTAAAACGACAATGGAAACTATCCCGCAAGGGTTTCTTTTAAATGAAAAATCGAAATTTATTTTTAAAGAGAAAAAACGACTATTTCTAACTTTAGAGATGAGGTATGAAAGGATGAATTGTGAAGAGTAACGATAAACGGAAAAATAAAAGTGCCCAGGGATTCATCCTTTCATACCTCATCTCTAAGGTTAGAAATAGCCTTTATTTCTCCTTAAAAATAAATTTCGATTTTTCATTTAAAAGAAACTCATGCGGGATATTTTCCAATGTCGTTTTACAATCATAAGCCGCATTATATTGTATTATAAATTATATGTATGTACCTCTACAGACCTATATGTCCATAGGTTCCCTAAACACTTCTAAGCTGTCTTCCTTAATAAATACAGGTTATATAACAAAACCAATAAAATAGTATTGCGGTTTGAAGATAAATTTGGCAAAACTGCTGAGACGGTTTATTACTGATGAGCCAAGCCCTTTAACTTTTAGCATTGCACAATGAGATCTGTAGAGATAATAATTTACAATATATATAAAAACACAAACAAATTGCCAAAAACTATTGTTATAATTCTTTTTTTTACCAATAGAAACAATTGAATTTATGATTTATAGATAAAAAGAGTTAAGGCATGTTTTTTTTTTAGTAATTTGTCTACATCCGCAATCTTGCAATTTTGAGTAGACATTAAATTAGATTGTGAAATATTTGCAAAGGATTTATGCGATATACATCAATCAAATAATTGCAAAAAGTTTCTTTATTAAGTAAAAATGGCCAGCTTTCAAGCATTAGCTCATCATCAGGCCAATTGTTTCGCAAATTACTACAATATATATATATATATATAGACATTAGATGTTTTATGCAAACTTACTAATTCCTTCCATTCTTTGATTCCTCTTTGATCATTGATTCCTCCTTTTTAATTTGTTTGATTTTATTCATAGCTATTCTGAACCGTGCTTTGCTGGCCGTGAAATAAGCTGAAGACTGAACAACTTCACGTCCTTTAGCACGGTCCCAATCCTGCATACACCAAACTTGGTTAATACACCACGTATCCCATAGGCACACTTCTATATATAACACTCAATAGTTCACGAATAACGAAACTTCTTGCGTAAGGTTTTTAGAAATTTTTATCTTCTTCTTTCTAATCTCCACTCAATCATATTAGGGTAACAAGCTTGTAAAGCTTGAGACTTTTGATGGTGTATATGTATATTTGATGGTTAATATGTTAAAATACCTTCATAAAGGTTGGCGTTCAGCCAACTGAAATATTGGTAAAATAAATGATATTTTGATCCAAAAAATAGTTCACGAATTTATCATAAATTTAATTTATAATCTCAAGATATCATTCAACCAGCACGTATCATCCACCATGCACGTTTATGCGTGTAATTAAAAATAAAAAAGGCATATCCTGACCAGGAGCACATGTGCTTTTCAGAAGGTAGAGCGCTATCTGGTGGAACAGAAATCAACTAAACATTGATTTAGCCTGTTCTATGATATTTGGCCAAACCAATTTCTTAATAAATCAAGAAAAGCCATCCACGAATCGCATGTGTTTCGCGCTGTTGGCGCTCGTCAGCGTGGAGTAGGCTGTACCACTGTGACCAAAAAGATTTTTAGTTCCAGTGGCTTCTTGAAAAACCAAGAAATGGGTATTTAAGGCCAAATGTTGTAATATATTTCTCGCAATATCATAAATATTTATAATAAAGTTAAACCTGTCTATAGCGCCCCCTCTTGGGACTCACCAAAATTGGGTGCTATAGACAGGTCACTCTCTATCGCATCATACTACGTATTTAAAATCGGGCACTAGAGAGGAAGGCACTATTTAGAGGGGGCGCTATTGACAGGTTTAACTGTATGTAAATAATAGTATTTATCATTAATTTATTAATGTAATACTCCTGTTGAAGGACTGATAAGTCGAAAGCTTGAAAATATAAGGTTTACACAAGAAACTTAGCCCTGGAAGCTTTATTTATTTTATTATTATACACCATGTTCTTTTCAAATTACAGACAGGAATATGTAGATAAGGATATCAAAATTACTTTCACTTTTCAAATATCGTTAACCACAAACGTTTGAAATAGGTTCTATAGATTTAACCCTTAATTACTCGCGCTGGGTGTATTACACCCAGTAAGATACTAAACTGTAAAAAATAAATATAGCAGCTTGAGTGTTTCGGTAGCTTAATTATTTGTGGTGAAGCATAGATTGGCCTAATGAATTTCAAAAATAAACATTTAACTTTTTGGTAATCAGATAAGCTGGGTGGTTTACACCCAGCGCGAGTGTTTACGTAACACCTTTGGCAGGTCGTGAGTGACAGCTCGCCTATATTTTTTAGGTTTCAGATTCAGATGGATGTATTTCTGTTGGCTTTGTTCACATATTCTTTGTTTACTCTTTATTCCTAGCTCTCCAAAAACTATCCTTTGCTATTTATTTTTAAAAATATTTCATGGATACATCAACTCTCTCTAATTCTGAATCCAAAATGAAGTTGTTGGTGGCACATCAGATATATCTTCTGATGAAAATACCGAAATATATAGCTACCATGATTCTGAATCCGAGTTGGAATCTGAAAACGAAGAATTTGGTTCTTCAACTTCTAGTTTCTATGTGGGGAGAGACCAGACAACGCGGTGGAAGACCAGTGAATGGCAAAGTACAAAGGTAAGAATTCGCTCTTACAACATAATTTCTCACCTTACTGGACCAAAAAGAGATGGAAAGAACATCACAACAGCTGTTGGAGCTTAGAGAAAATTTATCTCAAATAAAATAGTTGAAAAAATAGTGTGTAACACCAATAAATATTTCTCAAGGATTTGAGGAAATTTTTCTCGAGAAAGGGATGTAAAAGATAGTAATTAGATAGAGATTTGGGTTCTTATTGGACTTTTGTTACTTTCTGGGACAAGAAAGGCCTGCCATCTTTCCTTTCAAGAAATATGGGAAGATGATGGAACCGGATTCGAAATTTTCCAGTCCGTAATGAATCGCGAGCGATTTTTCTTTTTACTCAGGTGTTTGCGTTTCGATGATTTGCCCACACATGAAATAAGAAAAAAGTTGACAAACTAGCACTAATTATAATTAATTATAATATAAATATAAAAATATAAATAATTATAATTATAAGGGCCTTCAGGTTGCTTGCCAGCGTATATTTCAAGATTCACCACATAGCTTGTGTGGGACCAACATAACACATCAGTTTGTAACGAATTCTTCAAACATTTCTAGATTATAGAAATATATATTCAAATATATTCTAGATTATAGAAATATTTGAAGAATTTGTTACAAACTGCAAAACTATGTATAATCCTGGGGAATATTTGACAGTAGACAAAAAGATTATTCCATTCAAAGGTCGATGTAGTTTCAAGCAGTACCTTCCCAATAAACCCGCAAAATATGGCATAAAGACTTATGTGTTATGTTGGTCCCACACAAGCTATGTGGTGAATCTTGGAATATACGCTGGCAAGCAACCTGAAGGCCCTTATCAAATAAGTAACTCTCCCAACAATGTAGTTGAAAGACTTGCACTTCCAATCTCCGGGTCAAAACGCAACATAACAACTGAAAATTGGTATATCAGCTATCCTCTTGCAGTAGCTATTTTGAATGAGCATAAATTGACCTTAGTAGGAACACTCAAAAAGAACAAAAAAGAAATACCACCTGAATTTATGACAAATCGCGCACGGCAAGTGTTTAGCTCAATTTTTGGTTTTCAAAAAAATGTCTCCCTTGTATCATACTAGCCGAATGACCCGGGTAACGCCCGGGTTTTACCCGATTAAATGCTTCTATTCAAATACTATTCGTTACAATTATAAATTGGCGCCGTGGATGTCATTCTTGTATAATATATAAATGAGTTTTAAAAATTGTAAAAAAAAAAAAAAATGCATCGGCCGCTTGTATGTCTGGAACTCTTTATACTAACAGGACGTCTGTCTGGACCTTTTTAGACTAAAAGGACGTCTCTTTTTCTGGACGTCTTTACACTAACAGGACGTTTGTCTGAATGTCTTTACAATAACAGGACGTCTGTCTGTGCCTGGATGTCTTTACACTAACAGAACGTTTGTCTGTCTGGAACTCTTTACAATAACAGGACGTCTGTCTGTCTGGATGTCTTTACTCTAACAGGACGTCTGTTTGTCTGGAACTCTTTACACTAACAGAAAGTCTGTCTGGATGTATCTACACTAACAGGACGTCTGTCTGTCTGGAACTCTTTACAATAACAGGACGTCTGTCTGTCTGGACGTCTTTACTCTAACAGAACGTCTCTCTGTCTGGACGTCTTTACACTAACAGGACGTCTGTTTGTCTGGAACTCTTTACACTAACAGAAAGTCTGTCTGGATGTATCTACACTAACAGGACGTCTGTCTGTCTGAATGTCTTTACACTAACAGGACATCTGTCTGTCTGGACGTCTTTACTCTAACAGAACGTCTCTCTGTCTGGACGTCTTTACACTAACAGGACGTCTGTTTGTCTGGAACTCTTTACACTAACAGAAAGTCTGTCTGGATGTATCTACACTAACAGGACGTCTGTCTGTCTGAATGTCTTTACACTAACAGGACATCTGTCTGTCTGGACGTCTTTACTCTAACAGAACGTCTCTCTGTCTGGACGTCTTTACACTAACAGGACGTCTGTTTGTCTGGAACTCTACACTAACAGAAAGTCTGTCTGGATGTATCTACACTAACAGGACGTCTGTCTGTCTGAATGTCTTTACACTAACAGGACTTCCGTCTGGACCTCTTTACACTAACAGGAGGTCTGTCTGTCTGGAACTCTTTCACTAACAGGACGTCTGTCTGTCTGGAACTCTTTACACTAACAGGACTTTTGTCTGGAACTCTTTAAACTAACAGGACGTTTGTCTTTCTGGAACTCTTTCACTAACAGGACGTCTATCTGGACCTCTTTACACTAACAGGACATCTGTCTGTCTGGAACTCTTTCACTAACAGGATGTCTGTCTGGAACTCTTTCACTAACAGGATGTCTGTCTGGAACTCTTTACACTAACAGGACGTCTGTCTGGACCTCTTTAAACTAACAGGACGTTTGTCTTTCTGGAAAGACAAGGTAATAAGACCATACCCAAATGATAAGGTACCCCATTTGGGTTATATATTAGAAAAATAAGGTATAATAAGACCACATCCAATAATGACCTTTTGGTAACAGCATTGTTACCATCTTCAGAAAAAAGTACTCTATGTACTGAAGATGGCAACAACACTGTGTGTTACTGAAACATCATTCAGAATTTAATCATTTAGATGGGGTGCTTGTTATCCCTTATTATGATCAAATTATGATTTTTACCAATTAGCTTTTCTTCCTGTAAGAGAAAACCCACTCTCTCAAAGGACCCTTTTTGGCTCTGCAACTAGGTGTTGTCCAATACAGAGGTTCTACTGTATTAGTGATGAAAACTTGTTGTTGTAGAGAGGTGTTCTCTAGTGTGAGTGTTCTCTCATGGAGGTTGTTCTACTGAATCAGTATATTGAGAAAGAGGGAACCAGAAGACTTTTTACCTCCAGCTCCTTGGGGAGTTTCTGGATCTGATGGACATAGGGTTTGAGCATGGCCGAATCAGTGTGGACCTCGTTGACAGTGGGTTTATTGCAGATGGTCTTGACCTGGCTGGCAAACTGGACATTCATACACTCAGCATTAGTTTACAGCGTAAAGTCTGGTTATCTACGGACAATAACTTTCCAGAATGATTCCAAGGTTTTCCCACTATGTACTAAGTGTCAACCTGCAACCCCAAAACACATTATTGCCTGTAATGAATTATCCATTGATGAGCTCTACTCATCCCCGGCAGACACCATAAAAAGTCTCAAGTTTTACAAGCTTGATGCCCAAATATGATTGAATGGAGATAAGAAAGAAGAAGACCACTAAGATTTTATACCTAGAGTATAGACAACCCTCTAACCTTGATCCATCCATGTATAAAACTGTATAGATGTCTGAAACATATGTATAATACATTTCCTTTTTCTCACTTGTACTAATCTAAATTATATAACAATAATGTCATCAGCGAAAAGCCCAATATTGGTTTTATGTGAAATTTTTCTTCTATGCCTGCAATAAATAGGGTGAAGAGAGTTGGGCTAAGGACTGATCCTTGTGGTAATCCTTGGTACAATTTTAAGGTTTTAGATAGAGTGTCATTATATTTGACCCTGATGTATCTATTTTTAAGGAAATCATTTATCCAAGTGATAGCTTTTCCATCAATTTTGAAATGTTTGTATAATTTTGTAATTAACTTGTTTTTCCATACCCCTTAACAAAAGCTTGTGTAAGGTCTAAAAAAGCAGCTATTGTGTGGTTAGTTGGTTTTCTGTTTGTGCATCTTTTACCTTTTGTGTGAAAAATAAGAGTTGGTCTATTGTCCCATGTCCTTTCCTAAATCCATAATGTTCTTTTGGTAAGAGATTGCTTGTGTCGAGGTGGTAGGTGAGTCGTCTGAGTATAATTTTTTCCATTAATTTGCAGCAAATATTTGTGAGGGAGATAGGTCGGTAGTTTTTTGGGTCATCAGCAGATTTGTCAAGTTTTTTAATAGGAATTATTGTTGCAGTTTTCCAGTCTTGAGGCAATTTTCCAGTTTTCCAGGAGTTATTGAAAATATCAAGAAGTTTTTCTTTGCCATTTTTGCCCAAGTTTGATATCATTTGGCCATGGATTCCATCTGGCCCAGGAGTCTTGTTTAGGTCAGTGTTTTCTAATGCATAATCTAGCTCTTTCATATTGATTTTTTCATGGAAAATATTATGAGTGCTAGTGACGTTTTTACAGTCATGGGTAATCTTTCGGGCCTTTTTTTCAATTTTCTTATATTTTATTTCAAATTTGATTTTACTACTTATTTGATATGAATTACCTAAAAGATTAGCAGCATTTGTGTCATTAGTTGCTGGGGTACCATCTGTATTCTTAATCATATTTGTGTTTTCAGTTTATGGCTGGGCTCTGTCAATTTGTTTTGCCAAATGCCAAAGTTTGGTATTTGGGTTTCTTGGGTTCAGGTTTTCACAAGTTTGTTTCCATTTTTCCCTTTTCATATTTACGTATAATCTTTTTATTTTTGCATTCACAATGTTCAGTTCAGTTCTACAATTTGTTTGGTTTTGGGTGCACTTTTTTTGTAGTTCATTTATTTTAGTTATAAGTGTTTGAATATCTTTTGCCTGGTGTGTATAATTTGGATTTCATTTCTTAATATTACCTCTTGGTATTGAAACTTTGGCTGCTTTAATAATGGTGTTATTGAAAGATATCCAATTTTGTTCCAGATCTTTTATTCTAGTGGGTATATTTTTAAAGTCTTCATTGGTGTTTTGCTGGTAAATATTCCAATTAGCCTTTTTGAAGTTCCAGAATTTTTCTTTAATTGAGCTGGTTTTGGTCTTGGTGCTAATTTCTATCAAAATAGGCAAATGATCACTTCCAATACTTTTTAATATTTGCCATTTGCATTTGTAGAAAATGTCAGGACTGGATAAACTTATATCAAGGGCTTGTGCGGTATTATAACTGTAGGAATGGTGGGTAGGATTCCCATCATTTAAGCACATGAAGGCATTGTCGTCAAACAAGTTTGAAAGTATTTTGCCTCTTGGGTTTGGCGTGGAACATCCCCATAGTTGATGTTTGGCATTAAGGTCACCTACAATAATAGTGTTGTCTGTAAGAAATTGAGCCATTGTTCCATCGTCAATAAGTTTATTGTTTGGTGGGTGATACATATTGAATATGTTGATGGTTTTGTTTTGATTGAGGTAGACTTTGTTACCTTGGGCTTTGAGGTCTGATGTGTTTGGAATATTAATGGCTATGTCTTCATAGTACAAATTCTTTATTAAAAATGCAAGTCCACCCCCTTCTTTATTTCGGTCTTTTCTGAGGATATTGTAGTTTTTATATTTGAGATTGTACTTTTCATTTAATTTGGTTTCCTGTAGGGCTATAATTTGTATCTTTTGTTTTTCAGCTATTTCCATTATTTCTTCTAATTTTAATTTTGTTGCTGTTGAGCACAATCCATATATGTTGCACTGCATAATGCTCAATTGCTTGGAAGTTGCAAAGTGTGAAGTTTGTGGAGACTGTATTATACTTATCGGACAGAACCCTCTACCTAAGTCCTGAACATGCCCCTGTTTATTCTGCGCGATGGGCGATGCAGCATGCAAATCAACATCTGATCTCATGGAATGGGGTATAGGGGTGCAGCTTTCGTGCCGCCTTGGCGACCGCCGGTAGAATGTTGGTTGAAAGGCCGTTTTAAACTGTTTTCTTTTCTTCTTGCGCGGGCGTGCCTTTCACTAACAGGTTTTATTATGGATTGTTCCATATTCAAACATGCCGAGTATATTAGAGATATGTGAAGATCCCCACCTATGTATCCCCAACCCAGAAGCTAGGTTTACCTGGAGTGTTGATTTGGTCTGCTCCACCACGGTGGGGCTAACAGTGCAGATTAAGGCAGTCTTGGAGTTGCCCTCCAGGGAGTTCTTTAGGATCCGGGTCAGCTTGGAATCCCGGTAGTTCACATGGCTACTCCATCAACCAACACATCGTTATCTAGCTTCACAAGGCTTGAAATACATTTTGGACAAGTGGGGTATATTTTGTTGTTATTTTCTACCTTCAATGGCTTGAGATGTGTGTGTGGTCTGTTCTAATAATTAATATTAAGTAAGCTAAGTTTAGGAGAAAGTTTTTTTTTTTAATTGTTCACCAATACCTCGTTTTTCGTCGTTTCGTTTTGCGTTTTTTTCGAAGTTGCGCGCTGCTTAATTTTTTACTGATTTTCACTGTGCGTTGTTAGATTTTCATAGTTGAGTTGTTTTGGATTCAAAACAAATAATATGGCAACACCTATGTTTTTGATTGCGCCTTCACACATTTTCACTTTATGTCGTTTCAATTTGCATCGTGTTTTTTGGAACGTAACCCCGACGCAAAGCGAGGTATGGGTGTATACGATTTTAAGGTGAGAAAGAGACAAGATGTGAAAGCACTCTCAATAATACAGTAGAACAACCTCCATGAGAGGACACTCGCGTTAGAGGACACCTTCCTACAAGGGTCGTTTCCATTTGCAAAAAAAATAGTTATATAGTTTTTGAGTATAGTTATATATTTTTGCCTGTCGAAGGGTTTTTACCCGAAAGCTTGTAGCGTTTTTACAATAAAAGAAACTCATCTTCTGAACCTTCTTAATTGATATACCTTACTAGAAGAGTCTTTACCTTTTAAAAAATTACCATTTTTACTATTTAGCAACTCTCTGGTAAGAGGACACTTCTCCCTAAAAGACACTGGCTCTGCAATTAGGTGTTTTCCTTTACAAAGAGATAGTTCTACTGTATTATAATATATTTTAGGGGAAAAAAAAAATTAAAGACTCAAATTCAAAACAATGCAACTTCGAAAATCTAACGATGCAGAGTGAAAATCAGTAAAAATTAAGCAGCGACGCAACTTCGAAAAAAAACGCAAAACAAAATGACGCAAAGCGAGGTATTGGTGTATATATGTTCTCAATGACACTCACCTGCCACCTTCGCTTGGCTGGCGGGTGACATGGCTCAGGTGGAAGAGGGACTTGTTAATGCAACATCCCCCAGTTCCTTTCTGGTTGGCTCTCTCATTCCCAGCCAGGTCCACCAGGTTCTGTCACACTCTGTGAGATCCTCACTTCTCAGCTACCTGTAACAACATCACTTACCAGGATAGACATCACCGCCTTGCCTTTCTCTCCTCTGTACCAGCTCTCTACATTCTATACAGCCAGAGTGGGTCAACTGTTGGTGGGGTGGAATTACATTGCTGCCAGGGTGTTCTAAAGACATCTTCTCCAAACCCAATGGATACCCTCACACGTTGGCATTGAAGGCATTGAAGCTGCTGATGTGCTAGCGAAAAAGGGCATAAAAGAACCCTTGCCACAGAAAAATAAACTTACTTTTAAAGAAATAGAAACAATAGCCAAAACAAAAATAAACAAGAACTGGAGAATCCCACCTAAGCACAGTTGGTACAGTGGAGTGAACCCAGGAGAAGCTCTGAAAATCAGAAATAGACAGCATCAAAAAACACTAACAAGATTTAGAACAGGCCATCTCAAGCTGTTAAGGTTTCTTTTCCTTAACAGAAAGAAGGCTGTATATATTCAGAGGACTGTATAAGTTCTTGATCTACCCAAGAGGACACCCCAATGGTGAATCCTACCTTTAGCCAAAGAAAGAAAGAAGCACGACCAATACTATTCACACACCTTATTTTTTAAAAACTCAAATATATACAAAACAGTCATTGGTCAATATTTACATAATCACAAAAAAATTGAATTAAATATTAATAAACAATATCACAGAAAATAAATTAAATAATAAATAATCATAGAAAACCCAACATTCTCCCTGAGTTGATGGGAACCATCAAGATAAACTGGGGGAAACAGGCAGCAACGCCAGCCCACCAGGGGTCCTCTGAGCATGCCGGTCCTGGTGCGGATTGACACTAATCGCACCAATCCATCTTTTCCCCGATGGACCTCCATAAATCCCTTTTTTAGATAGATTTCCACTGAACTCATCTTCTTCTGATTCTGTCAGCCCTGAAGGGATTTCTTTAATCTCCCAAAATCGCTGTGGCAACCCATCAAGGTGGTCCTCATATTTGACACGAGCACTATACACCAAATGAGGACTCGTCTGATATTTTTTCGGCAATTCCCCAGAAATCACCCATCCCAACCTGGTGTTCTGGGCACATATATGGGTTCTGTCACAAAGCCTAAGGTCGGGGAGTAGTAATCTTCCGTAGACATCCGCACCCAGGATGACATCCACCTTTCCACTTTTCTCAAATTGGGGATCGGCTAGACGTAGGACCTTCCAACTAGACGGTATAGCCAGACATAGGTCTTTAGTCGGCAATAACCCTGTCATACCTCCTACCACTAATGCCGTCATCGGTAAGGTCCATCCTGGTTCCGTCAAAGATTCTAATGTAAACGAAGCAATTTCCTTAACAAGCTCTCCTTTAGTATTGTTCATTCCATAAACTTGGGCATTTACTCAGCGTGTTGGAACACTCAAATGCTGCTGAAGATCTCTCTGTATAAATGATGATTGAGATCCCTGATCCAGCAATTCTTATCTGCTATCTTGTTTACAAATAATAAATAGTGTGTGACATTTTGGTAACAGCGTTGTTACCATCTTCAGACAAAAGTACTGAATGAGAAATTTTACCACAGCATGTTTTAAATAGTTTTATTATTCTGTGTTTCTCAGAAAACTATATTCTTATCTGCTATCTTGTTTACACACTTGATAACAGTAACTACAGTCGAACCTCCCTTGGCAGAGCTGACTGCTATAGGGCGCGTCCCCAGGTGGCGGATAGGGGAACGACCTTTAGATATGAAGGCCAGCTGCGAAACAAGCATAATAACTCTGACAAATAAGCATTTGCGGACCAACAGCAGCATTGTTAGAAGAGGAGTAGACCTCTTTAAAAATCCTGACTTCAACTGACCCGGTTGATAGACCTCAGCAAGGGTCCCACTCCAGGGATACGGAGGAGCTGTGTCTGTACTAATGTTAGAGTCGGCAGCAAAGGCGTCTGCTTTCATGTTAGGAACGGCCTCAAACTACAGGCAAAGTCGAACTTTCACCAAAGTGTGCCTGGATCATGGTGCCATGATCAACGAAAGCTGCACCCCTACACCCCATTCCATGAGATCAGATGTTGATTTGCATGCTGCATCGCCCGTCGCGCAGAATAAACAGGGGCGCGGTCAGGACTTAGGTAGAGGGTTCTGTCCGATAAGAATAATACAGTCTCCACAAACTTCTAACTTTGCAGCTTCCAAGCAATTGAGAATTTTGCAGTGCAACATAAATGGACTGTGTTCAACAGCAACAAAATTAAAATTAGAAGAAATAATGGAAATATAGCTGAAAAACAAAAGATACAAATTATAGCCCTACAGGAAACCAAAATATATACAGTAAATATATACAGTAAAACCCCGCTAAGACGAACCATGGATATAACGAACCTTCCCTTATAACGAACCCATCGAAAATCCCAATTCCATTCCATTAAAATTACCATCGTTATAACAAACTTTTCACTTTTCAAACTAGCGAACTATCGCTATAACGAACCCAATTTTGGTCCCAAAATATTAAATTCTATCAAAAATACCATGCTTATAACGAACTTTTAATTTTAATTCTAAAATTCAAAATTATAATTTTCAAAACTAATTAAAATTTTGTGTGAGCTCTGGCTCACAGATCGCAATTCAAAACAAAGAATTTAGCGACATTGGGTGTTTTTATTCACGTTCTATTTTTATACTGCGCACTTTTATAAAATTTTCATGCCTTATTGAAAACTAAATTTCTTAACTCTACATTAGGAAAATTTCTTAAAACATGATTTAAATTATTAAAACCAGTGTTAAAAGATAATGGAAGTGCCAAAGAAAAAGTCGCTCGTACCAAGATATCACTTGAAAATAAATTAACCATCATAAAAGCTATTGAGAGTGATACATCGCAAGCGGAACTTCGGAAGAAAATGAAAATGAGCAAAAGTAGCATTTCTACGATATGGGGCAAAAAAGACCATAAAAAAAAAATGCTACAAAGAGGAATCAATCCCAACTATTGCCGCTATCGTCAGTGTCATTATCCACTTTTTGAAGCCTTGTATACGTGGTTAGTACAAGCTAGGCTTCATTTTAAAAAATGAAGATTTCTTTGCTAGATATGAAACCAAATTTTTGAGGAACACATTGTGTATGGAATACACGCATTGTGTATGGAATACAAGACAAGGCTTTGCAGGAACGCCTCTTAAGAGAGCCTAATTTAACTCTTCTTAAAGCCATTGAAATGTGCAAAACAGATTAAATAAGCAAGCAACAGATCAAGATCATGCAGAACAACCAGAACATCTGTCAAATAAGAAAATATGAAAAGAAACACAGTCCAAAACAAAATCAAGAATCTGAAAAAGAATTCAAATGCCAAAGGTGTGGGAAGTCTCACAGAGCAAAAAATTGTCCTGCATGGGGTAAAAGATGCTCCAAATGCAAAAAGATGAATCATTTTGCAGCTTTCTGTAAAAGTTCAGCTATCAGAAGTCTGAATGATGAAACAGAAGAAACTGTATGGTCAATACATGAAGCAAAAGTAGTCCATACTTTGGAATGGAAAAAATCCATCATAGTGAATGGAAAGGAAATATGTTTCAAGTTGGACTCTGGAGCAGAAGTAAATGTTTTGCCATACACATTCACCAGACAAATGAAAGGTTTGGAAATATTTCAGACTAACCGAAAGCTAACATCATATACAGGATATGAAATCAAGATAAAAGGAATTGCCACACTAAATTGCAAAACTAAAAATAAGACGGAAAGTCTATAATTTTTCATTGCTGATGGATACTATCAACCAATTTTAAGGAATAGAAGCTATTGAAAAGCTTTCACTAATTAAGAAATGTGATGCTGTCCAAATACAGCAGAACAATTCAGTAAAATAAATTTTGAACAGGCACAAAAATATATTTGAAGGCATAGGAAGACTGCCAATTGAACACAAGATTATACTAAATGAAAATACAACTCCAGTTATTGCTCCAAGCAGAAAAATTCCTTTTTCCATTAGAGAAAAAAGTTAAAGCAGAATTGGAACGGATGGAAAAACTTGACATTATTGAAAAAGTTGAAGAACCAAGCGAATGGACACACCCTATTGTAGTGGTACAAAAACCTTCTGGGGATGTCAGAATTTGCATGGACCCCAGGGAACTGAACAAATATTTTCAGAGAGAGCGCTATATTCTGCCAACAGCTGAAACAATATTCAAAATGGATAAAATGCTGAGGGTTCACCAAAACACAGAAGTTTTACCTTTCTAATACAATCATCTTTCGTTATTGTAGAAATTTCTTATACACGTATAAATGAAAATATTTAAAATAGTGTGTGTTGAATGATTAAAGACAATTTGTGAAATTTTCTACTTACATAGATAACTTCAAATCATATATTCATATATCAAAAGACAAATGATCCCGGCCTTTCCTGGGAATATTCCCAAGTGAATGTTTTCCCACCTATATGTTGTATATAAGGGCACTTGGCAATATGACTCTTATTTACAATATTTCAAAATATTTTCCACCACAATCAATACACTTCTCCATCCTTCGTAACCAGTCATCAAACCCACTCTTCCACGTTTCCTCAGGGAGCTGGGCGTTATCTCATGCCCTCGAAAATTCTTCATCGCAGAAAATCGCATCCAATTTATTCTAATCCAAATATCATTGAGTATATTTTTGTTGTACATATATTAATTAATTGTTACCACAGAGTGTGTGTAAGCTCACAGGTAAATAGGCGCTAACCGAAACAAAAAAGTTCTTTTGTTCAATATTAGTTTCCCTTTTATATTTTGTTCTCTCTCTTGTAAATCAATAAATATAATGTTTAATTAATAATTATTGGAATCAGTTTCTTTAAAAATTCTAAGCAAAGTCAACAATTTTATGTTGTAAATATCTTGAATTTATATAAAAAGTAACTTTAAAATTACCCCTATTTTTGTATCATTTTAATTGTAATTCTTGATTTATTCATAATGTCAATGTACTCCTCGATCTATTTGAAAAATTCAATTTAAAATGTGTTCCTTTAATTGTTAACATTGTATTTTATGTAATTTGTTTATATGATTTAGACTGATTTAAACTGGTCTAAACTGGGGCTCTGATGGCCTATTTAAACTGGTCTATACTGGGGCTCTGGCCTATTTAAACTGGTATATACTGGGGCTCTGATGGCCTATTTAAACTGGTCTATACTGGGGCTCTGATGGCCTATTTAAACTGGTCTATACTGGGGCTCTGATGGCCTATTTAAACTGGTCTATACTGGGGCTCTGGCCTATTTAAACTGGTATATACTGGGGCTCTGATGGCCTATTTAAACTGGTCTATACTGGGGCTCTGATGGCCTATTTAAACTGGTCTATACTGGGGCTCTGATGGCCTATTTAAACTGGTCTATACTGGGGCTCTGATGGCCTATTTAAACTGGTCTATACTGGGGCTCTGATGGCCTATTTAAACTGGTCTATACTGGGGCTCTGATGGCCTATTTAAACTGGTCTATACTGGGGCTCTGATGGCCTATTTAAACTGGTCTATACTGGGGCGCTTTAAAATTCATAAATTAATTTTTATATGTTGAAGTAAGTTTTCGATCGAAATCACTTGATTCAATATTCCTTTAGCTCTATATATCAAAAGTATTTCTATATCATATATAATATATGGTTCTATATATAAATTTCAATAAATTAATAAATATAGAGATACAGTAAAACCCCTCTATAGTGAACCCCATTGGGATGGGACTTTTGGTTCACTATAGCCACGGTTTGGGTATTAATATTTTTTTTGAGGATATAATTAAAGGGCATGCGCAAAAAAAAAAAAAGGCTACCTCTTAATATTGGCTGCTTTTTTCCCCCTGATATTAACCCATTTCTATATATTAAAGCTGTATATTAAAATAAAAACAAAATCATGTGAAAATATTGCCTTTTTGATCAGTTCCTCTGATAATTTAATTAGTATAAATGCAACCTGCCCCCCATATGTCAAAAAAATCCAAGAAAAGTATACCTTATATATAAAAATTAAATAAAAACTTTATTAATAATATTTTAAAAGGTATAAAAATATATTTTATATAAATAAATATTATATTACAATATAGGATACAAAGGCTTACTTGAAGAAGTCTGTTATTTTTTTCTGCTTTAACATATTCCTCAAAAATTTGGTTTCATATCTAGCAAAGAAATCTTCATTTTTTAAAATGAAGCCTAGCTTGTACTAACCACGTATACAAGGCTTCTAAAAGTGGATAATGACACTGACGATAGCGGCAATAGTTGGGATTGATTCCTCTTTGTAGCATTTTTTTTTATAGTCTTCTTTTTTGCCCCATATCGTAGAAATGCTACTTTTGCTCATTTTCATTTTCTTCCGAAGTTCCGCTTGCGATGTACCACTCTCAATAGCTTTTATGATGGTTAATTTCTTTTCAAGTGATATCTTGGTACGAGCGACTTTTTCTTTGGCACTTCCATTATCTTTTAAAACTGGTTTTAATAATTTAATCATGTTTTAAGGAATTTTCCTAATGCAGAGTTAAGAAATTTAGCTCACACAAAATTTTAATTAGTTTTGAAAATTATAATTTTGGAATTTTAGAATTAAAATTAAAAGTTCGTTATAAGCATGGTATTTTTGATAGAATTTAATATTTTGGGACCAAAATTGGGTTCGCTATAGCGATAGTTCGCTAGTTTGAAAAGTGAAAAGTTCGTTATAACGATGGTAATTTTAATGGAATGGAATTGGGATTAATTTGGGATTGGGATTAAATTGGGATTGTAAATAATATTTACTTGTGTACTATACAATATTTTATTTACATAAAACTATGTCACCATAACCTTAAATAATTTCAACTATAAAATTATTTTCTCTATTCCTGGCTTCATCAGCTGTAAGTATACTCAAACCATGTTCAGCCTTCTTCAACGGGGGCCATATGTCATAATATATGCTCTTCCAGGAATAATAAAGCAAACCTACAGTCAACCCAGAGAGAGAGGGCGGGTAAAGATCGGTCACTTGAGACAGCAGCGACATTCCAAGGGGCGACAACTGGGGCCCCGTTACTTGGAACCTCAGTTGGGGAATTGGGGAGTTGGGGAATTGTGTGCGACACGAACGGCCGGCCGTTCAGCGGTGGCCGGGCCATCTCTCTCTCGCTGGTTGCCTGGGTCCCTTCTCCAAACATGTGGTGTCCTTATTTCTCTTTCCCCACCCTAATATATTGCCACATATATATATATTTATGAGAGTTTTTTTTTTTTTTAAATTTGCGTAACCATTAGGAACGACTGAAAAAAATTTCCTTTTCGAGATAAATTAGAACCTTTCTGTAAAGGACGACACCTAGTTGCAGCGAAAAACTGTTCTTTGTAAAGAGGTGTCTTCTAGTGGGAGTAGTCTTCTCATGGAGCATGTTCTACTGCATTAGATAATTGCTTAGCTCATTTTGAAATCTTGAGTGAATGAAATCTGTCACCAAACAGAGAGAAAAGAAGAAAAAAAAAAAGGAATTCTCCATGATATGGCTTTCTTACTAAGTATTGATGCTGCCTATCTTAACATGGAACTGACTGAATTATATTTTTGCTTATCCCTAAGTACACGTGGCACAGACCATGATAATCATGGTAGGTATAGGTAGGCGACTGCTATTACTGTAAGTGCACGACATGTATAAACATGTGAAAAGCAGTTCGACTTTGCACTTACAAATGTGCAAGCGCCCTTTTTGGTTACTAGCACTCGGTGGTGGGGTTGGACTTTTGCAAAAATGGGGGCCATTGGAGCATTTTTTTTTTTTAATCAGAAAAAAGTGTCCAATGCTGGAATCAAACCCGGGTTGTAGTGATCGAAAACCAACGGTTTAGACCATCCTTCCACTGACCATTATAATCATGGTGAATAGAGATTTTAATGTCACATGTTCATTTTTTTCAGTATTAATTTTCAATTGGACTTTAAAAAAACACAAGGGTATAGAGATATGTATTAAAAATTTTTTTTAAAAGACAAAGCCTGACATTTTAGATGTCATAGTGCCATCTAGTGGAACAATAATAAACTAAATGTTGATTTAACTTGTTCCAGGATGATAAAGCACAATTTGGATTATAATACAAGAAATAAAGACCTAATCCAAATAATATATTGCTGTGTGGCATTTCAGCAACAGCATTGTCACCATCATCAGACAAAAGAATAAATGAGAAAAAGGCTGTGATATTTTTTCTTCATTTATTCTTTTGTCTGATGATGGTGACAATGCTGTTGCCGAAACGTCACACAAAAAAATTATTTGGATTAGGTCTTATTTTCTTGTATTGTTCCGTGATATTTGACCAACCATTTTTTTAATAAATAAATTTTTAAAAAGCCCAAAAATTTTGGTCCTAGAGGTTTCTTGAAATGCTCAATGTAAATGGTCAGAATGTTGGTGTGTGTGTGGAACGCTTCACGATTTTGCGTGTCATCCTTGCGCAGGGGCCATGCTAATCTTCTCTGTATTGTTCCAATTTTAGTATATGTACCGCCGAACAAGCGTGTTCGTGTTGGTGTGTGTGTGTGTGTGTGTGTGTGCGTGGTCTTTTTTCTTAAGCTAAAATTTGACCACTTTTCTTTTTTCACAGAAATAGATATACACTTTGTAAAAAATTAAAATACCAAACTACTAAACAACTATCCTAAAGGTGACCCATATAGTTACAAGGGGGATAATATTGGCAGCATTTACAAAATGCCAGAGTCCATTTTGATTCATCTCTGTTCCCGGTAGGGATGACCTACTGCACATCTGGGAGAGAAGGGGCATGTGTTAGGTCGGATCAACTAACTAAAACTAATTTCAAAAAGAATCTTACACGTCTAAAATAGTTTCTAATTTTCATAGATATTATTCATTGCAAAAATACTATATTTAACCATTATATATCCGCCTTTAAACAAATAGCATTGTATTACTCAATAATAGGAAAAGATTGAGTAAAATTGTTAACAATGTTATACTTTATGTGTTGTGAAGACGGCGTATAAGAGAATCATAAAGAAAGAGGTTGCCTGGCCGGTATTCATAGTTCTTAGAATTAAAGATAACTCCGCCTTCGCCGGTCCCAAGCCCGGATGAAAAAGGAGGAGGGGGAGCAGTAACAAGCTCGCTACAAAACCTAAGCTCAGCTGGCCCAGCTGATAGTACCCGGTAAGGGCTCCTAATCCATGGATACAGGATGAGTAGTGTTTGTACTCCATGTTAGGAGTGGGTGCACATGGCATCTGTTCCTCATGTCAGAGGCGGCCATTTCTTTTGGAGCTAAGTCTGCCTACAACTGAGTAGTGCTCCCAGTCTTAATGACAAAGGTAGATGCATTCTACTTCACCCAGCCAAGTCTCAAGCTTTACAAGCTTGATGCCCTGATATGATTGAGTGGAGATAAGAAAGAAGAAGATAGAATAGAAAATGTTTTTCTCTCAGTTCTTTTTATACAGACTAATGTGTTTAGTCTAATTCAAAGAGCGATAGAATGATCTAGAAAAGACCGAGCTATTTAGAACATTAAATAACTTCACCTTTAAGATCCTGTGTTCATATGATCAGAAGAGTAGGGGAATGTACATTCATGGGATAAAACTTAAGGAAATGGAAGGTCTTTGGTGTTACTGGTCTTTGTTTTAAAGAGACAGAGGCAATTTTGTTCACACTTGGTTATCTTGTGCCTTCAATAAAGGTCACTGTAATATCTTTCAGAGTTATTGTCTGAATCCCGATATACAAAGGTACAACTTCCTCAAGTTTTTTGTTCATATACACCATAATCAATTTTTAGCCCATGCATTAGGCCTAAGTCACACATGGAGATTTAAACTCAAACAACTAGTTTGAATACGCAATTTTAAAAATGCAACAAATTAAAAACCTATTGAATAAAAGGTTGTGAAAATTAGTAAAGCCAATAAAGCATTTTTTTTTTTTTAAAGAGAAGTTGTTGTTGTTTCTTATCCCCTTGTATAAAGATTACACGAATTCCATGAGTTCATTAAAAGAGAAGTAATACAGAATAATAAGACAAAATCCAAATTAATATAAGCACACAATTTGGTCCCCTTTAATCCAAATTGTATCTTATCGCGGTCGAGAAGTAATAAAAGGTGCCACTGATGACAATACAGTAAGTAAACAACCAACTCCCACCTTCCAGTAAATTAACCAATATCTTGTTTCTTATCCCCTTGTGTAAAGATAACACGAATTCCACGAGTTCATGCTCCTCAAGCTGTTTTATGATGAGCAGCAGCCTCTCCCAAAGGTCCTGTTTAGTGCATCTAATGCAAGCCAAAATGTGTTCTGTAGCAGCAAGTGCCAAGTACACCAATATCTTTGTGTGATTTATCAAGTAACCCTGAACTTACTGTTTACTTACTTTTACTAAGAAAGGATATTGTGACCTATATATATATATAAAGCACAAAATTTCCGTAATCAAAACTTCTGGTTGATATTTTCACCAATAAGCCATCATTCATTTACACTCTCAGGTGATAATTTCTTAATGATTAGAAAGATTTGAGGGGATCGGTGGAAGGGTGGTCTGAACCATTGGTTTTCAACTGCTACAACCTGGGTTCAATTCCCGCATTGGGCACTTTTTTTTATGATAACTGCGCCTAAAAAACGCCTAGCGTGGCTAATACCAAAAGACTAACTTCTTTGGAATTCAACGGAAAGTAAGAGTTCCCCAGTCTTAATGACCTTCATAATTTCATCGTGTGTTTGTGACTCCCCTTCTCGTTGTTCACACCTCTCAATAGCATTTACCTTATAATACATTAGATGTTATTGTATATAGCCTTTTATAACTTTGATATTATCAAAAATTCCCTTAAATAACAAACTCTCCGGTGTTGTAAAACTGCTTGTAAATAATATTTACTTGTGTACTATACAATATTTTATTTACATAAAACTATGTCACCATAACCTTAAATAATTTCATCTATAAAATTATTTTCTCTATTCCTGGCTTCATCAGCTTTAAGTATACTCAAACCATGTTCAGCCTTCTTCAATGGGGGCCATATGTCATAATATATGCTCTTCCAGGAATAATAAAGCAAACCTACAGTCAACCCAGAGAGAGAAGGTGGGTAAGGATCGGTCACTTGAGACAGCAGCGACATTCCAAGGGGCGACAACTGGGGCCCCGTTACTTGGAACCTCAGGACTAATTAACGGAGTTGGGGAATTGTGCGCGACACGAACGGCCGGCCGTTCAGTGGTGGCCGGGCCATCTCTCTCTCGCTGGTTGCCTGGGTCCCTTCTCCAAACATGTGGTGTCCTTATTTCTCTTTCCCCACCCTAATATATTGCTACATTCTATATACAGTTATGAGCGTCATGCGTTCTTAATCCGTCATTTTTCATGTCTGTCACGGTTTGCTTTTTTTTTTGGAATGGCGCCCCCCTATTGGTCGGCTACGATCACGCCACCTTTGCCCCCCCCCCCCCCCCACCCCATCATGCCCCATTAGCTTTTCTTTCTGTAAGAGAAAACCCACTCTCTCAAAGGACCCTTTTTGGCTCTGCAACTAGGTGTTGTCCAATACAGAGGTTCTACTGTATTAGTGATGAAAACTTGTTGTAGAGAGGTGTTCTCTAGTGTGAGTGTTCTCTCATGGAGGTTGTTCTACTGAATCAGTATATTGAGAAAGAGGGAACCAGAAGACTTTTTACCTCCAGCTCCTTGGGGAGTTTCTGGATCTGATGGACATAGGGTTTGAGCATGGCGGAATCAGTGAGGACCTCGTTGACAATGGGTTTGTTGCAGATGGTCTTGACCTGGCTGGCAAACTGGACATTCATACACTCAGCATTAGTTTACAGCGTAAAGTTGAAACTGATTGATATTTAAAAAAAAAAAGATTTATTGAGTAAAATATATCTCCAGGGAAAAGTATATTTTCAAAACATAGAAATCTAGAGAATAAAAATGTTTTGAAAAGATACCTTTCCCTGTAGTCCTGATATATCTTACTCAATATTGATACATGGTTATACTCATCTTTCAAATGGTTTTATTATGGATTGTTCCATATTCAAACATACTGAGTATATTAGAGATATGTGAAGATCCCCACCTATGTATCCCCAACCCAGAAGCTAGGTTTTGACACTTCAAAAAGGCTAATTGGAATCTTTACCAGCAAAACACCAATGAAGACTTTAGAAAAGCACCCACTAGAATAAAAGATCTGGAACAAAATTGGATATCTTTCAAAAACACCGTTATTAAAGAAGCCAAAGTTTCAATACCAAGAGGTAATATTAAGAAATGGATTCCAAATTATACACACCAGGCAAAAGATATTCAAACACCTATAACTAAAAGAAATGAACTACAAGAAAAGTGCACCCAAAACCAAACAAATTGTATAACTGAACTGAACATTGTGAATGCAAAAATAAAAAGATTATACGTACAGTGGACCCTCGGTTTACGAGCACCTTGGAGTACGAGCTTTTCGCAGTATGAGCAAAATATTTTGAAAAATTTTACCTCGGATTACGAGTGAAATTTCGCATTACGAGCAACTCGGCGGCGGGATGAGGGCATATTTTTATATTAAATATTATTTTATTTATGGATTGTTATTAATCATTATAATATAAGTACAGTATACAGTAAAACCCCGCTATAACGAACCCTGGATATAACGAACCTTCCCTTATAACGAACCTACGCCGATTCCCAATTCCATTCCATTGCGATTTTTAGAATAACGAACTACCCCTATAACGAACCTATTTCGGGTCCCAAAATGATAAAATCTATTAAAAATACTATGCTTATAACGAACTTAGAATTGTAATTTAAAAAAAAAAATAAAAAACAAAATTTTGAGCATGAAGCTCGCGGATCGCGATTTCAAAACAATAAATTTAGCGGCATTGTTTGTTTGATTTTTGCACTTTATTTTTGCTGTATGTTGTATAAATTTTTACACATTATACTTTTTATTAATTAGAATATCTTTGCATCCATTAAATTTGAAATATAAAAAATGCAAATGGCTTCCAAAATGAAGAAAACAAAGGCATTTTAAAAACAAAAGCATTATTTCATAAAAAAAAAGGCCATTTTCAGAACTTTTCAAAATGAAACAACATAGGCAAAATGTTAAGAACATATTAAAATAAGAGAATATAACTTTTCTATTATAAAAGATAAAATATAAAGTTATTAAAAATTGTTACAAAGAGGAATCAACTTCAACTTTTGCCGCGATCGCGATCGTACGTTTTAGGGCTAAAAAAAAAAAGTCCAAATAAACGGTCCCGTGATGAAACAAAAATTATTTTTATGCCATTAACTATGGTGATTTTAAAGTCAGCAATGTTTTGCATGGCAGGTTAAAAAAAAAAACGAAATCTAGACCTAGAAGAATATGTGGGAAAATGAAATGGAAGAAAAACACTAACTTTATTTGGATGGTGCAATGCTTGGAAGAATGCTTTGAAACAACAAGGTATTAGAGCCATTTTTTCAAGTAAAAATTGTATTATATAATGTGATAATGAGGTTTTAAAATCATTTCATATCTTTGAATATATATTTAATAAAACTTTGCCTAGGATTTGTCTTGATTTTTAACTTAGACATAGAGGTACATGTATGTTAATCATAAGAAGAACCTATTATCTAATGATTTCTATTATTATTCAGTATTAATATAAGGAAATTAGTCAATTAAGGGAATTAAAATAAAGTGACCACTATTAACAGGCAGCCTCTTCTTGTGTGTATGGCTGTTTTTTAATTATACGGTCTAAAATTTTTGAAAAGTAAAAAAAAAATAGCCAAACCGTGGCTATAGTGAACCAAAAGCTCTGTCCCATTGGGGTTCACTATAGAGGGGTTTTACTGTATATATTTAATGCATACTATAATGTATATATTCAAAATATAGTTTCAATTATTAAAAATAAGAAATTAGTTTCACACTACAAGCGTTTTGGAGTACGAGCATGGCTCTGGAACGGATTATGCTCGCAAACCGAGGGTCCACTGTAAATATGAAAAGGGAAAAATGGAAACAAACTAGGAATGTCGGTGCAACCAGAGTGACGTCAGCACGTGTGGATCGGCGTATCCTTCGACAAGCAGTGGCGGCCCCACAAGCCACTTGTACCGCCATCCTGCAACATGTGCAAGACACCCTAGATCATTCCATCTCGACCAGAACCATTTCCCGTCGATTGGTTGCTAATGGCTTGCACTCATGCCGCCCGCTAAGAAGACTGCCATTGATCCCACCGAATAGGCGCCAACGTTTGATCACATCGCTAGATCGACGTGGATGACGGAATGGCACAGGGTCGTGTTCTCAGATGAGTCGCGTTTCTGCTTGTCAAGTGATAGTCGCTGTGTACGCGTGTGGCGTCGACGTGGAGAAAGGTCCAATCCGGCAGCAATTGTGGAACGCCCCACCGTGCGACAACGTGGAATCATGGTTTGGGGCGCAATCGCGTATGATTTCAGGTCACCTTTACTTCGTATTCAGGGCACTATGACGGCCCAACAATACGTTGATGATGTGCTGCGACCGGTGACACTCCCCTACCTTCAGGGGGTACCCAATGCCCTTTATCAGCAGGATAACGCCCGACCGCACACTGCTCGCATTAGCCAACAAGCTCTGCAAGATGTACAGATGCTTCCCTGGCCACCATACTCTCCTGATCTCTCGCCAATCGAGCACGTCTGGGACATCATTGGACGCCGTTTGCATGCCTTGCCACAGCCGCGTTCAGAAGACGAACTGTGGCAAATGGTTGAGAGGGAATGGAGAGCCATCCCTCAGGACGCCATCCGTACTCTGATTGACTCTCTACCTAGACGTGTTGCTGCGTGCATCGCCGTCCACGGTGGTCCTACTTGCTACTAAGCCGACGCCGTTCTCGCTCTGTATTATGACTATCATTTTGAAATAAAGATCACTTATTGTTCGTCCCTGTCTCTCTCTGTCTGCCGAGTTTCATCACTTTCTGGCCACTATTTCTTGGTGTTCCATTTTCAATGTCACGCAGTGTATATAGAAATAAAATAATATGATTTAAAATAATAAGAAATAAAATTATATGATTCCCTACAAAACAACAACAACAATTGGTTTAGATGCACTCATGGACAGAGGAATTTAAGTCTTATAGAAACACATATAAATGTGACATTTAGATATGATATAAATATGGTGATATTTATGATAAAGCACAATTTGGATTATAGATTATAAACACAAGGTAATAAGACCGAATATAAATAAATAGCATGTGACGTTTCGGTAACAGCGTTATTACCATCTTCAGACAAAAGTACATTCAGTACTATTTATTTATTTGAATTTGGTCTTATTACCTTGTGTTTATAATCTATAATCCAAATTGTGCCATATCATTTTTATAGACTTCAATGGACCTAAGAAGTTATTCTTCCTATGAACTGAAGAATTCCAAAGTGAATATCAATGTTGACGCTATCACTTGATGGTTCTATCATTCATTACTTTTGTCTGAAGATGGTAACAACACTGTTACCGAAACATCACACACTATTTATTTATTTGGATTAGGTCTTATTACCTTGTGTTTATGTTGATATTTAGAACAGGTTACTTGATGATAACAAAAAATGTATATTTATGATTTTTGCCAGTTTTTTTTTTACTTGTAATTCAAAGGAGGTTTGAAAGATATAAACCAGAATTTTTGGATTTCTTCCTTCTTTTAGGATTATAAGTAATTCAAATCTCAACTCACAGCAGTTTCTAAAATTAAAACATGTAGCAAAGATAAACATTATATTTATATAGATGATAACTACATGTATGGTATTCCATGTATTATTTCACTCACTGACAAAACTTAAGGAAGTTGTTACCTTTTAGCATGTATATATCGGGATTCAGACAATAACTCTGAAAGATATTACAGTGACCTTTATTGAAGACATACAAGATAACCAAGTGTGAACAACCTCTGTCGCCTTCAAAAAAAAAAAAAAGATGACCGATAACATCAAAGACTTCCTTAAGTTTTATCCATGAGTTAGCAAGATAGAAATATATTGTGAACTTGGCATAGAAGAGCGCCAGTATAGGAAAGTGGTGAATACAGTGATATAAGTGGAGAAAGAGAGATGTTTGTGCTGTGGTACAGGGGTACAAGCAGCGGCACAGCTTCTTGGTGACCCAAGTACCTCTGCCCCACATCCAGGGAGACTTCTGGCAGATGGTACTGGAGACCCAGCCGGCTGTCATTGTGCTCCTCAACCAAGTGGTACTGTACTTTTGATTATTTTGCCAGCTCTCTATATGGGGCATTTATCAAAATTCAAAACTATTTTAAAGGCGTAAGATTCTTTTTGAAATTAAACAATTTCTACTGCCCTTACTGCAATGGAAAAATTAATGGGAGAGCCTGGCTCATTAGTGGTGAACCCTCCCAGTGGTTTCGCCAGTTTAATCTGCCGCTGGGAAGGTTCACCACTAATGAGCCAGGCTCTCCCTTTAATTTTTCCATTGCAGTAAGGGCAGTAGAAATTGTTTAAATTTCAAAAAGAATCATACGCCTTTAAAATAGTTTTGAATTTTGATAACAGATGGCGCGCTAATGCATCATATTATAAATGGGGCATTTATACTTCAATCATTAACAGGATCAAATAAGATAACTGTACTTTCATTTAAATATCATCTGAATAGAGTTATTTGATTTATTGGTCTTACCAAAACATACTGTTTATCTATGGTCTCTATTTTCAATCCCTAACTTTATTTTTACATGTGGGGGTAGGTGCAAACGTGGTCTAAATTGTTGGTTTTCGAAGCCTACGACCCGAGATTGAATACCACATTGGACACTTTTTCTCTAATTAAAGAAAAATGATCCAATGGCCCCCAATTCATGAAAAAGCCCAACCCCCACCAACAAATGCAGGTAACCAAACGGGGCTCTGCCACATTTGTAAGTGTAAAAGTCGAACTGCTTTTCACATGCGTAGACATGTACTTACAGTAAAAGCAGTTGCTAACTACCCACCCTGTACTAGGGAACATGTATGTTGTGAGTGTGGGTGCAGCAGAAAGCTGACCAGTACTTCCCACAAGAGGAAGATGAAAGGACCTTCCACTGCAGGAACTCCAACATCTCTGTGGCCCTGTTGTCCAGGAAGGTGGTGGGGGAGAGTGTACTGCTGCGACTGGTCATACACAAGGTACACTTCTTCTTTCTTATCTCCACTTTATTTGGATTTGGTCTTATTACCTTGTGTACATTAAAACTCCTCTATAGCGAACCTCAATGGGACAGAACCTATGGTTCACTATAGCCATGGTTCATTATATAGCTATAGTACACTGTATTATAAAATAAAATGGGCAAATTTTTCAGGTTCGTTTTAACGGAAGGTTCACTATATCCCAGGTTTGTTTTAGGGGGTTTTATTGTAGTTAACAACTCTCCAGTAAGAAGACAACTCTCCCTAAAGGACACTTTGACTGCAACTAGGTGTTGTCCTTTACAGGAAGGTAGTTCTACTGTATCTGTCATCAAGCCAGAGTCATGCTGGAAAATACACAGTTCAGCCTCCTCCTCTTCTTCTTTTTTCTTATCTCCACTCAATCATTTTAGGTTATCAAGTTTTGACCCTTGATGGTGTCTGTTTGACAACCATCATGACTGGGTGAAGTAGAATGCCTTTGTCATTAAGACTGGGAGCACTACTCAGTGGCAGGCCACTGACTTAGTTCCAAAAGAAATGGCCGCTTCTAACATTAGGAACAGACACCATGTGCAGTGGTTCCTAACATGGAGTACAAACACACCTCTCTATATAGCACTGATATAGCACAATTTGGATTATAAACACAAAGTAATAAGACCAGATCCTAATAAATAGTGTGTGACGTTTTGGTAACTGTATGGTTACCATCACCAGACAAAAGTACTAAATGGTGTTACAGAAAATTCACACACTATTTATTTATTCTTATTACCTTGTGTGTATTTAAAACTCTTTACTTTCTCTGAGCCTCTCTTCTCATGTTTCAACATTTGCACTCCAGAGTTACCTCTATTTTCTCTCTAAACAATGCTATTAGAAAAACATGACAACAGATTTCATTTTATTACCTATTTTGATATATGAGGTAGAACTTCTCTCTGAAGTGCAACTAGTTTCAGAACCAGTGTCTTTTAGGCAGAAGTGCCCTCTTTCCAGAGAGTTGTAAATTTACAAAAATTATAAAGTTGTTGGTGAGAACTGTGTGTAGAGAAGTGTTCACTAGCCAGAGTATCCTCTTATAGAGGTTGTGCTGTAAAAGTTAGTTATCAGCATAATGCAAGACCTTCCTTTTGTGTTCATGCATTTTGTCTTTTACACTCCAAGTCCACATAGCTTGGATGCACAGGGGAGAAGGGTTAACTTTCTGACTGGTTCTACATTTCTGTGGACAAAAATATTCATTTTTTTATCCATCGCAGTATAAGGGCTGTAAGGATATAGGTTTTAATTATATTTATTTTTAAGAATTAGCACAAAAATATATTTCTAATTTTCAGAGAATATTCTGGAAGATTTTTAGCTTTTGGTATTACAGTAGAACTACCTCTCTGTAAAAGACAAGTTACAGAGCCAAAGTGTCCTTTAGGGAGAGAGGTGTGCTCTTACCAGAGACGTAGAAAATAAGGAACGACAAACTTCAAGATGACATAGCAATTTATTTAAGGTAAGAACATTTATTCCCTCATTGCCTCTCTGATAAAGTTTATAGAGTAGTAAAATATATATATTTTTTACTTATCCTTTTAGTCTAAATTAGACAAGATCTTGGAGGTCGGGCTCATAAAGAAGCTCAAGAACTCTTATTGGTTCTCTGTACAGGGATCTCTTGTCCTTTCTGATACAATTTAGTATATGTTGGGGTGTGGCCTCTTCGGTTTTGCACCTAGTGCACGTAGTAAAATATAAAAATTGCTAATGTGTTCATAAAATAATAAATACAGTAGAACCTCCATGAGAGGACACTCTGTCTAAGGACACCTCTCTAAAAAGGACAGTTTTCATTGTCAAAATTACCTTTTTAACTATTTAACTAATCTCCGTTAAGAGGACACCTTTTCATAAAGGACATTTTTTGCTCTGCAACTCCTTGACAGAGAGGTTTTACTGTATTTTGCTACAATATTTAAAAATGGTAATTTTGGGGATAAAAACTGTGTAGAGAGGAGTCCGTCCTCTCTCGTGGAGGTTGTGTAGAACTGTAGTTATTCAGTGCTATGAGGCAGGTACAGGACTGTGGTGGTGTACCCAGGGTGAAGAGCCCTGCGGGGAGGTGAGCCTGGTTCAGCTGCCAGGCTGGGCCCCCACAGAGGTGCTGCCTCCCTCCCACCTGGACTTCCTGGAGATGATGGAGTATGCCGCCCGCGGCAACGACCCCATTGTCATCCAGTGCTGGTGGGACCCTCTCTTACTTTTCTCACATTGCGTACACTCTATTGGCTAGAAGTGTTTAACAAACTCTAAGTATTCAACCTTTCTATTACTGTCTTACAGCCTGGAATGTAAAGAACTTCACATACAGAATCAAAAACTAGTACAACTACTTTTCTATAAAGGACATCACCTAATTGCAGAGCCATAGTGTTCTTTAGGGAGAGGTTTCCTCTTACCAGAGAATTGCTAAAGAGTAAAAATGGTCATTTTTTTGGAATGAAAAATGTTCTTAGTAAAGAGAGGTGTCTTCTAGCAAGAGTGTTCTCTCATGGAAGTTCTACTGGATTGCCTTCCCAATTCTTCAACTTGCCTTTAAATGAACAAGCTTGATCCAGCTGAGGTGTGCCCAGGGATGGAGTGCGAGCCAGCGGGCTGTTTGTGGCCGCCATGTTGCTCTACCAGAAGATGAAGGAGGAGCAGGAGGTGGATATCTATTGGGCTGTTAAGACAGTTCGCAAAACACGCCCTCACTTCGTCACCTCCAAGGTGAGTGACATATAAAGAGAGATATTTGAATACTTGATCTTTGGACAAAAAGTTTTTTTTTATTTTGAGAAAATTACATATATATTTAGTTGTAATATATCTGATCCTTCACCCAACATATCTCTTCATTTATTTTTGGATTTGCCCGTTGAAGAGCAGGATTTGCTTTAAAGTTGGCAATATAAAGACACTATTTTCCCAAAGATCAAGTTTTCCTTTTTGAATATTTCTGGATAACTCTCTCTCGCATAAAGAAATATATTATTACAAACCAATAATATTCCCCACTTTCACAGGCCTATCTCTCTTATAATCTCGGGGAGAATCCTATATAAGACCAGTGTGTCTTAATAAAGGCTTTTGTGTGTGTGTGTGAATTACGAACCAATATTTATGGAGAAATTTCAGAAAGTCGCCAAAATGTCTTCTTGTTTTAGTCATAGTATTGGTGCACATTGATCCTACTGCTGTATGTGTTTACCTGTATTGTCGTCAACATTTCATTAGCTGATGTGATCTCTCTCCAGTCCTGTACTCAATGTTGGAGTAACCTTCCATTAACACATAAAATATCAAAAACCTTTCACAATAAGTATTAAACACTATATAGTAAACACACATTTATTAATGATAAGGTACAATTTGGATTATAGATTATAAACACAAAATAATTAGACCAAATCCAAATAAATATATAGTGTGTGACATTTCGGTAACATTTGATAACAGTAACTATTTAAAACATGCTGTGGTAAATTTTCTCATTCAGTACTTTTGTCTTAAGATGGTAACAACGCTGTTACCGCAACGTCACACACTATTTATTTATTTGGATTTATTCTTATTAACTTTGTGTTTATTAAAAAACTTATTGCGAAAGGTTTTTGATATTCTATAATAGTAAATCGCAATTTTTTTTCCCTATATCTTAATATTAAGACATGTAAAACAACATTTGAAGCTACACCGCATGAGTTTCTTTTCAACGAAACATCAAATTTTTATTTCAAGGTGAAACATCGACTATTTCTAACCTTTTTGGATGAGGTATGAAAGGATGAATTATGAAGAGTAATGACGAACGGAAAGATAATTCATCCTTTCATACCTCATCCAAAAAGGTTAGAAATAGTCGATATTTCACCTTGAAATAAAAATTTGATTTTTCGTTGAAAAGAAACTCATGCGGTGTAACTTCAAATGCCGTTTTACAATCACGGGCCGCAGTGTATTATATTGTATTAAGACATGTATTGCAGGATCAGTACCACTGGCTGTACAAGTTTGCCCTCTACTACTTGGACTCCTTCCAGACCTACGCCAACTTCCAGTAGTGCAGATACATATGTAAATAGAGTTGCCACTACACTTGTGATAATGTCTCCCTCTTTATTGTTATTAAACTATGTTTATAAATTCAGTTGTGATTCTATGTTTGCACCTCTACAGACCCAGTCTTTGATTTCCAGTCTGGTCATCTACGGACAATGACTTTCCAGAATGGTGTTGCAAGGTTTTCCCACTATGTACTAAGTTCAATTCTCAGCTTACAACCCCAAGACATATTATTGACTGTATTGACTCATCCATTGATGAGCTCTACTCTTCCCCGGCAGACACCATCAACAAGCTTTACAAGCTTGATACCTTAGTGTGATTGAGTGGAGATAAGAAAGAAGACCTCTACAGACCTATAAGCTTATGTCCATAGGTTCCCTAAACACTCCTAAGGCTGTCTTCCTTAGTAAATACACAACATATAGAGAAACAATCCAATACAACAATCTGCTCTAAATATTATCATGATAATACGATGATTTTGTAATGTAGAAAATTAGGAAAGACAAAATTCAGGATGACACGGAAATTTATTTGAGACAAGAATAATGATACAATTCCAAGGCAAGATACTATTCCTTTAACTTCCAATTACCGAGGGAACCAATTAATAATGATTTTATTCAACTTATTGAGTATTTTTCAAGGGACCGGGAAAAAATGTTCACTTTATCGAGAGATTCGTTAGACAAACCTTTACTCGGGTAAAACCCGGGCGAAGCCGGGTACGTCCATACAAGAATAATGATACAATTCCAAGGCAAGATACTATTCCTTTGACTTCCAATTACCGAGGGAACCAATTAATATTGATTTTATTCAACTTATCGAGTATTTTTCAAGGGACCGGGAAAAAATGTTCACTTTATCGAGAGATTCGTTAGACAAACCTTTACTCGGGTAAAACCCGGGCGAAGCCGGGTACGTCCGCTAGTAATATAAATATATATTATTATATCAACTATATTAATTAAATCAAATACCTAAACACTAATATAATACAATTTTTGCCATCACACACATTTTTCCTGTAGTTTATGTGTTACTTCTCTATTGCTATTCTATGGCACTTCTAATACAGTGTACTCCGCTTATCGACGGCTGAGAAGCGTCGTAACAATATCATTTACTGAACATTCAAGCCACAACAATAGGGTTGTTGGTTTAAATTATCAAATACATTTATTTTCAATAAAGAATACAAACATTGATATGTGAAGGCATTTCAGAAGTATTATGGTTAAAGGGATTACTAGAAGAACTTTGTGAAAATTTAACTTTCCCAATTACCTTGTTTAAGTTCTATATTTGTTTATCTCTATACCACACACTATCCCTATGATGGTAACGACGCTGTTACCGAAACGCCACACACGTATATTAAAGTAAGGAAATTTTTACTAAGTCACATCTTACATCTTTTTCCATTTATCCAACGGAACCCAACAAAACCAACTTATTGCACTCCACAAAATACAATTAACAAAACAGCTTTTTATTCTTGTAAGTATACAAATGTGTGGTTACAGTACTATAAAAAAAGCATTACTCCCACAAAAAAAAAAAGACCAAGAGAGTGATAGACACCATAAATTTATGGTCTTAAATCACAGTTCCAATCTCAATTCCATTAGTGTCTCATTTAGAAGTCTCCCATGAGGTACCATAGCTGGGGTAAACCTCTTCTTCCTTGAAGATGGTCTTTTATTAGACAAGTCAGGCCAAGTTGTGAGGAGTCTTTCAACCCAGTCTCTGATAAGGGACCCTACCTCCAGGAGAGACAGGCTATGGTCCCTCATGTAATTGTAATGGTATTGAAGGTATGGATATAAAAACTTTGGTCTGAAATGGATCATTTTTGGTCTTAAACCAAGAATCAATTGTACTACGGAAATATATCCTCTTTATATAAAGCATTATCTTTAGTGACAGTGCCCTACTTAAAAACCTAGTGCTCTAACATAATCTAATTCTAGAGTTCAATTGTGTGTTTTTACAAAACCTTAGTGCTTCCATGAAAGTGACATTCAACTTTTGTATCAGTTTATGTATGGAATTTTATCTTCCAAAGCATACAGATTGTAAATCAATAATTATTGAAGAAAAAAAAAAAAAGAATTTTTTTTTTGGAAAAATATAATCTTAAATTTTTTAATTAGGTTTGCACAAAAATAAAAAAATAAAAACAAATATTCATACAAAATTATAGTGAAAACAAAGTGTTAAAAAAAAGCTATTAAAGCATTTTTTTTTAAATGGAGGGGGGGGGGGGAAATGAAAAAAAATTATAACAATTCTTGAATGATATACATCCGCAATTAAGTTCAGAAATAAGAGTAGTGGAGGAGAGGGGAAGTTTATCTTAATATAAGAAAGTGTGTTTTTCCCCTTTGTAATGGAAAGAAATTTTAGTTTTATTTTTTTTGTAAAGGATGATGAGTGAAGTTTTCCATCAGTCAACAAGAAGAATGGCAGTATTTACAGGTGCTATATATATATTTTTTGAAAAAGATTAAATAAAAAATATTTTCTCTCTCTCTTTAAAAATTGTGAAGAACAATTCTTCAAACATTTATAGATATTTTCTCTTGAACATTTAAAAAAATCAATATAAAAATGTTTTTTCCAACTCTACTAAGAAGAAAAAAAAAAGGCTTGTTGAACAGAGCGCTAGTTTTTTTTAAACATAGAATTGAAAGAAAACATTTTTTTCTATTAAATTCTCGTCAAGAGAAGGAAGAAGAAGAAGAAGAAAAGGTTATATTTTAGATAAAAGCTAATAAGAAAAAAGAAGCTTCCTAGATAAAGAGTCTTGATCCAAAAGACCTAAAATTTTTAACCCCACTGTGGTTTCATGTGGTTTCAAATGAAGGTAAAGAAGAAGTGTGAAATACCTGGTGTAAAAACACTAAGGAAGGAGGGAGAGGAAGAAAGTCTACAGCAAGATTCTCAGGCCACGTAGTTGCGAGTGACCCGCTGGATGCGACAGCGACAGACGGGGCAGGGGAGGTGGCGCTTCCAGAGCTTGGAGGCACATTGGAAGCAGCACACCTGGTGGCTGGTGCGGCCGTGGACTATGATTCCAGTCTTGGGCCACTCCAGACATATGGAGCAGAGGTGGCCTACGTCTGGCTGGGCCACTACCATCCCCCCGTGGTCCTGCTGACTAGAATACTCCTCCATCTGGGAGCCATCAGAACCCTGGTCCCTGCAGGATTGCAACTGCTACACCACACATAGACTTAGCTTCCTTTCTTTCTCTCTCTTATATATAACTTATTTAGTTTATATAGCATGGGAATATAAAGGTGTATATATATTATCCACCACAAATAAAGAAGCTGCATTGTCTAAGAACTGATCTAATAATGCTGTGTTATACAATTTACTTACAATAAAACCTCACTATAGTCAAGAACTCTTTGTAGCCATGGTCATTAGATGATAGTACTAATATTATGGATTAATTCAGGTTCTTATAAAGGAAGGTTAGTTGCATCCAAAGGTTTTCATTATAGTTCACTCTTGTCACAACACCTTTAATGATAGCAACTATTGTTTTAACATTTTTTTCTGAGAACTGTCTAAACATAGAGTCAATACTAGAGCCTGTTGTTCAGACATCAAGATATTGAGTGGTCATTATTTTTTATAATTTCTCTCTCCATAACACAGGGTTGCGAGGAAACAAATATTTACTTTGTATGCGTGTATGTAAAGTGACTTTTAAAGAATACAAAGCTTAAGTAGGATTTAACTAGATTTTAGTGCTAGTTTAACTTTTAAAAATTATTTTCAAAAGTATGTACACATTTAATAGTAAAAAAAAAAAAAGTTTTATACAGTCGAACCTCTTTAATTCAACACCCCAAGGGATCAGAGCTTTCGGTTGAATTAAAGGAAGTGTTGAATTAAGGTTAGATGATTAGCTAATCATCTAACTAGCTAAAATAATATATATATTTTTTTATAAATAGCTTTGTAATATAAATTAATGATATTAATTGAAACCATTGTGTGTGTACTTTTTTATATTTATTTTTTATTTTCATGAATAACTTTTAGTATCTGGGACAAAATGGCAATAATACATATTTTTGAAACAAATAATATTTTATTCCAATTGTGAAAAATAGTTTAAAGAAAATAAATATGGAAAATAAAAAGAAAATTAAAAAATATTATTTGAAAAGAATCAAGATTAAAAAAAAAATATTTTATAGATGTGTTTTTTCTCTGAAATCCTATTCAGGATGTATTCCAGATAGTCTATTTTTAAAAGACATGCATGCCTTTCTTCCTCAGAAATGTCTTTTAAATAGCAAAGAGTTTTTATTGTATTAAAGGCATCCACTGCTGCTGCAGGTGTTATTGATGTTTTGTTTAAATCTTTTTCTGTTGGCTCTACCTCTTCATCTTCTTCTTTACCCATTACCTCCTTTACAATTTCTTCAATGGACTGTTCCCTAGCAACTTGCACATCTTTATCAACTTCCAAGAAGTCAATATAGTTGACATCAATGGCTTGATGTTTTTTTAATGCCTCAAAACATCTGTTCATTTCTTCTTCAACAACTTCTTCCATTGCTTCATCCATCACAAATCCTGAATGAGAAAAACAATTTTTTATTGTGGAAGAACTAACCCCAACCCATGCAGCCTTTAGCCAGCTAATTGCAAAGAGTAAATGCACTTGAGCATTTTTTTTTCTTCCATGCAAGTGAGAAGATCCGTTATCATTCATTTCCTATATTGGTCTTTTAGGGCTTTAATGATACCCATATCACAGGGTTGTAATGCACTTGTAGTTAGGGCGGGCAAAAATCTTATTTCAATGTTCTGTAACCCTTCAGGTATTTGGTGGGCTGGGCAATTATCTAAAATTAATAAAATTTTTCTTTCTCTTCTTTTGAATATTTGGTCCAATTTTTTCAGCCAATCCGTAAAAATTGCCCCAGTCATCCAGGCTTTTTTATTAAAATGATAATTTGAGGGAATATTCATGCCATGGAAGCATCGTGGTCTTCTAAGCTTCAAAATTATCTTGACCCATTTTCAAGGCCAAGAGTATAGCCTTTTCTTTCAAGATATTGCCATTTATGGCAAGTTTCATGGCATTTGCCTGCCTTATCCACCTAAACAGGGCTTCTTCAATCTCTGGGAATTCCCCGTCACGATCACGTTTCAAGGTAGAGCTAAAATTAGATTTTAAAAAGGCAGATTTTATGGCGAATTTATTTTTAAAAATTGTGCTAATGGTGGACCGTGGAATATTTCTCTCTCTGGAAACTTGACTATCTGATTTTCCTTGTTCTATTTCTTCTATAATTTTCATTTTTTCCACATAAGTGAGCTGGTGATACTGACTACGTTTCCAATTTTTTTTGGCAGAACCTGACATTCTTGCCCCACTCATTTATTCAAATTAACACAGAATATTGAATTAAAATGTTATCATAATCATTGTTGGATCATTTTATAAAGATTTATTTATTTAAAAAGAAATCTATATACAACAACAACAACAAAAGCCTTTATTGAGGACCTCTCGTCCTATACAGGATTCGCCAGTTTACAGAGTACAATTACTCTGAAGAGAAGAGAACTAAGAATACAGAGAGAAACCTATATGTAGTAGGTATAGTATAGTATTTTCTACACTGTGACTATATACAGCCGCAACAACAAGCCTTTTACTAGAATCAAAGTCCCATACAGGATTCTTCATTCTAATCCTAACAAAGATTATTTACATATAATTATTTACATCAATTATATTATGTATATAACTTCCTCTTCTCTTCAGCCGTTTTCCAAAATTTGAACAACGCAAACGCTCCAGCTCTGTTTCTCACCACCTCATTCAACAGGAGCTCCAAAGAGAGCCCATCAAGGCCTATTTCACTGAGGAGCACTTCTCGTTCGTCTTTCAGCCCCATACATGAGAGTATATGGTGATGTAGCCCCGGCTCCATTCTTGTCCCGCAAATCTCGCATGTCCATCCGTCTGTTTTAAATATTTTGGGGCCATCATCAAAAGAAATCTATATATATAAAATTGAATGTCTGTCTGTTTGTTTGTCTGTACTCTATAGATTCAAAAACCATACATCCAATCGCCGTGAAATTTAGGGATATTATTAGGTATATCACTGGGAAGGGTTTTGAAAAATAATTTCATGAATATCTTGAATATCCTTAGAGTTATTTGCAGATTTGTAGATTTAACTCGCAAGCAGCGCCCCCATTGTGACGATGATAACAAGTTTTCTTATCACTAAGTTTGTTATCTTAAATATTATTTATCAAAAGTAAGATTATCTCAGGATGACACGGCAATGTGACACGGGAAAAAATGTTCACTAGATAAAACTATGATTTTCTATATGATATAAAAAGCCAACAATGAAGAGTGAATGTAATATAAAAAGCCAACAATGAAGAATGAATGCAAGATAAAAAGCCAACAATTAAGAGTGAATGTAAGATAAAAAGCCAACAATGAAGAATGAATGTAAGATAAAAAGCCAACAATGAAGAGTGAATGTAAGATAAAAAGCCAACAATGAATAGTAAATGTAATATAAAAAGCCAACAATGAAGAATGAATGTAAGATAAAAAGCCAACAATGAAGAGTAAATATAATATAAAAAGCCAACAATGAAGAGTGAATGTAAGATAAAAAGCCAACAATGAAGAGTAAATGTAATATAAAAAGCCAACAATGAAGAATGAATGTAAGATAAAAAGCCAACAATGAAGAGTAAATATAATATAAAAAGCCAACAATGAAGAGTGAATGTAAGATAAAAAGCCAACAATGAAGAGTAAATGTAATATAAAAAGCCAACAGAGTGAATGTAAGATAAAAAGCCAACAATGAAGAGTGAATGTAATATAAAAAACCAACAATGAAGAATGAATGTAAGTATATGCTCTTCCAGGAATAATAAAGCAAACCTACAGTCAACCCAGAGAGAGAGGGCGGGTAAGGATCGGTCACTTGAGACAGCAGCGACATTCCAAGGGGCGACAACTGGGGCCCCGTTACTTGGAACCTCAGGACTAATTAACGGAGTTGGGGAATTGTGTGCGACACGAACGGCCGGCCGTTCAGTGGTGGCCGGGCCATCTCTCTCTCGCTGGTTGCCTGGGTCCCTTCTCCAAACATGTGGTGTCCTTATTTCTCTTTCCCCACCCTAATATATTGCTACATTCTATATACAGTTACGAGCGTCATGCGTTCTTAATCCGTCATTTTTCATGTCTGTCACGGTTTGCTTTTTTTTTTGGAATGGCGCCCCCCTATTGGTCGGCTACGATCACGCCACCTTTGCCCCCCCCCCCCCATCATGCCCCATTAGCTTTTCTTTCTGTAAGAGAAAACCCACTCTCTCAAAGGACCCTTTTTGGCTCTGCAACTAGGTGTTGTCCAATACAGAGGTTCTACTGTATTAGTGATGAAAACTTGTTGTAGAGAGGTGTTCTCTAGTGTGAGTGTTCTCTGATGGAGGTTGTTCTACTGAATCAGTATATTGAGAAAGAGGGAACCAGAAGACTTTTTACCTCCAGCTCCTTGGGGAGTTTCTGGATCTGATGGACATAGGGTTTGAGCATGGCGGAATCAGTGAGGACCTCGTTGACAATGGGTTTGTTGCAGAAGGTCTTGACCTGGCTGGCAAACTGGACATTCATACACTCAGCATTAGTTTACAGCGTAAAGTTGAAACTGATTGATATTTAAAAAAAAAAAGATTTATTGAGTAAAATATATCTCCAGGGAAAAGTATATTTTCAAAACATAGAAAGCTAGAGAATAAAAATGTTTTGAAAAGATACTTTTCCCTGTAGTCTCGATATATTAGTATATTAGAGATATGTGAAGATCCCCACCTATGTATCCCCAACCCAGAAGCTAGGTTTTGGAACTTCAAAAAGGCTAATTGGAATCTTTACCAGCAAAACACCAATGAAGACTTTAGAAAAGCACCCACTAGAATAAAAGATCTGGAACAAAATTGGATATCTTTCAAAAACACCGTTATTAAAGAAGCCAAAGTTTCAATACCAAGAGGTAATATTAAGAAATGGATTCCAAATTATACACACCAGGCAAAAGATATTCAAACACCTATAACTAAAAGAAATGAACTACAAGAAAAGTGCACCCAAAACCAAACAAATTGTATAACTGAACTGAACATTGTGAATGCAAAAATAAAAAGATTATACGTACAGTGGACCCTCGGTTTACGAGCACCTTGGAGTACGAGCTTTTCGCAGTATGAGCAAAATATTTTGAAAAATTTTACCTCGGATTACGAGTGAAATTTCGCATTACGAGCAACTCGGCGGCGGGATGAGGGCATATTTTTATATTAAATATTATTTTATTTATGGATTGTTATTAATCATTATAATATAAGTACAGTATACAGTAAAACCCCGCTATAACGAACCCTGGATATAACGAACCTTCCCTTATAAGAACCTACGCCGATTCCCAATTCCATTCCATTGCGATTTTTAGAATAACGAACTACCCCTATAACGAACCTATTTCGGGTCCCAAAATGATAAAATCTATTAAAAATACTATGCTTATAACGAACTTAGAATTGTAATTTAAAAAAAAATATATAAAAAAAATTTTGAGCATGTTTAAAGCTCGCGGATCGCGATTTCAAAACAATAAATTTAGCGGCATTGTTTGTTTGATTTTTGCACTTTATTTTTGCTGTATGTTGTATAAATTTTTACACATTATACTTTTTATTAATTAGAATATCTTTGCATCCATTAAATTTGAAATATAAAAAATGCAAATGGCTTCCAAAATGAAGAAAACAAAGGCATTTTAAAAACAAAAGCATTATTTCATAAAAAAAAAAGGCCATTTTCAGAACTTTTCAAAGTGAAACAACATAGGCAAAATGTTAAGAACATATTAAAATAAGAGAATATAACTTTTCTATTATAAAAGATAAAATATAAAGTTATTAAAAATTGTTACAAAGAGGAATCAACTTCAACTTTTGCCGCGATCGCGATCGTACGTTTTAGGGCTAAAAAAAAAAAGTCCAAATAAACGGTCCCGTGATGAAACAAAAATTATTTTTATGCCATTAACTATGGTGATTTTAAAGTCAGCAATGTTTTGCATGGCACGTTAAAAAAAAAAAACGAAATCTAGACCTAGAAGAATATGTGGGAAAATGAAATGGAAGAAAAACACTAACTTTATTTGGATGGTGCAATGCTTGGAAGAATGCTTTGAAACAACAAGGTATTAGAGCCATTTTTTCAAGTAAAAATTGTATTATATAATGTGATAATGAGGTTTTAAAATCATTTCATATCTTTGAATATATATTTAATAAAACTTTGCCTAGGATTTGTCTTGATTTTTAACTTAGACATAGAGGTACATGTATGTTAATCATAAGAAGAACCTATTATCTAATGATTTCTATTATTATTCAGTATTAATATAAGGAAATTAGTCAATTAAGGGAATTAAAATAAAGTGACCACTATTAAGAGGCAGCCTCTTCTTGTGTGTATGGCTGTTTTTTAATTATACGGTCTAAAATTTTTGAAAAGTAAAAAAAAAATAGCCAAACCGTGGCTATAGTGAACCGTGGCTATAGTGAACCAAAAGCTCTGTCCCATTGGGGTTCACTATAGAGGGGTTTTACTGTATATATTTAATGCATACTATAATGTATATATTCAAAATATAGTTTCAATTATTAAAAATAAGAAATTAGTTTCACACTACGAGCGTTTTGGAGTACAAGCATGGCTCTGGAACGGATTATGCTCGCAAACCGAGGGTCCACTGTAAATATGAAAAGGGAAAAATGGAAACAAACTAGGAATGTCGGTGCAACCAGAGTGACGTCAGCACGTGTGGATCGGCGTATCCTTCGACAAGCAGTGGCGGCCCCACAAGCCACTTGTACCGCCATCCTGCAACATGTGCAAGACACCCTAGATCATTCCATCTCGACCAGAACCATTTCCCGTCGATTGGTTGCTAATGGCTTGCACTCATGCCATCCACTAAGAAGACTGCCATTGATCCCACCGAATAGGCGCCAACGTTTGATCACATCGCTAGATCGACGTGGATGACGGAATGGCACAGGGTCGTGTTCTCAGATGAGTCGCGTTTCTGCTTGTCCAGTGATAGTCGCTGTGTACGCGTGTGGCGTCGACGTGGAGAAAGGTCCAATCCGGCAGCAATTGTGAAAACGCCCCACCGTGCGACAACGTGGAATCATGGTTTGGGGCGCAATCGCGTATGATTTCAGGTCACCTTTACTTCGTATTCAGGGCACTATGACGGCCCAACAATACGTTGATGATGTGCTGCGACCGGTGACACTCCCCTACCTTCAGGGGGTACCCAATGCCCTTTATCAGCAGGATAACGCCCGACCGCACACTGCTCGCATTAGCCAACAAGCTCTGCAAGATGTACAGATGCTTCCCTTGCCACCATACTCTCCTGATCTCTCGCCAATCGAGCACGTCTGGGACATCATTGGACGCCGTTTGCATGCCTTGCCACAGCCGCGTTCAGAAGACGAACTGTGGCAAATGGTTGAGAGGGAATGGAGAGCCATCCCTCAGGACGCCATCCGTACTCTGATTGACTCTCTACCTAGACGTGTTGCTGCGTGCATCGCCGTCCACGGTGGTCCTACTTGCTACTAAGCCGACGCCGTTCTCGCTCTGTATTATGACTATCATTTTGAAATAAAGATCACTTATTGTTCGTCCCTGTCTCTCTCTGTCTGCCGAGTTTCATCACTTTCTGGCCACTATTTCTTGGTGTTCCATTTTCAATGTCTCGCAGTGTATATAGAAATAAAATAATATGATTTAAAATAATAAGAAATAAAATAATATGATTCCCTACAAAACAACAACAACAATTGGTTTAGATGCACTCATGGACAGGAATTTAAGTCTTATAGAAACACATATAAATGTGACATTTAGATATGATATAAATATGGTGATATTTATGATAAAGCACAATTTGGATTATAGATTATAAACACAAGGTAATAAGACCGAATATAAATAAATAGCATGTTACGTTTCGGTAACAGCGTTATTACCATCTTCAGACAAAAGTACATTCAGTACTATTTATTTATTTGAATTTGGTCTTATTACCTTGTGTTTATAATCTATAATCCAAATTGTGCCATATCATTTTTATAGACTTCAATGGACCTAAGAAGTTATTCTTCCTATGAACTGAAGAATTCCAAAGTGAATATCAATGTTGACGCTATCACTTGATGGTTCTATCATTCATTACTTTTGTCTGAAGATGGTAACAACACTGTTACCGAAACATCACACACTATTTATTTATTTGGATTAGGTCTTATTACCTTGTGTTTATGTTGATATTTAGAACAGGTTACTTGATGATAACAAAAAATGTATATTTATGATTTTTGCCAGTTTTTTTTTTACTTGTAATTCAAAGGAGGTTTGAAAGATATAAACCAGAATTTTTGGATTTCTTCCTTCTTTTAGGATTATAAGTAATTCAAATCTCAACTCACAGCAGTTTCTAAAATTAAAACATGTAGCAAAGATAAACATTATATTTATATAGATGATAACTACATGTATGGTATTCCATGTATTATTTCACTCACTGACAAAACTTAAGGAAGTTGTTACCTTTTAGCATGTATATATCGGGATTCAGACAATAACTCTGAAAGATATTACAGTGACCTTTATTGAAGACATACAAGATAACCAAGTGTGAACAACCTCTGTCGCCTTCAAAAAAAAAAAAAAGATGACCGATAACATCAAAGACTTCCTTAAGTTTTATCCATGAGTTAGCAAGATAGAAATATATTGTGAACTTGGCATAGAAGAGCGCCAGTATAGGAAAGTGGTGAATACAGTGATATAAGTGGAGAAAGAGAGATGTTTGTGCTGTGGTACAGGGGTACAAGCAGCGGAACAGCTTCTTGGTGACCCAAGTACCTCTGCCCCACATCCAGGGAGACTTCTGGCAGATGGTACTGGAGACCCAGCCGGCTGTCATTGTGCTCCTCAACCAAGTGGTACTGTACTTTTGATTATTTTGCCAGCTCTCTATATGGGGCATTTATCAAAATTCAAAACTATTTTAAAGGCGTAAGATTCTTTTTGAAATTAAACAATTTCTACTGCCCTTACTGCAATGGAAAAATTAATGGGAGAGCCTGGCTCATTAGTGGTGAACCCTCCCAGTGGCAGATTAAACTGGCGAAACCACTGGGAGGGTTCACCACTAATGAGCCAGGCTCTCCCTTTAATTTTTCCATTGCAGTAAGGGCAGTAGAAATTGTTTAAATTTCAAAAAGAATCTTACGCCTTTAAAATAGTTTCGAATTTTGATAACAGATGGCGCGCTAATGCATCATATTATAAATGAGGCATTTATACTTCAATCATTAACAGGATCAAATAAGATAACTGTACTTTCTTTTAAATATCATCTGAATAGAGTTATTTGATTTATTGGTCTTACCAAAACATACTGTTTATCTATGGTCTCTATTTTCAATCCCTAACTTTATTTTTACATGTGGGGGTAGGTGCAAACGTGGTCTAAATTGTTGGTTTTCGAAGCCTACGACCTGAGATTGAATACCACATTGGACACTTTTTCTCTAATTAAAGAAAAATGATCCAATGGCCCCCAATTCATGAAAAAGCCCAACCCCCACCAACAAATGCAGGTAACCAAACGGGGCTCTGCCACATTTGTAAGTGTAAAAGTCGAACTGCTTTTCACATGCGTAGACATGTACTTACAGTAAAAGCAGTTGCTAACTACCCACCCTTTACTAGGGAACATGTATGTTGTGAGTGACCGAGTGTAGGTGCAGCAGAAAGCTGACCAGTACTTCCCACAAGAGGAAGATGAAAGGACCTTCCACTGCAGGAACTCCAACATCTCTGTGGCCCTGTTGTCCAGGAAGGTGGTGGGGGAGAGTGTACTGCTGCGACTGGTCATACACAAGGTACACTTCTTCTTTCTTATCTCCACTTTATTTGGATTTGGTCTTATTACCTTGTGTACATTAAAACTCCTCTATAGCGAACCTCAATGGGACAGAACCTATGGTTCACTATAGCCATGGTTCATTATATAGCTATAGTACACTGTATTATAAAATAAAATGGGCAAATTTTTCAGGTTCGTTTTAACGGAAGGTTCACTATATCCCAGGTTTGTTTTAGGGGGTTTTATTGTAGTTAACAACTCTCCAGTAAGAAGACAACTCTCCCTAAAGGACACTTTGACTGCAACTAGGTGTTGTCCTTTACAGGAAGGTAGTTCTACTGTATCTGTCATCAAGCCAGAGTCATGCTGGAAAATACACACTTCAGCCTCCTCCTCTTCTTCTTTTTTCTTATCTCCACTCAATCATTTTAGGTTATCAAGTTTTGACCCTTGATGGTGTCTGTTTGACAACCATCATGACTGGGTGAAGTAGAATGCCTTTGTCATTAAGACTGGGAGCACTACTCAGTGGCAGGCCACTGACTTAGTTCCAAAAGAAATGGCCGCTTCTAACATTAGGAACAGACACCATGTGCAGTGGTTCCTAACATGGAGTACAAACACACCTCTCTATATAGCACTGATATAGCACAATTTGGATTATAAACACAAAGTAATAAGACCAGATCCTAATAAATAGTGTGTGACGTTTTAGTAACTGTATGGTTACCATCACCAGACAAAAGTACTAAATGGTGTTACAGAAAATTCACACACTATTTATTTATTCTTATTACCTTGTGTGTATTTAAAACTCTTTACTTTCTCTGAGCCTCTCATGTTTCAACATTTGCACTCCAGGAACCTGAGTTACCTCTATTTTCTCTCTAAACAATGCTATTAGAAAAACATGACAACAGATTTCATTTTATTACCTATTTTGATATATGAGGTAGAACTTCTCTCTGAAGTGCAACTAGTTTCAGAACCAGTGTCTTTTAGGCAGAAGTGCCCTCTTTCCAGAGAGTTGTAAATTTACAAAAATTATAAAGTTGTTGGTGAGAACTGTGTGTAGAGAAGTGTTCACTAGCCAGAGTATCCTCTTATAGAGGTTGTGCTGTAAAAGTTAGTTATCAGCATAATGTAAGACCTTCCTTTTGTGTTCATGCATTTTGTCTTTTACACTCCAAGTCCACATAGCTTGGATGCACAGGGGAGAAGGGTTAACTTTCTGACTGGTTCTACATTTCTGTGGACAAAAATATTCATTTTTTTATCCATCGCAGTATAAGGGCTGTAAGGATATAGGTTTTAATTATATTTATTTTTAAGAATTAGCACAAAAATATATTTCTAATTTTCAGAGAATATTCTGGAAGATTTTTAGCTTTTGGTATTACAGTAGAACTACCTCTCTGTAAAAGACAAGTTACAGAGCCAAAGTGTCCTTTAGGGAGAGAGGTGTGCTCTTACCAGAGACGTAGAAAATAAGGAATGACAAACTTCAAGATGACATAGCAATTTATTTAAGGTAAGAACATTTATTCCCTCATTGCCTCTCTGGTAAAGTTTATAGAGTAGTAAAATATATATATTTTTTACTTATCCTTTTAGTCTAAATTAGACAAGATCTTGGAGGTCGGGCTCATAAAGAAGCTCAAGAACTCTTATTGGTTCTCTGTACAGGGATCTCTTGTCCTTTCTGATACAATTTAGTATATGTTGGGGTGTGGCCTCTTCGGTTTTGCACCTAGTGCACGTAGTAAAATATAAAAATTGCTAATGTGTTCATAAAATAATAAATACAGTAGAACCTCCATGAGAGGACACTCTGTCTAAGGACACCTCTCTAAAAAGGACAGTTTTCATTGTCAAAATTACCTTTTTAACTATTTAACTAATCTCCGTTAAGAGGACACCTTTTCATAAAGGACATTTTTTGCTCTGCAACTCCTTGACAGAGAGGTTTTACTGTATTTTGCTACAATATTTAAAAATGGTAATTTTGGGGATAAAAACTGTGTAGAGAGGAGTCCGTCCTCTCTCGTGGAGGTTGTGTAGAACTGTAGTTATTCAGTGCTATGAGGCAGGTACAGGACTGTGGTGGTGTACCCAGGGTGAAGAGCCCTGCGGGGAGGTGAGCCTGGTTCAGCTGCCAGGCTGGGCCCCCACAGAGGTGCTGCCTCCCTCCCACCTGGACTTCCTGGAGATGATGGAGTATGCCGCCCGCGGCAACGACCCCATTGTCATCCAGTGCTGGTGGGACCCTCTCTTACTTTTCTCACATTGCGTACACTCTATTGGCTAGAAGTATTTAACAAACTCTAAGTATTCAACCTTTCTATTACTGTCTTACAGCCTGGAATGTAAAGAACTTCACATACAGAATCAAAAACTAGTACAACTACTTTTCTATAAAGGACATCACCTAATTGCAGAGCCATAGTGTTCTTTAGGGAGAGGTTTCCTCTTACCAGAGAATTGCTAAAGAGTAAAAATGGTCATTTTTTTGGAATGAAAAATGTTCTTAGTAGAGAGAGGTGTCTTCTAGCAAGAGTGTTCTCTCATGGAAGTTCTACTGGATTGCCTTCCCAATTCTTCAACTTGCCTTTAAATGAACAAGCTTGATCCAGCTGAGGTGTGCCCAGGGACGGAGTGCGAGCCAGCGGGCTGTTTGTGGCCGCCATGTTGCTCTACCAGAAGATGAAGGAGGAGCAGGAGGTGGATATCTATTGGGCTGTTAAGACAGTTCGCAAAACACGCCCTCACTTCGTCACCTCCAAGGTGAGTGACACATAAAGAGAGATATTTGAATACTTGATCTTTGGACAAAAAGTTTTTTTTTATTTTGAGAAAATTACATATATATTTAGTTGTAATATAATCTGATCCTTCACCCAACATATCTCTTCATTTATTTTTGGATTTGCCCGTTGAAGAGCAGGATTTGCTTTAAAGTTGGCAATATAAAGACACTATTTTCCCAAAGATCAAGTTTTCCTTTTTGAATATTTCTGGATAACTCTCTCTCGCATAAAGAAATATATTATTACAAACCAATAATATTCCCCACTTTCACAGGCCTATCTCTCTTATAATCTCGGGGAGAATCCTATATAAGACCAGTGTGTCTTAATAAAGGCTTTTGTGTGTGTGTGTGAATTACGAACCAATATTTATGGAGAAATTTCAGAAAGTCGCCAAAATGTCTTCTTGTTTTAGTCATAGTATTGGTGCACATTGATCCTACTGCTGTATGTGTTTACCTGTATTGTCGTCAACATTTCATTAGCTGATGTGATCTCTCTCCAGTCCTGTACTCAATGTTGGAGTAACCTTCCATTAACACATAAAATATCAAAAACCTTTCACAATAAGTATTAAACACTATATAGTAAACACACATTTATTAATGATAAGGTACAATTTGGATTATAGATTATAAACACAAAATAATTAGACCAAATCCAAATAAATATATAGTGTGTGACATTTCGGTAACATTTGATAACAGTAACTATTTAAAACATGCTGTGGTAAATTTTCTCATTCAGTACTTTTGTCTTAAGATGGTAACAACGCTGTTACCGCAACGTCACACACTATTTATTTATTTGGATTTGTTCTTATTAACTTTGTGTTTATTAAAAAACTTATTGCGAAAGGTTTTTGATATTCTATAATAGTAAATCGCAATTTTTTTTCCCTATATCTTAATATTAAGACATGTAAAACAACATTTGAAGCTACACCGCATGAGTTTCTTTTCAACGAAAAATCAAATTTTTATTTCAAGGTGAAACATCACACCTTTTTGGATGAGGTATGAAAGGATGAATTATGAAGAGTAATGACGAACGGAAAGATAATTCATCCTTTCATACCTCATCCAAAAAGGTTAGAAATAGTCGATATTTCACCTTGAAATAAAAATTTGATTTTTCGTTGAAAAGAAACTCATGCGGTGTAACTTCAAATGCCGTTTTACAATCACGGGCCGCAGTGTATTATATTGTATTAAGACATGTATTGCAGGATCAGTACCACTGGCTGTACAAGTTTGCCCTCTACTACTTGGACTCCTTCCAGACCTACGCCAACTTCCAGTAGTGCAGATACATATGTAAATAGAGTTGCCACTACACTTGTGATAATGTCTCCCTCTTTATTGTTATTAAACTATGTTTATAAAATTAGTTGTGATTCTATGTTTGCACCTCTACAGACCCAGTCTTTGATTTCCAGTCTGGTCATCTACGGACAATGACTTTCCAGAATGGTGTGTTGCAAGGTTTTCCCACTATGTACTAAGTTCAATTCTCAGCTTGCAACCCCAAAACATATTATTGACTGTATTGACTCATCCATTGATGAGCTCTACTCTTCCCCGGCAGACACCATCAACAAGCTTTACAAGCTTGATACCTTAGTGTGATTGAGTGGAGATAAGAAAGAAGACCTCTACAGACCTATAAGCTTATGTCCATAGGTTCCCTAAACACTCCTAAGGCTGTCTTCCTTAGTAAATACACAACATATAGAGAAACAATCCAATACAACAGTAGAGTGTTATGGAGATTAATTTGGTGAAACTACTGAAAGGGTTCAATATTGATGAGCTAAGCCCACTCATTCAATCATTTTTATCATTGCAGAAAGGTCTGTAATAACCACAAGGTGATAAGACCAAATCCAAATAAATAAATAGTGTGTAATAGTTTGGATGTGGTCTTATTACCTTGTGTATCTATAATCCAAATATATATAATATATCTATATATATAAAAGTCAATGTCTGTCTGTCTGTTTTGTGATAAACTCAAAAACTACTGAACCAATTGGTACCAAAATTTGCATGTCGCTTTTTATAAACCTGAGGAAAATTTTCGGCTGCATTTTGATTAGTATTTTTGGCTATTTCTTTTTTTCATTTGAAGAACTTTTTTTACGCGGACTAATCCGGAATGGAATGAATACCTAAATATGGCCAATTTTTTTAAGCATCGGTGGTTCAGTGGTAGAATGCTCGCTTGCCACGCGGGCGGCCCGGGTTCGATTCCCGGCCGATGCATTTTTTTTTTACAATTTTTAAAACTCATTTATATTATATAAAATCTATATATATAAAAATGAATGTATGTGTGTGTGTGTGGTCTGTTTATCCTTTATGCCTGACCAAACCACTCATTGGAATGCCATGAAACTTTGGGAAGTTATTTAGTATAGTACTGGGAAGGTTTCTAGCAAATAAAATTTTTGAAATAACTTTTCGCTTTAAAATAATCAAGATAAATATTCTTATTTATCTGTTATAATTCAACAATCTGCTCTAAATATTATCATGATAATACGATGATTTTGTAATGTAGAAAATTAGGAAAGACAAAATTCAGGATGACACGGCAATTTATTTGAGACAAGAATAATGATACAATTCCAAGGCAAGATACTATTCCTTTAACTTCCAATTACCGAGGGAACCAATTAATAATGATTTTATTCAACTTATTGAGTATTTTTCAAGGGACCGGGAAAAAATGTTCACTTTATCGAGAGATTCGTTAGACAAACCTTTACTCGGGTAAAACCCGGGCGAAGCCGGGTACGTCCATACAAGAATAATGATACAATTCCAAGGCAAGATACTATTCCTTTGACTTCCAATTACCGAGGGAACCAATTAATATTGATTTTATTCAACTTATCGAGTATTTTTCAAGGGACCGGGAAAAAATGTTCACTTTATCGAGAGATTCGTTAGACAAACCTTTACTCGGGTAAAACCCGGGCGAAGCCGGGTACGTCCGCTAGTAATATAAATATATATTATTATATCAACTATATTAATTAAATCAAATACCTAAACACTAATATAATACAATTTTTGCCATCACACACATTTTTCCTGTAGTTTATGTGTTACTTCTCTATTGCTATTCTATGGCACTTCTAATACAGTGTACTCCGCTTATCGACGGCTGAGAAGCGTCGTAACAATATCATTTACTGAACATTCAAGCCACAACAATAGGGTTGTTGGTTTAAATTATCATATACATTTATTTTCAATAAAGAATACAAACATTGATATGTGAAGGCATTTCAGAAGTATTATGGTTAAAGGGATTACTAGAAGAACTTTGTGAAAATTTAACTTTCCCAATTACCTTGAAAAGTGACAGCCAGGCTGCAATAAACTGGATACAATCTGACAAGATTACTTCACGAACAAAGCACATAAACCGGAAGTATTATTTTGTGAAAGAGGAAATTCAAAATGGAATCAAGCTGGAATACACTAAAAGTGAAAACATGAGGCGGATATACTAACGAAGAGTCTACCTAAGGACAAACTACGGAAATGTGGCAGATAGCCTTGGACTTGCTGATTAGGGCTTACACACAGGGAGCGTGTGTTATACATATTTTAATTATTTGTTACCACAGAGTGTGTGGTAAGCTCACGGGTAAATAGGCGCTAAAAAACAAGAAAAAAGAGTTCCTTTGTTTTCAATATAAGTTTCCTTTTTATATTTTATTACCTCTCTTGTTAATCAATAAATATAATGTTTAATTAATAATTAATGGAATCAGTTTCATTAATAATTCTAAGCAAAAGTCAACAAAAGTACATTTATTTACAACACACGATAAATTTTAAAATTTTCATCGATATTTGTTTCTTCTTGTATTTCTTTAATTTTCTTTCAGGGCTATTCGGAACCGGGGCTTTGCTTTCTTTGAAATAGGGTTTGGAGTTACCTACTGTGTGCCCTTTTTACCCGGTCCCAGCTCTGCATACACCAAACTTGGTTAATACACCATGTATCCCATAGGCACACTTCTATATATAACACTCAATAGTTCATGAATAAATAAACTTCTTGCGTAAGGTTTTTATAAATTTTTATATTCTTTCTAATCTCCACTCAATCTTATTAGGGTAACAAGCTTGTAAAGCTTGAAAATTTTGATGGTGTATATGTATATTTGATTGTTAATATGTTATAATACCTTCATAAGGTTAGCGTTCAGCCAACTGAAATATTGGTAAAATAAATTATATTTGATCCAAAAAATAAAATATAATAAATATTATAATAAAGTTAAACCTGTCTATAGCGCCCCCTCTTGGGACTCACCAAAATTGGGTGCTATAGAGAGGGGGGTGCTATAGACAGGTCACTCTTAATGTAAAATTGCATCATACTACATATTTAAAATTGGGCGCTATAGAGAGGAAGGCACTATTTAGAGGGGGTGCTATTGACAGGTTTAACTGTATGTAAATAATAATTTGCAATAAAATAGTATTTGTCATTAATTTATTAATGTAATACTCACTCCTGTTGAAGGACTGATAAGTCGGAGGCTTGAAAATAAAAGGTTTACACAATAAACTTAGCCCTGGATGCTTTATTTATTTTATTATTATACACCATGTTCTTGTCAAATTACAGACAGGAATATGTAGATAAGGATATACAAAATTACTTTCACTTTTCCAGAACATCTGAAAATTTTATCAAGGTTTCAAATATTGTGTTGTTGTTGTTTCTTATCCCCTTGTGTAAAGATTACACAAATTCCATGAGTTCAAACGAAAGAGTTATTGATTCAAGATGGGTTTTTCAAGCAAAAAATTTGATTTGTATGGAAACTTAAGAGAATATTGTGCATATAAAGGCATAAATATTGAGAATATTTTGAATAAATATATTTTGATCAATGGGCCTTCAACATGCCAAGAGAATAAGGATCTTGTGATCAAGATATTCCTCAATAATGAAACATATAGCGTATGTTTTAATCTTCTGACTCGTTTTTTATCATTTTGGATTTGAACAATTTAAACACTCTTTGATTTCCAAACAACATTCTTTGATTTATCTACGAGAATAACTTTCCAGAATGATTCCAAGGTTTTCCCACTATGTACTAAGTGTCAACCTGCACCCCCAAAAACACATTATTGCCTGTAATGAATTATTCCATGGAGTTAAGAAAGAAGAAGACCACTAAGATTTTATACCTAGAGTATAGACAACCCTCTATACCTTGATCCATCCATGTATAAAACTGTATAGATGTCTGAAACATATGTATAATACATTGTTGATTCCTCTTAGGGATGAAGTATGAAAGGATGAATTGTGAAGAGTAATGATGAACGGAAAAATAAAAGTGTCCAGGGATGGGAAATTAAAATTGTCAAACCTTGTTCTACAATATATTGTATTTAAAAAATTGATAATTAAAATATTACCTTTATTTTTGTAAAATCACATTTTATTCCTTTATTTTTGTAATATGATAAACTTATGTGTGGTCTAAAATCAGGTTACACAAATAAAGAGAGTAAAAGTAAAAAATAAAGTTGTATACATACCATAAAAACTTTATGATCTTCTTCAGTATAATTAGGATTCTTTCTTCTGTCAATAAATTTAATTTGAAATAATGAAAATTTCTTCAGCCATTTTAAATTTTGCCCAAAAGTTTCAAGATTGAGATGTTTTTTGATGAAGTCTATTGCGATTTCACCGCCACTCTGTGTTGTGACGACGATCTAAATTCTATAGAGGTAGTCACTCACCTCTATTCTTGGTCGGCGGGGTTGAAGGTTCAAAGTTAAGGCGTCGTTGTTTATAACACTTTTAAATATACGACGAAAACAGGAGGGAAAATTATATTTATTACAATTTAAGAAAATAAGTAAAGTATTATTTAAACATTTACACTAAAAGAATCGGAGATCAGGGCAAATTCTAGCGTTCGAAAAAGTTGTTTACAAGTTCTTCCTGTAATGTTTCCTCATTTTTGCCGCTGCATCCCGTAGCTGCCTCCGCCGGCCTCCCATTGGCTGCTTCGGACGTCTTCTTTTCCAACATTTCTCCCACCTTTGAGTTGGCGTCTCGACGACTCAAACATGGGAAGGAAAAGTTCAGTAGATCCAATCGGTTGGGTCTCTTGATGGGCCGTCCGTAACTTGACACAACATTCGGGGTATCAATGTGATGTTGCTCTTGTTGTGAAGTCAAAGGGTCCTCTTCAGTTGTCAATCGAACTTCTTGTGTGGGAGATCGCTCCGTTAGAGGGTCTCGACATCTTATCTCGGGCGTTATCTCTAAATTGTAGAGTTTTTGAATAGGTCGTATTTTATCACCTGATGAAGTTTTCACTTTCGCAACCCTCACAAGTCCGTCTTTTCCTGGATAGAGTTGGATTATTCTGGCTAACGGCCAGTGTAGTCTCTTTAAACTCTCTTGTCCAATGAGTACCATGTCTCCCACCTTGAGTGGTATGGTAGTCTTCAGGCGTCTCGTTTCTTGTCTCAGGAATCCAAAATATTCTATACGAAATCGTTCTCTAAGATCTTCTCGTACACGTTTGATATATTGATATTTGCGGGAGAGGGTCTGGTTATCAATCAAGTCCAGGTCTGGAACGCCAACCTCTCTGACCTCATGTAAGAACAACGAAGGTGTCAATGGAGCGAGATCCTCACTTTCTTCAGTTAGGTAGGTCAGTGGGCGTGCGTTCATCAAGCTTTCGACGTCACACATTACCGTGGAAAGTTCTTCATATCCCAAGGAGGTTTGACCGAGAATCCTAAAGAGCAATTGTTTCATCATTCCAATCAAACGCTCCCACCATCCACCCCACCAAGGAGCACCAGGCGGTATGAATTTCCAGGTGATGTTTTTCAATGTGGGATCACATTTTAATCTCGAAAAATCAATCTTCTTTAAAGCATTAGCCATACCTTTGAAATTAGTCCCATTATCCGAATACACAATCAATGGTCGGCCTCTTCGAGCAATAAATCGGCGGAAAGCATGGAGGAAGGCTTCCATAGACAAAGATGTCACAAGTTCCAGATGAACTCCTCTATACACTGCACATGTGAAGATGACAATCCATGCTTTCTTCTTATTCTTTAAGATAAGATGTCCAGTTAGATCAACTCCTACTATTTCGAAAACTGCAGCATCTCGTACTCTGTCTTCTGGTAATGATGTTGACTCGACGGTAGCTGGTGTCACGGTGAATCGTTTACAGCGAATGCATTGATTGATGATCTTCTTGACGGTTTTCCTGGATCTTAGTATCCAATAGTTTTCTCTCAGAATACCGAGGAGAGTTTGTAGACCGGCGTGCCCGTGGGTTTCATGGTTCCACCTGATGAGCAAAGAAACCAAAAAGTGATCTGAGGGCAATAAAATGGGCATTCTAAAATTAGCGAAATCTTCTCTTCTGCAAATTTTAGTTTTTATTCTCAAAATCCCTGAAGAGTCTACTAGCAACTTAAAGCCTTGTAGTTTCTTATCTTCATGCCCTGAAAACGATTCTCTCTGGATAAGTCTTATCAGTATTATTTCTGACTTAGTGATTTCCTCTGTACTGAGATCTTCTGAAATTATCTTTCTTCTATCAATCTTGGCGTTGTTGAAGAATCTGTATATCCAGGCGGTGATTCGTACTATTCTCAAAAAATGGGAATAACGTCCAAATAAATTTTCATTTTCTCTTGTCGTACACAAGGTGTTCAGGATGGTCTTGCGCCTTTCAGAATAAACAATCTCCAAATCAGGGATAATGGTTGATTTGGGCCACTCTTCTTGGGATACCTTTAACCATGCAGGTCCCTCCCACCATCTTGTCTCCTTAAGTGATTCTGCTGAACATCCCCGAGATGGGAGGTCTGCCGGGTTTAATCGGCCTGGTATGTGGCGCCAAGATTCGGGGGAGCTAAGATTATGAATTTCCTTAACACGGTTCATCACAAAGGCTGCCCAGTTGTCTTCCCTTTGGATCCAACAGAGAGCATTGGTCGAATCGGTCCAATAAAATCTTGGAATTTCCTCAAATTCCAGATCTTGTATGACGTTAGCTGCCAAACGAGCTCCAATCAGACAAGCCAAAAGCTCCAATCTTGGGATGGTGAGTTTCTTCAGTGGAGCTACTCGTGTTCGAGCCTGTATCAATTGGATGTCTACTCTATCTTCCTTTTCAATGCGGAGGAAAATACAGGTTGCATAGGCAAACTGACTGGCGTCGCAAAAGATGTGGAGAGTGGTTTTCTCTACATAGGAGTCCTTAAAACAAAGCCATCTAGGAATTTCTATGTTAGGCAAGTGTTTCAGTTTGCTAAACCACTTCCAAAATCTTTGTACTAAACATCCAGGTAGGACTTCGTCCCATGTCAACTTTTGTATCCAAGTTTCCTGTAATATCAGCTTGGGAATTAAAGTCACAGGACAAGCAACTCCTAATGGATCAAATATCTTGCTCGCTATTGAAAGTACTTTTCTCTTGGTGGTTGGTCCAATTAATTCAAAATCTTCCAAACCAATTGTCAGTGTGTCTCTATCAGTATTCCATGTTATTCCTAAAATGTTCACTTCCTTATTCAGTTGGTTCATAAGAGAAAAGTCTGTAACGTTACTCACCCAATCTCGGAGATTGAAACAAGCTGTAGAGAGCAGTTCAGTAGATTCTTTCACGAATTTCTCCGTTTCTTCAACATTCTGAAAACTGGATAAACAATTGTCAACATAAAAGGATGATTTCAACTGTTCAGCTGTAATTTTTAAATGTTCAGGAGCCTTATCTAAGTGGAGAGATAAGGTAGCCTTTAAAAGATACGGACTAGTGGTAATTCCAAAAACAACCCTTTTATGTCGATACGTGATTAATCTTCAGTCTTCTGTGTGCCACAGGAATCGTAAATAATCTCGGTCTTCTTCTTTTATTCCAATTTGTAAAAAAGCTTTCTCAATATCGGAAGAGACACCTACTTCATATTTCCGGAATTTATTTAAAAGTCTTGGTATAATTTCTATCAAATTGGGTCCCTTATCCAGACAGTCATTCAGGGAAAGTTTACCTCTCTTCCGGGCCGACGCATTGAATACTGGCCGTATTCTAGAAGTGTGACTGTTCCTTTTATACACTGGTCGATGTGGCAGGTAGTGTACACCATCTAGTTTATCCTCTCTGGCATACTCGATTATCCCCTGTTTCATCCATTCTTCAAAGATTTGTCCATACTCATTCATGTCTCCAACTTCTTCAAGTTTTCTTCTTACAGAACTTAGTTGGTTTTCGGCTAGGTCTTTATTCGAAGGAATCCTTTCCTTGTCTTGCACCCAGGGTAGAGCTACCTCATAGCGCCCCTCGATATCTCGCGTCGTGGTGTGGGCGAAATGTTCCTCCATTTCAGCCTGTAATGACTGAGTCTTCTTCTCAACCTCCGCGTCAGAGACTCCAATTGTATCTAATTTCCACAAGTTTTCTAGATCCAAAGATAGAAGTGTGGTCACGCAAAGGGAGCTGATGTCATCTCTCACCTCCGTTTGAGGAATCTTTCCCATCACAGTCCATCCTAGTTTGGTACGGATTGCCACCAGTCCAGATGAGATCCTTCTCTGATCATCAGTTAGCAATCTCCCGGCGATGTCCGCGCCTATAAGGACTTCTATACGGTCTCTCATCAAATCAGACACGTCGAGTTCTTCACTCCCTTCTAACAATGATCTTGGACACACCGGAGGTATGCTTCCACAGATAAGGGGTTGACCTAGTGCTTCAAACTCACAGCGATAGGAATTATTGATGTCAGATAAATGAATGGTATAGACCTCATGTTCAACTACGTCGGTACTGGATCCTCCAAACAAGGAATGCCGGAAGAACTCTCTCCTAGATTGTTCGTATTCCATTTCCATTGCTGTGCTATGTAAAATATACGATCTTTGGGATCCGGTGTCTATTATAGCCCGTGCCGTCTTCTCCGTTCTGTTCCCTTTGAGGGTCACTCTCAAAGTAGGTAACAAGACGTCTGGGGAGGTTGATAAGTTGGTGAGAGTTTCATCTTGCACCGTTGGAGACTTGGAAGATCCACCTCTATCTAAAATCAGTTTTGTGCACATGACATCCAGGTGGGAAGACATGTTGCAGATCGAACAACGGACTACATTTCTGCAAAATTTACTTAAATGAGAAGGCCGAAGACATTTATAACAAACGCCTTTTTTCTTCATGAGTGATCTCTTTTCGTTTAAACTAATATTAGCTGCAAAGTCACACTTAGGGCTTCCATGGTTGTCTTTACCACAAAATACACATTCATTCGATTTGTGAACTGAATTCAAAAGTTCTGAAGCTGTCGCAATTGGTTTTTCATTGTAGAATCTTGTCTTTGGATGTTTGTTTACCAAATTAGGTTTAGAAGTTGATTCATTCCCGGTACCGATTTCGTTTCTAAAACTCTTCTCCCGTGCAGTTAATTGTCTTTCCAGAAAGGTAATCAAGTCATTAATTACATAACCTGTCGGGAGTTCTTTGTTCAATTCCAAATTAAGGTCTGCAGGTAGAAGCTTTATTATTATCGGGCACAACAGTTGTCCGTAAACATCAATGGACACGTTTAGTGACTAGAGACTTCTTATATAAACAGAAAGGTTGTCAAAAAGTTCGCGGAAGGTTCTTACATCGCTTGATGTTTTGAGTGGTCTCATTGACAACAAATTGTTCATATGTCGGCTAATCAAAATGTCTTCTCGCCCAAATCTGTCTTTAAGCAATTTTATAGCTTTCTCATAATTGTCCGCAGATAAAGCGAAACCTTCAACTGTGTTTAGTGCAGTTCCGCCGAGATGTGACTTCAGATAGTTAAATTTATCGATCGGGTTCAGTGAGTTGTTCTGATGTATAGCTGCATCAAAAGAATTCCAGAACGTCAGCCATTCACTAAAATTTCCATAAAATTTCGATATCATCAATTTCGGAAGTTTCACAGTCGTGCAGGAAGGTACATAATGTCTCATTTCATTTTCATCTATTCGTGAGTTCGAATTCGGTATATTTTCGCCATGAAAATCTGATTGGCGAATCTTTTTATTTGCCCTAAATCTCCAAGTAATATATTTCTCTCGATATTCCTCTACACCCTGTAATTCCTTCTCTAAATCGTCAGTTTCAAGAAGCGTTTCTATTTAGTGATCCACTAATTTAAGTTCGTTAAATGATTCATTCAATTGTTCTAATAATTCTTCAAGTTCAATTCTCATTAGCGTGTCAAGTCCACTTTCAATCTTATTGCATGTTTTCGTTAAATATGATCTGTTAACAGCACGCTTCTTTTTTAAACGTAGAATTAATTCTTCCGCCATCTTGTAAACAAAGCGGCAAGTAGGGTTAGCTAGCGAGTTCCAAAATGGTCAGCTCAAAATGCTTCTTTTTTCTTCTAGAATTTACCTTCAACAGTCCCGGCTGGGATGCCAAAAATATTGCGATTTCACCGCCACTCTGTGTTGTGACGACGATCTAAATTCTATAGAGGTAGTCACTCACCTCTATTCTTGGTCGGCGGGGTTGAAGGTTCAAAGTTAAGGCGTCGTTGTTTATAACACTTTTAAAATATACGACGAAAACAGGAGGGAAAATTATATTTATTACAATTTAAGAAAATAAGTAAAGTATTATTTAAACATTTACACTAAAAGAATCGGAGATCAGGGCAAATTCTAGCGTTCGAAAAAGTTGTTTACAAGTTCTTCCTGTAATGTTTCCTCATTTTTGCCGCTGCATCCCCGTAGCTGCCTCCGCCGGCCTCCCATTGGCTGCTTCGGACGTCTTCTTTTCCAACAAAGTCATTAAACAAAAAGGTTTTCTAAAACCCACAACATATATAATTAGAAAGTTAAAAAAAAATATATATATTTTAATAATTTTTTAGAAATTAAAATTCAAAACTATTTTAGAACCGTATGTTGTTGTTGTTGTTATTTCTTATCCCCTTGTGTAAAGATAACACGATTGTTGGGGCAAGTTTTTGTAACCATACCCCAACAGAAGGCGTATGTATAATCAAATCAAATGGATACATGGCTTCCCTCCCACATAGACTTACAGACCACCTTTTTGCCCAGAAACCTCAACAATTGATGACACCAGACTTCCATGCCGAAAGCTGATGCCTGGTGAAGAAGACACCAGTGACATCCAGAGACATCCGCGCTGGAAGCTGTTGTTCCATATGTACATATATTCCCCTCACCAAAAATTTAGGTAAAGGTGACCAGAAAAAAAATGGAGAAGGAAGATTTCTAAAAGACTAAGCCTTATAAATATCCTTCCCGAAAAAAGGAAGCATCACATTACAGTCCAGGTAAAAGGGGCCTGGGTCGATTTTTAGCCAAGACGGGGGGCGATATATATACCGTCCCGAGAAAAGGGAGGATAGTATTTCAATCCATGTGGAGGGGGGGCCTGGGGTCTGAAATTTTACACTAGTGCCGTGGCTGTTTCTCTCTTTAGATTTTTTGTTTTGGTAATACTATATGTTCTATTTTGTGGATATTTTGATAGTGCATCATTGACAGCTGTGCTTCTATTATACAACATTAAGGTCTTGCTGCGGGTTATATACATGGGGTTGTTGGCCTAAATTGCTATATATATATATACTTAAGTAAGGAAACTTTAATAAGTCACATCGTGTATCCTCCCTTTCCATTTATCCAAAACCGGGAACCCAACACAAATATGATTATTTTTGAAATAAAAATATTTATACCACCCTTACTGTAATGGAAAAATTAAGGTTCTCCAATTAATTTTTTGGAGGTTGTTCTACTGAGAAAGAGGGAACCAGAATACTTTTTACCTTCTGTTTCTTGGGCTTGGTGGTCTTGATCTGGCTGGCAAACTGGACATTCATACACTCAACATTATTTTACAGCGTAAAGTTGAAACTTATTGATATTTAAAAATATATATTTATTTAGTAAAATATATCTCCTGGGAAAAGTATATTTTCAAAACATAGAAAGCTAGAGAATAAAAATGTTTTGAAAATTTTATTTCCTTGTAGTCCCGATATATCTTACTCAATATTGATACATAGTTATACTCATCTTACAAATGGTTTTGTTATGGATTGTTCCATATTCAAATATGCCAAGTATATTAGAGATATGTGAAGATCCCACCCATGTATCCCCAACCCAGAAGCAATGGCTTGAGATGGCCTGTTCTAAATCTTGTTAGTGTTGTTTGATGCTGTCTATTTCTGATGTTCAGAGCTCCTCCTGGGTTCACTCCACTGTACCAAATGTGCTTAGGTAGGATCCTCCAGTTCTTGTTTATGTTTGTTTTGGCTACTGTTTCTATTTCTTTAAAAGTAAGTTTATTTTTCTGTGGCAAGGGTTCTTTTGTGCCTTTTTTCGCTAGCACATCAGCAGCTTCATTGCCTTCAATTCCAACATGTGAGGGTATCCATTGAAGGTGAATTTTTGAGGTTTTTGTGAGTTTTTGGAGATAGCCAATTATGTTCCTGCTTACTTTGTCTCTAAGTTCCCCTGTGTGACTCAAGTATTGTATGGCACTTCTACTATCAGTAAGAATCCAGATATCTTGATAATTAGTATTTCTGATGGATTTTAAGGCTTCATAGATGGCTATAAGTTCTGATCTGAAGACTGAGCAAAAATCTGGGTTTATTCTGTTCATTTTCTCAATGCCATTTGTGGTTTTGATGAGACAGCCAATGCCAGTGTGTCCTAGCTCGTCTCTGCTACCATCGGTAAAATAGTTATTGCATTTTTAGGAATGTTATTAATTATTTCTAATGATAATTGTTTTAAGTATTCTGGATTTTGGCATTGTTTGTTGGTGGATTCATTTAAAGAGGCATTAAAAATAACATTTTGTAGTGGTTTGCATGGATAAATTTTTTCTGCTAAATAATTTTTTTCTACTTTATATTTTAAAAATCCATTTATTTTGGCCAGGTGGAGAGGGCCTTCTTTTTTGAGTCTTAGATTGGATTCCCAATTAAGTATGTAATTAGAAGTTCTGTGTTTGTTCCCATAACTCTTGATTTTGTTTATATATTTTGGCAGATTGTAGCTTCTTCTATCCTTTAAGGGCATAATGTCTGCCTCGTAAAGTACAATATCATTAGGGCAGGTATTGTTTCAGATGCTGTACCTTTCCTGTCGGCCAACACAATCCATTAGCACACCTCCAGTCAGACCACATAAGGTTATATTTTATATTAAAGAGAAGTGTCCCTCCCATGTTTTTCCCCTAGGCTACAAGAGCCAACAAGGACATGGAAATGGAAGGGTCAGCCCACACCAGGAAACCCCGGGGACATGTTTGCTGTGTGACATTGTGGCTGGGATTGTACTGCATAGAGCAGCTCCCGTGCCACCGGCTGTAGTACAGCCTGTCAGTACTATGGAAGGGGTAATAATAAGGTACAATTTGGATTATAGATACAAGGTAATAAGACCAAATCCCAAAAACACTTAGCAAAACATCAAACTATTTATTTATTTAGATTTGGTCTTGTCACCTTGTATTTTATGAGATAAGTAAAAGTGTACTAACCTACAATGCCTGTTGCCTGATATATGTAGCTCTCTTATCTCCCATCTGAAAGAAACAAATTGCCATCAGCTTCTACATCAAATAAATAAATTTGGCTTCAACTTTTTTAAATGTCAGACACAGCCAAATGGTGTTCTCATTATTTTGTCAAACGGTAACTCTAAGTTATCATCATTATATAGTTTTGGCATTTAGAAGCTTTTGAATCAAGCTTACCTTAAGCATAGTCAAAAGTCCAACACGTCAGCAGCACCCCCATCTGGAAAAATAAATTTAGATTAGATACCAATCACAAGGTCATTTTTAGTTAAGTTGTTTCTTATGCTCCTGTGCAAAGATTACACAAATTCCATTAGTCCATGCTGCTCAAGCTGTTTGATGATAAGCAACACTTCTACCGAAGTGTAGCTTAGAAATGTGTAAATAACATTTCAGGTACAGTAAGGTTTTTAATCTTCAAAAAAAAAAATTACTGAATGAACATACAAAGATGGCAACAATGAGTTGCAGAAATACCCAGTTCATAAAGTTGGCCAAGACAGTGTTTTGAGAAAGTCTGTTTACATTGCCCAGCAATTTCTGTGCAAGTTAGCAAATGTTCAATTGTTTATAAGGGTTTGTATTTGGAAGTCGTATTACAGTTCCAAGGTAAGGAAAGTGTAATATAGCGTTCCAAAAGTTGATTTCCACAGTAAGGTAACGCCAGAGGGGTAAGTATGGGCCCCTCTGGAGCTGATCTGTGGCTTTAGCATGTTAACATATCTAGTTATGTACAACTTACCAGAGTGTGACAATTGAGGATCCAGTGTGGCCTCATGTTCATCTAATCGTAGCTCTCCTCCACCTGACTGTCTTGTCAGCTGTTATACACCAGAACAACTATTAACTAAGATTGAACACTTGATTACAGAAAAATCATTATTTCAGCATTAATAGAAAAATATTTGCTTGTCATTCAAGCAATGGCACAACAGCAGCACAATCTGCTGAGAAAGAGAATGCTTCTAAGTTTACAACTAATCTCTCAAACATGAATTATTATCTAAAAGGAAAAATTGTTATACAAATGTTTGTATTTGGAAGTCGTATTACAGTTCCAAGGTAAGGAAAGTGTAATATAGCGTTCCAAAAGTTGATTTCCACAGTAAGGTAACGCCAGAGGGGTAAGTATGGGCCCCTCTGGAGCTGATCTGTGGCTTTAACATATCCAGTTATGTCCAACTTACCAGAGTGTGACAATTGAAGATCCCATGTGGTCTCAACAGCAACTTTCCTCCACCTGACTGTCTTCTCAGCTGTTATACACCAGAATCACTATTAACAAAGTTTGAACACTTGATTAAAGAAAAATGATATATAGTAATAGTTTATTTCAGCATTAATTGAAAAAATTTACTTTTATTTGTCATAAAATTGTCATTCAAGCAATGGCACAACAGAGGCACTAAATCTGCTGGGAAAGACTAGAATGCTTCTAAGTTTACAACTAACCTCTCAAACACATGAATTATTGTTACCAAGAAGGAAAAAGTAGTTGTATTTGGAAGTCGTATTACAGTTCCAAGGTAAGGAAAGTGTAATATAGCGTTCCAAAAGTTGATTTCCACAGTAAGGTAACGCCAGAGGGGTAAGTATGGGCCGCTCTGGAGCTGATCTGTGGCTTTAACATGTTAACATATTCAGTTATGTCCAACTTACCAGAATGTGCTAATTGAAGATCCCATGTGGGCTTGTTTCATATTCCTCCAAGCACATAGGAGCCCTAACAGTCTTTGTCAGCTGTTATACACAAGAACCACCATTAACCAATTTGAATACCTGATTACAGATAAAATCATAACTAAAAAATGCCTTTAGAGAAAATTTACATTTGTTTGTGCTAAAATTGTCATTCCAGAAATGGCACAACAGCAGCATAGAGCCAGTGCTTCCTAAGGAATGTTACTGTTAGTCCTTCTATTGGCACAGTCTGTCCAGAAAGGGAACAGCTGCATGGCGGAGGACTGGGGCAGTTGTATGGAGAGATTAATTACCTCTTATATAATAGGTCTTCAAAGCATCATCAGCTCCGCTGTTACTTTCCTGTCATCCAACACAATCCATTAGCACACCTCTAGTCACACCACATAAGGTTATATATTTATATTAAAGAGAAGTGTCCCTCCCATGTTTTTCCCCTAGGCTACAAGAGCCAACAAGGACATGGAAATGGAAGGGTCAGCCCACACCAGGGAAACCCCGGGGACATGTTTGCTGTGTGACATTGTGGCTGGGATTGTACTGCATAGAGCAGCTCCCGTGCCACCGGCTGTAGTACAGCCTGTCAGTACTATAGAGGAAGTAAAAGTGTACTAACCTACAATGCTTGTTGCCTGATATATGTAGCTCTCTTATCTCCCATCTGAAAGAAACAAATTGCCATCAGCTTCTACACCAAATAAATAAATTTGGCTTCAATTTTTAAAATGTCAGACACAGCCAAAAGGTGTTCTCATTATTTTGTCAAACGGTAACTCTAAGTTATCATCATTATAGTTGTGTGCATACACAAATTTAATGAAGAACAAACTTACTTGAGAGGTTTGGAATCATCACAGCACTCCACAGGTCCTTTGTTTTATCTGGAAAAATAAATAGAATTGTAAATAAACTGTTGCAATACTTATAAATATACACCTATCCCCCGATTTACACGGTAGATACGTTCCTGAGAAAAACGTGTAAATCGGGGGATAGGTGTACACAGAAATAAAAATAAAATGCATTGACAGGTTAAAATATGTAGTCAGCACATAAGCTCGGGATTCCTCATGAGATGTGTACACATCGCATGTGTTCAATCACAGTAGCATTTAGTATAGTGCAATAAAAACAAAAAAAAACTTTTTGGAAAACCGTGTAAAAGCGAAAACGTGTAAAACAAGTACAGTGTAAATCGGGGGATAGGTGTATTTGTAAAAGAAAATTTTAGTGGGAATCAAATTATTTTAAAAAATAATGTCTATTAAATAATAGGTCAAATGTTTAAATCTTAAATGAAATTAATCTTTTTAGTTTTTAATTTGAGTTTAATAATGTTAAGTAATTAATCCCTAGGATCCCAAATATGTAAACTGACCTACTTCAGACATGATAAGAGCAAATGGTTTTTAAAAAAAGACAAATGCTAGGAAAATTTGAAGGAATAGAGGATGGCCTGGTTAGAAGAGGTCACACTTAATGAACAGATCAAATTGGAGAATCCATCATAAGGTCAAACTAGACTTGAAAGATGCTAACAAAAACAATATTTGTTATAAAAGAATGTTTCAACAACCTTTCTAAAGAAAATTCCAGGATATCTCTCCTTGTTTTAATACATCACTGGGAGTAAACAGTTTCAAGATCATGGGAGAACAATCTACTTTGCTAGAGTAGCAACAAAAATGATCTTGCGCATATCTGATGGGCAAAGAACTAGTATTCTGCATATTTTTACCTTTCTACATATAACTCATTTCAATTTTTAATTTACCCACTCATGACTGTCACCCTCAACTTGTAGTGAAAGCCTCAAATGAACAAGAGTACATTAAAACATTACTTCTAATTCCATAATCTTATCCCTTTGTTCAAATATTAAAACACAAACTTCATGCTCCTCGAGCTGATTGCAGACGACATCTATATATATATAAAAATGAATGTTTGTATGTTTGTTTGTATGTCCAGTATACAAATTTGCAGTAGTTCACTAATTCAAACCAAAATTTTCATACATAGGTAAAAGAATACGGGGAAGACGATAGGCTATTTTTAAAAATATATAAATCAATTATTAAAACTATATATTTTTAGTCAGAAAATGATGATGACGATATTGCTGTATCATGTTTGATTATCAGATACAAAATTATATCGGGAAAAATTCCAAAAAGCAGAGACCACGGGTGAAACCAGTTCATTATTTTGTATGCAGGAACAAAATCCTAACAGAAAAACATTCGTGTACCACGAATTACCACGAATGTAATTGGGAAGATTTTACCTCTTTTAGAAAAACATTCATTCGAGCAGAAAACAAAAGTCAGATCATCTTTCTATAAAAATCGCTTCTCAGACACAAAGTTTGGAGCGGGACGTTTCACAAGAGTGACATCCACAGCGCCAATTTATAATTGTAACGAATAGTATTTGAATAAAAACATTTAATCGGGTAAAACCCGGGCGTTGCTCAGGTCATTCGGCTAGTAACATATATATATATGATGCTCAAAACCAATGGGGGAACGAATTGGAACGAAAAATATTTTTTCATCTCACCAGCAATAAATACCATAAAAAAAATCCAAATCTCTTTTCTTCCATAAATCTTTTCTGATTGCACAAAATGATATTTGGCAAAAAAAAACTTTGGAATAAATTTCCATGAATAATTTCATGTTCACTATAGCTCAAGGATTTAATTTTTTTGACAAATTAAGATACCAGTTCAACATCCCAAGATGTACAAACTGCATACAAATGTAATGTAAGCATTAAATATAAATGTGAGCCAATTTTAGTGCAGCCAATGGTTATAAAACAACCACCCTGTGTGGAGTTGGCCCAGTAACTTCCTCTAGCACCCCATTTATTGGCAGCTGTCACAGAGAAGACAGGCTACCAGACCAAAGTGAGGTGCCTATGTTATATACGGCCTACTGGCCAATAGAAGACCCTAAACTAATATCAAATACATGCAACATTCTAACAATACTTTATTCCAAAGAAATTAAAACCTTAATGTTTACAGCTCCATCTATGAAGTAGCGGAAATGGAATTATGGGTTTTAGCATCACACATTGACCCAGAAGTATAAAATATGGGAGTCATTGCTAAACCATGTTTAATCAAAAGTTCAATTAAATCAAAGACATAGCGAGCTATCTATTATTAAAGTAATAAGTAATAAGTACAGCAGCTACATGACCGAGAAGTCCTCACTTCTTTTTTCTAGATTTGATTCATTTTGTCTCCTCTCTTATTGTAAAGACGTTGCTGTATCACCTCATAAGCATAAATAAATAAAATATTATTAAAGTTATTTTGTATGAAAGTCAAAACCTTAATGATATATACAGATGGACAATTATATTGTATATAAGTGGTTGTTTTTGAAAGTTAAAAAGTTCTGAGGTAAAGAGAAGTGTAATATAACAAAATGGGTAAATATGGCCCCACTGGAGCTGATTTGTGGCTTTAGCATGTTACAAGATTCAGTTATGCCCAACTTACCAGAAGTGTGCCAATTGAAGGTTCCCATGGTGTTAGGATTATCAGTCTGGACACTCATGCTGCTAGAAGACATGTCCACAAAGGAGACCAAACTCTTGCCAGCTGTTATACACCATTATCACTGTTAACTCCAAAATTGAATACTTGATTACAAATAAAATAAAAAGTATAATAAAATGATTTCAGCATTAATAGAAAATTCACATTTGTTTGTCCTAAAATTGTAATTCCAGAAATGGCACAACAGCAGCATAGAGCCAGTGTTGCTTCCTAAGGAATGTTACTGTTAGTCCTTCTATTGGCACAGTCTGTCCAGAAAGGGAACAGCTGCATGGCGGAGGACTGGGGCAGTTGTATGGAGATTAATTACCTCTTATATAATAGGTCTTCACAGCATCGCCAGCTCCGCTGTTACTTTCCTGTCGGCCAACACAATTCATTAGCACACCTCCAGTCACAAGTAAGGTATATAAAATAAAAGGATTTAAAAGCGCGAATGTTTCTTTTATACATAAAACAAACTTCTACTGTCCTTACTGCGATGAAAAAATATATTGGGAGGGCTTGGCTCATCAGTATATTTATATTAAAGAGAAGTGTCCCTCCCATGTTTTTCCCCTAAGCTACAAGAGCCAACAAGGACATGGAAATGGAAGGGTCAGCCCACACCAGGGAAACCCCGGGGACTTGTTTGCTGTGTGACATTGTGGCTGGGATTGTACTGCATAGAGCAGCTCCCGTGCCACCGGCTGTAGTACAGCCTGTCAGTACTAGGGAGGTAGTAATAATGTACTAACCAACACTGCTAAAAATAACATACAAATGTAATGTAATCATCTATATATATAAAAAAATGAATGTATGTGGTGTGTGTGTGTGTGTGTGTGTGTGTGTGTCCTTTATGCCTGACCAAACCACTCATTGGAACGCCATGAAACTTTGGGAAGTTATTTAGTATAGTACTGGGAAGGTTTCTAGCAAATAAAATTTTTGAAATAACTTTTCGCCTAAAAATAATCAAGATAAATATTCTAATTTATCTGTTATAATTTAACAATCTGCTCTAAATATTATCATGATACAATGATTTTGTAATGTAGAAAATTAGGAAAGACAAAATTCAGGATGACACGGCAATTTATTTGAGACAAGAATAATGATACAATTCCAAGGCAAGATACTATTCCTTTAACTTCCAATTACCGACGAAACCAATCAAGGGACTGGGAAAAAATGTTCACTTTATTGAGAGATTCGTTAGACAAACCTTTACTGGGTAAAACCCGGGGCGAAGCCGGGTACATCCGCTAGTATAAATATAAATGTGAGCCAATTTTAGTGCAGCCAGTGGTATAGACAACCACCCTGTGTGGAGTTGGCCCAGTAACTTCCTCTAGCACCCCATTTATTGGCAGCTGTCGCAGAGAAGACAGGCTACCAGGCCAAAGTGAGGTGCACAATTATATACGGTCCACAAGCCAATTAATACAAAGAAATCAATGAAAAATGGGCTCTGTACAGTATTACAAAATTAATCAGCTGGTAACTCTTTAAGAAGAATTTCAAATCCCAATCTTGTGCTAGAAATAAGTTTGAGGGTCTAATACTTTGACCTTTGACTTCCATCATAAATAAAAGCAAAGACTCAAGACCTGAAGGACATGATACATTTTTTGTATGGCCCCAGAAACTTGGGGATTAGGTTTATATTATAAAAATATTTTTGGAAACCCTATAAATAGGATTCGACACTCACCTTAATAATGCAGCTATTTCTCACATGCAGTCACTGAAGGATTCTGAAAGCCACAAAAGCCATGTTGAGGTTTTGGTATAACAAATAGGTAAGAAATAAGAGTCAAGTTATAGCTTCAAATAATGTTAGTGCCAACCTTATTGCTTAATAAAGGTTCAAATATATACAAACAGGTTTCTGCAGACTTCAGTTACTTTAAATAGTCTATGAAAGAAAACACAAATTGTTTGGGCAAGATATGTTTTTGGTAAAAAAATCTAAAACTTGAAGGTACACAAAAATTGATTGGGCAAGACAACATAAATACTTTTGGTAACAAATTCTAAAACTTGACTGATTTAGTATATAAGAAAATATTTTTTATTAAAGTATGGTTGTATTTGGAAGTCGTATTACAGTTCCAAGGTAAGGAAAGTGTAATATAGCGTTCCAAAAGTTGATTTCCACAGTAAGGTAACGCCAGAGGGGTAAGTATGGGCCCCTTTGGAGCTGATCTGTGGCTTTAACATGTTAAAGAGGGTACACTACACATTGTATTTCTCATTTCCTATTAAATGACACTCTAAACCACTATTTATTAGCCTCCTTGCCATAAAAAAAAAAAGCAATATACTCATTTTGGCAAAACATTGCAATTGTATTATTCCACACTAAAAAAAAAAACTAAAAAACTAAATTTAACCTAGCATATTGATATACTCAGCATAATCCCACCAGTGGTTTACTTATCCTATTTTTGAGGATTGGGGTAAGTAAAAAAAAGCATGGTAATTTAAACTAACAAGGATTGCCAAAAAAGGAAATAGGTAGAAAGATGGTCTAAACTGTTGGTTTTTGACTTCTACGACCCAGGTTCGATTCCTGAATTGACAGCTTTTTTCTGTTTAAAAAAAAATTCTCTAATGGGCTTGAAAAAGACCAACCCCACCAGCGAGTGCAAGTAACCAAATGGGGCTCTGGCACATTTGTATGTGCAAAGTCAAACTGCTTTTTACATGTTAACTTAAAGAGTAAAAAGCACTCAACTACTTCTAACCACCATGATTATCATGGCCTGTACCACGTGTACTAGCGATAAGCAAAAAAAAGGATTGCCAAAAATACTTACATTTATAATAACATATCAATATGGCTAATGTGGTTTTTTTAATTTATATTTCAAATGAAAAATACTTTGCACTAAAAGATTAAATTTAAGGTCCTTTGTAAAATATTGTAAATGTTTATACCTATTTAAAATAGATATAAAATTAGTTTGTATTTTTATTACACGAGATGTTGTATAGATGGATGTTGTAGCGTATTGTCGGTTTGCATGAATTTAGGTTCTGAAACGTTTTTCTTAAATAAGAAAATCGCAAATGCGCTTGATAATTTTAAAACATTAAAAACGGGATTTCGATCAAATTTTTGCTTGGATAATTATTCCAAAAAAGTATAAATTCTCGCAAAAATAAATTTGGTGGTGAAAAAAAAAAGCCCTATAATATAACTTTATAATTAATAGGTTGATATATATTGAATTCTAAAGGCTAAATGTTATAATTTAAAGGATTAAAATGGATACTTACTTAGAAACGTTAAGAGGGCATAAGAAGGCAAAATAAGGTTTGAAAAAAAGGCATGAGGACATTGAAAACATGACCAATTCGAAAGATGATAAACAGAATTTTCTAAAAGTTTTATATTCTTTTTTTTTTTTTTCAAAGGTTTTCTCTGAAAATTTTGAAATTTTTTTTTTTTAAATACACACGCGTTAAGTATTTTGTCAAATTTTATTTGTCGTATTTTATGAGGGAGTTTAAAAAATTTACCTTTACCAAAAATTTTAATAAAAGCTTTCAAATTTTATTTAAAATAAAATTTATTAGCAAATTGGCAAATTGTGTTTCTTTTGACACATTAGATAATCTATTGATTAGTTTCAACTAGCATTTAAGGAGGTCGCGGGTGATTTTGTTGGGGCACGTTTTTGTAACCATACCCCAACAGAAGGCGTATGTATAATCAAATCAAATGGATACATGGCTTCCCTCCCACATAGACTTACAGACCATTTTTTTGCCCAGAAACTTAGACACTTGGTGACACCAGACTTCCATGCTGAAAGCTGATGCCTGGTAAAGAAGAAGACATCCAGAGACATCCGAGCTGGAAACTGTTGTTTCATATGTACATATATTCCCCTCACCAAAAATTTAGGTAAAGGTGACCAGAAAAAAAAAAAAGGAGAAAAATGGAGAAGGAAGATCTCTAAAGACTGAAACTTATAAAATATCCTTCCAGAGAAAGGAAAGCATCACATTACAGTCCAGGTAAAAAGGGCCTGGGTCAATTTTAGCCAAGACGGGGGCGATATATATACCATCCCGAGAAAAAGGGAGGGTTGTATTTCAACCCATGTGGAAAGACGGGGCTGGAGTCTGAAATCTTACACTACCGCAGGGGTTGTTTTTCTCTTTAGATTTTTTTTGTTTTGGTAATACTATATGTTCTATTTTGAAGGGGAGAGCCTGGGGCCTCTATGAAATTGATACTGGAGCCGTTGGCCATTTTGATTGGTGTTTCTTTCGGCGAATGAAAATGGAGAATGAGATGATATAAAAGAAGGTTCTTTGCCAAAAGGAAAAAGATTCGATCGGAGTCGCTCAGTGAGAAGGACGATTTTTAGACGGGCCTGAGACGTAGAGGAGACCAGACCTTTGCCGGCACTTTCGAGAAAAGGTAAGCCATTTGTCATTATGACTTAGCGCCTTCCCCCCCCTTTTTGTGTAGTAGCCAACCTAGATTTCGCATGGGCCCTAACGGGCTATAAAGTAACTTCAGGTCACCTCTATCTAAATTTTACTATGTAAATAGCATATCTCGTCAGTATAGACATGTTCCCAAATTTTAAGATATTTAAATAAATATCTAGAGAAATTTTCTTGTTTCCTCTGTTACCTATTTCATACATAATTTGCTTTATGGTGATATTCCAACTGTTTAAATGAAATGTTGTATGTTTATTACCTATTTGAAGGGAATGTTACTAATAATCAAGTCTCCCATAAATTACCGGCCACATACATTGCCGCGAGTGTCTGTGTTTCAGTGTTTTATAGATTGCCCAATTTAATAACGATTTCATGGGTTGTCTGATAATATTGTATAATAGTGTCGCGGCTGTTTCCATCTTTAGACCATTGTTCTGACAATATTATATGCTCGATCCTTGCTTTAGCTCAACTCTTAATCAATTACAGAGTTTTTCCCCCCTTTTTTTTATTTATTTTATTTATCCTGTTTGCATAAATTGCATTACATGTGATGATGTAAAGACATATGCCGATAGTGCATCACTGACAGCTGTGCTGCTATTATACAACATTAAGGTCTTGCTGCGGGTTATATACATGGGGTTGTTGGCCTAATTTGCTATATATATATATATACTTAAGTAAGGAAACTTTTAATAAGTCACATTGTGTATCCTCCCTTTTCAACTATCTAAACCAGGGAACGCATCAATGTCGCCCGCCGCGGGGCTCGAATTTAGTATATGTTTCTTCCCCTATACTTTAGAAATATATACCTAATGAAAAGCCATACTATTTTTAAGTATTGGTGAAGTAGTCCACGCATCCTGAGATTAACAGTCTATTATAAATCGTGAATTTTAATTTACGCTTTCCGTTTCACTGGCATTTTATCAGGCAATGAAAGTTATGTTGAGGCGGTGTATACCGCATCTCTCGCCGCTGTCTTTTACGATTCACATTGTTTGTGGCAAAAACCTTAATATTATCATTGATTTCTGATATCAAAGTAAAACGTCTATGGGGATGAGTATCTTTTATTCTGGTCTTCTCGAGCTTTCGAGCTTGTCCGCCCTTCTACAGGAGAAACATATACAATATATCAAGAAAATATGACGTCGCCTGATGCTAAAACTATTATGATTCTATGTACATATATATATATACATTAGAAAGTTTTGCATATTATTTGTTTTTTAAGACATATTTTTTTTGGATTAAGGTATTACACATATTCTACTATTGTTTGCTATATTCTATGAATTATCTTATAGGTTAGAAATTCTATTATTTAAGTAGTTTTATAATAGTTATTGGCTATTACATATAAGTTACTTATATTATTGTTGATATTATTAGCTGGTACTAGGATATATTGTGTTATATGTTTCGGGCAAATCTATTTCTATTAATGCTATTGTGTTTTCTGAATAATAGAGAATCAATTATAAGCCTTTGATATTTGCTGTTTATGTTATTGTAATGTATTCTAGGTTCTCCTAATGCGAAAGTGTGACCTGTTCCTTTGCAGTATTGGAAAATTAGACCTATTGTCTTGATTAATAACGTTGCGTCTATTGCAACCGACCTTTTTTTTTTTTTTTTTCATGATGCCGCCAACTGCATATGATCTTAAATATCCTGTAACACTCTGACAAGGGAAGGTTATCCTGAATTGACAAATGTACAATTTTTTGTCTATAGTAGAGATTTCCAAGATTCTATTTCTGAAACATTTTTTTTTGGATGAAACAAATAAAACCATCTTGATAGTATTGAATTTTACAGTAAATACATTTGCCAGCAGAAGGCATGATGAGATTACATGAAATTTAAACCAGTTATATGCTTAGTATGTTCCTTCAGTTGTAATTTGACACCGTCTTGAAATAAAGAAATTGGACGGTGCGCTATATCTTGATGCTGGATATTTCTGTGTCAGAAAGGTGTAGTTATTCTGTTAATGAGAATTCCAATAATTATCGAAATTTAGCAGATTATCATTGGGGATTTGAACAACTGTCTTGAAAATTTTTGAACAGCCCGAGTAGATAGAAGAGTCCTAGAGTTAGAGTGGAGAATTAGTAGTACAGACTGACCACTCGACGCAGATAACTCTAGGGAACAATTACTGTGTTAATCCGCCGTAGACAAGAAGAACATTGATTCTCAGGATACTCGATAGGCAGAATTTTGAGAATTGATAAAGTCATAGTTAAAGTTTACACAGGCATGTGGGAGTAAAGACAGTGATTTAAAGAGGCAGCCTTGTGTCTTAAATACTTTTAGTGGAAGCAGATGCCACTGCAAATATTCAGGTCTAATAATTTCCAAATTTGAAGTCATGCATGACGGGTTAGCACGGGATTGACGCCTGGACGGGTTTCCACTGGGATTAATCGAGCTTGCGAAAGAACTAGAAGAAGTGTGACATGTCACGCCACTGTACTAAATTAATAATTGAGAAGATTTATGTTGAGCCAACTGAAATTAGTAAAGAATTAAGAGATTAAGGTCTTATTCTTTGAGTTTTACACTAATTTCAATTACGCGATATGGACGGCGTTATAAGTTGGGTGGAAATGATTCGGCCGCAATGGGATGGTCTCCTGAGATGGTACGATCAAATAATACTTATTGAATGCCGGGCGGGATCGCATAAAGCATTAAACGATATCGAGAAATGCTTAAAGAAACACCCTAGAAGATTGGGGATCGACAAAATGACGACATGGAAAATGCTCAACATTGTACATTGGCAGCAAAATGATATCTTGCTATTGTATGGACGACCACTCCTTCCTGAAATGCAGCGGATGTTAGTCCCAGAATTAGGTCCTTTGAGGCGACACTTTCCTTTGCAGATGACATAAAGACGCATGACAAAACAGCACACGAGCATTTAAACTAGCTTCAATTCCTGCCATTAATTAATTTAGTTGACCAATAGCTATAGAACCGCTGGAGACCTCCATACCCTGTGTGAATATTTTAGTGAGAAATGAGCGATTCAATTCCATGAGCCATGAGGTATCCTGTAAGATCAGAGATGTACCCCATTCAAATTTTTTATAGTAGCCAGTGCGAGATATTTCCAGAATGTTTTTTTTTTTTAACTGTCATATAATTCGGAAACTAGAAAACTACACTATTTTGATACAGTTTACATCTAGCATCCATGTGAACTCAATATGACTATTGAACGTAGATTGAAGATTAAATGAGCGAGCCAACCTAGAGAGAACGAGTTTAATAGGCTTACAATCAATAGTTGAAGCAAACTATTCGCACAAATTTGTTATGTTCTCTCTCTAAATGATCTATGACATTATAGGTTTTCTTAACAAGGTAACTACCCCGCCGAGTGTATATGGAGTTATAAAGCTTAAAGGTCATAGGCTGTTGGAATAGAGTAGTTAAAAATTAAGAGTGATAATAGATCGGGATCCAGATCCCGATGACGGGTTTCGAGGAAACACCAGAGGGATGAAAAGGCAGTGAAATGTGTAGAAAATGATGGAAGAGAGATGAGAGAGAGGTGATGAAAGAAGTGTTGAAAGTGATAAAAAGAGTGAGAAAGCGTTGAATGTTGATGAGAAAGAGATAGAGAGATGCAGAAAGATGTTGAAAGAGAAAGAATTGAAAAAAGTTGGATAAAGGTTTTGTAAATAGTAGATAAAGATTGATGGAAGGAAGTACATTTAATGTATAAAGCGTAGCTGTCGACCGCAATATCGCCTCGATAGAACTATTTCTTTTAAAATAAGACATATTATGCACTGGGGGTTTGTGTAAGCTGAATTACATAAGTTTCGGCAACAGTATACACTAATTTAATATAGATAGGTCTTTATTAATTACAATATTAGGTTATATATTAAATAGCAAATATGTCTTAGTGTTATGGTGAACTTTAAACAGTTTGCAGTTTTTTTTTATTTAAACATGTGTTCTAGTGCTAAGTGTTGAAAGGAGCTTTAACACCATGTTTCAGGGTTTGTGTGTTATTTGTCTCAACCTTGTCTTTGTGCAGAATACCGTCTCACAACCTTACTGTAGTGTTTGTTGCCATCTTTAAAGATCTTCACAATTTGTTTTAATATTAGTGTGTCATTTAGAGAAAATTGTCACAACCTTATATCCTTGAAAGACACCGTTTTTACACCGTTTTATTTAATAAGTTATATGAGAGATTTTAGATATAGTATAAAGTTACTATTTACATGAGCCAAATCGACCCAACAGTTAGAGCAAGAGGGGGGAACTCAGATATTTCCTCCTTTCACGTGACGCGACTGTTCACCCCCGACCGGTCGTGCCAGATAAAAGGGAATACCAGGAAACTCTGTCCTCCTTGCACTTCGGGTTTTGTGATAGGGCTCCATGCTCGCTACAAGGACTACATCTTGGGTTTTCGTGTTCTCCTAGTGTAGAATTGGCTCAGCCTCATTTTTAGTATAGTATATAATTAAGAGTTGTCTCACAACCTTGTTTTAATATGACACACCCGTTTTGAAGAGCTTGTACAACCTGTCAGGATATGATTTAGGAAAATTTTAGTTTCTTTTTATTGTTATGTTACAATTTTATCCAACAAGTGGGTGAGACAACCAGAGCGGACTCAGAAGTAATGAGACGAGGGGAAATTGACAGAGTTAGTGGAACATTTAACTTTACGCAGGTCTACAAGGGTGAAAAAGGCCCACACAGTGTAAATTCTGCTTAGACTGTCGCCACTAACTAGGATTTTGGAGTGTGTACGGAGAATCAGCTCGATAGAATGAGAAGTTTAGAGATTTCAACCTTTTTTTTTTTTAAACCTTT
>CP092864.1:59224228-59240116 GCA_030710605.1 Cordylochernes scorpioides
AAGGAACTATAAAAATTCATATTACATTAGCATAGAACACCCACATACAGTGTGCATAAAGTATATATATATATATATATATATATTATAATCTAAAATACATTTTTTTTTTAAATATATTTTATTTTCATTCATTGACTGTTTTACATATTTGACCATAGATTCAAAAACATACCACTTTTAATTATTATTGTTGTAAATATGTATAGTTAACCCTACCTTTTCTAATTAAAATCACGATTATAGAATTCATTATATAAATTCTATATTCCTGTGATAAAAATAATTTTATGTGTAAATTACTTCAAATAATTCAAAATAAAATCTACTTGAAAGTTAAATAATTATCTTTACTTTTTACGACTGCACCTCTTTTCAACAATCAAAACACAAAAATAATTCTAATCTTAATATATATATGCACTAGCGGATGTGTACCCGGCTTCGCCCGGGTTTTATCCGAGTGAAAGTTTGCCTAACGAATATTATATATTATGAAGTATAATAAACAATGTTAAAGATTAGTTTTAATTATTAATCAAGATTGTGTGTGAATATTTGAGAAAGATGTAATATCGTTGTTGTTTTCTTGGCCGACTGTTTTACATATGGTGTTATCTTAAAATTGCTTGTTTTGAATATTTTTTTAGATTGAGTTGAATGAATTGCTGATTTTTTTTTTTGTATTTATATATAAATAAAATTAACTCTGTTGATTTTTTTTGTATTTAATCGATAACAGCAAAGTTATGTATTTTAAAGTTAGGAAAAATATTTTGATGTTAAGCAAAACCTGCTCCATCTCGTTTTACATAAATGTTGAAATTTGGTCGAAATTGATGCATTGTAACGAAAGTTTTTAGCGAACACCACTTATGAAATTTGCATTTTATTAATATAGATATAATATAAATGAGTTTTAAAAATTGTTTTAAAAAAAATGCATCGGCGGGAATCGAACCCTGGCCGCCCGCGTGGCAGGCGAGCATTCTACCACTGAACCACCGATGCTTTAAAAAAATCAAATTCATTTATCGTCGCGACCAGTGCTGCGGCCTAGCGGTAAAAGACTGGAACTAACGCTTTTTGGTTTTTTATTTTTTTAAAAAAGCACATTAACTTTTTTAGTTTTTTGAATAGCCTATATGTTAAACGAAATCTTCAGCTACCTAACATGCGAAATTCCACAAAGATTGAGTCAGTAGATTTTGCGTGATGCGATAACAAACATCGATTTCGCATTTCATTTTTATATATATAAGGATTTACTCTTCATTGTTGGCTTTTTAACTTACATTCATTCTTCATTGTTGGCTTTTTATATTACATTCACTCTTCATTGTTGGCTTTTTATCTTACATTCACTCTGTTGGCTTTTTATATTACATTTACTCTTCATTGTTGGCTTTTTATCTTACATTCACTCTTCATTGTTGGCTTTTTATATTATATTTACTCTTCATTGTTGGCTTTTTATCTTACATTCATTCTTTATTGTTGGCTTTTTATATTACATTTACTCTTCATTGTTGGCTTTTTATATTACATTTACTCTTCATTGTTGGCTTTTTATCTTACATTCACTCTTCATTGTTGGCTTTTTATCTTACATTCATTCTTCATTGTTGGCTTTTTATATTACATTCACTCTTCATTGATGGCTTTTTATCTTACATTCATTCTTCATTGTTGGCTTTTTATATTACATTCACTCTTCATTGTTGGCTTTTTATCTTACATTCACTCTGTTGGCTTTTTATATTACATTTACTCTTCATTGTTGGCTTTTTATCTTACATTCACTCTTCATTGTTGGCTTTTTATATTATATTTACTTTTCTTTGTTGGCTTTTTATCTTACATTCATTCTTCATTGTTGGCTTTTTATATTATATTTACTCTTCATTGTTGGCTTTTTATCTTACATTCACTCTTCATTGTTGGCTTTTTATCTTACATTCATTCTTCATTGTTGGCTTTTTATATTACATTCACTTTTCATTGTTGGCTTTTTATCTTACATTCACTCTGTTGGCTTTTTATATTACATTTACTCTTCATTGTTGGCTTTTTATCTTACATTCACTCTTCATTGTTGGCTTTTTATATTATATTTACTCTTCATTGTTGGCTTTTTATCTTACATTCATTCTTCATTGTTGGCTTTTTATATTATATTTACTCTTCATTGTTGGCTTTTTATCTTACATTCATTCTTCATTGTTGGCTTTTTATATTACATTTACTATTCATTGTTGGCTTTTTATCTTACATTCACTCTTCATTTTTGGCTTTTTATCTTACATTCATTCTTCATTGTTGGCTTTTTATCTTACATTCACTCTTCATTGTTGGCTTTTTATCTTACATTCATTCTTCATTGTTGGCTTTTTATATTACATTCACTCTTCATTGTTGGCTTTTTATATCATATAGAAAATCATAGTTTTATCTAGTGAACATTTTTTCCCGTGTCACATTGCCGTGTCATCCTGAGATAATCTTACTTTTGATAAATAATATTTAAGATAACAAACTTAGTGATAAGAAAACTTGTTATCATCGTCACAATGGGGGCGCTGCTTGCGAGTTAAATCTACAAATCTGCAAATAACTCTAAGGATATTCAAGATATTCATGAATTTATTTTTCAAAAACCATCCCGGTGATATACCTAATAATATCCCAAAATTTCACGGCGATTGGATGTATGGTTTTTGAATCTATAGAGTACGAACAAACAAACAGACAGACAGACATTCAATTTTATATATATAGATTAATTAGTGACTATAAATTATATATATAGTGAATATGAAAATGTGCATATAAATTAAGTATAAAAGCATATAAATGAGTATATAAAACACTTATAGCAAGTTCAATATACTTAATAAGTGATTATAAATAACATATACAGAGTGGGTATAAAGTACTCATACAATGTGAGTATAAAGTACTCATACAATGTGAATATAAGATACACATGAAGTATAAGCATGAAATACACCTAAACTAAGTATAAAGTACATTATCAGTAAGCATTCATCAATAATAAATGAGACACACAATCAGTAGTACGCTAAGATTCCACAAAATAGAATAGCAAGGACCTCTTTTGGTTGATTCTGTAAAAATTACATTATCAAATTCAGCTAGCGTTAAATTTTCTCTTTTAGTTAATATATTTATTTTAATGTAAAGCGCTATGTCCCCCTAGAAACACTTGCGCTGCCATACATGTATGCCTTTACATTTGTCTATACATATATTTACAATAATTTTAGGTCGGAATAGAATAGTCATATGATGTTAACAAGGAGAAAGAGAGAAAAAACGATAACAGAGAACTGTATACAAAAGAAAGAAATGTCTGGCAATATGTACAATCAACATAATATAAATTATCAGTTTCTTAAAAGATATTTGTTGCTATGTAATTCAAATATATAATACAAAGCAATAACGCGCCATCTATATGGATAAAAAGAAAGGGTTTAAGCACGAATATTTATTTTATATAGAATACAAACTTCTACTGTCCTTACTGCGATGAAAAAATATATTGGGAGGGCTTGGTTCATCAGTGGTGAACCCTCCCAGCGGTTTCGCCAATTTAATCCACCAGACCGCTTCTTAGAGCTCTAATACTGTATTGGACGGTTGTGCTTATATACGCAGCACTGAAGGGTAGATTCTCAGAAATGATTTTGAAGAAAACTATGGACATAAGCTTATAGGACAGTAGAATTAAATATAAATATTTGTATCGAGCAATGCTCTTCCGCAAACAATAAGGGCAAGGCTAGTTAGACATAAATGAATACAAAGCAATGATTCAAATATATCTACAAAAGGTATCAAATTTAATATACACGTATATTTCACGTTGTATATTTCTTTACTGGAAATGAAAATATACTTGGATCTGTTGCTATTGAATTATTGTTGATTCTATAGTCTACAGGACAATCCAGTAAAATATATATCCTCAGATATAATGGAAGCATGTGCAACGACTGTCTAGGTATTCTCAGAACTGTTTGTCACCATTGTGTGTTTCATAAAGAGGTAATAAAGAGAGCTGTAAAAAGTGCCAAAAGAGGAAAGAATGCAGGACAAATATGTCGCCACGTGGACACGTGTGTTTGAAGAGACGCCATCACTCAACCGATTCTGTGAGAGAAATCTGCGTTTTAGAAATTCGAAATGCTTTTTTCCCTTCTTCTGTTTACCCTAAACCTTCATTTAACGACTAAATACTCAATAAAAAGAGTTTATGATATTTATTGTTGATGGTTATAATTAAAACTTATTAACTATATTAATTAATGGGATTGTAAATTATTTAAATTTTTTAATGAATTATTATCATTGAATCCTTTGTAGGAGGAGGCTATGTGGCGAAGAAATAATTTTATAACTTTATTTTTTATTTAATCAATGAAAATACACAGCATAATATAACTCTGTATTCATGAAATCTGTTTTATATCTTTGTTGTTAAATATTCTATGGCTGTAAATATATTGAAAAAAATCATATTTGAAGTTCAATTCATTTTGTAAATACATTCTAAACTTTCTACAAAATCTGGATCTCTAATGTTTTCATGCCTTGAATAATGTAAATAACTTATGTAAATAAACTTTTCTCCTTGTTTGGCGCAAGTATCCCTTGCGGGATATAGCGCTTTGGAAATAAAATAATTGTAATTGTAAAAAAATAATAATAATGCCACTGATGACACAGAGCTAACCTAGAAATCATGTGTGTGGTTTCGAATTATAGCCTTCAACAGTCCCCAAAGTGGTCTTAATTTCATGGAATCTTATAAATCAACTCGTGAGATATTAAAATTTCGACAACGAGTCAAAAATGTGCAATATTTACCAATCATATAGATACCAATGCCTCAATGTAAAAAAAAAAAAATCTGTATCACTCCAGAGTCAAAATAGAATGTCAGATGTTTGAACTGTTTCATGCTGATAGATTTTAGAGAATGTCTAGAGGCTAATATACTCGCAAAGACATGTTTGATTTTCTTGATTTCTTTTTGCCAAATTTTCATTCAATAAACACGGAATTCGTTGGATTTCTGTGGATGATGTTTGTATATAAGATATAATATTTGCATCTCATCCTTTAGTAACATCTCAATTTTACTTTTAGCTCGGATATTGAAAAAATAGCGCCCTTTTTTTAACAAATAAATACAACGCTTTTGGCCAGAAATAAATTAATAATTATTTCCCAAAAGCAAAACAATAAGTCGCCATTTGACCAACTGGATGTCCACCGCAACACACCAAAAGGCACAAAGTCTGAAATCTTACCCAAACAGTTCAGTTGGGTACTTCTAAAAAATCCATAAGTCTGTATTACGTTTTCATTGAATTATTTGTTTTTACATGATATGATTTGTGATTGTCACTTCAAATGTGCTTGAGGGCGAGATCTTTCAGGTTTGTTGAAGTGATGCAAAACAACGCAGCTTTGTAACTATACTATGATTGGTGTATATCTCGGAAGTCTTACTGAGTAATTGGGTTTTGTTGATGATGAACATCTGAGGCCCATAAAGATAGGAATACGACTTTGCCTTTAGCTGGACTTATTAGGATAGCCTTCATGTCTAGGATACCAGGAGTACAAGACTCCAGACATCCTGTCCTGCCCAGGGTAATCTCTCCACCACGCTAAGACATTTAACTGGACTTGGGAAGGCTATGAACTTTTAGTATAAAGATAAAAAAAGACAAACAGTACGTCATGTGTTCAGGCTATGACCTTCATCAATAGAGGAATAACTTCTATTAATCATTCTAAATTTTCCAAAAGGTTTTTCGATTTTTCCAGTAAATTACAATTCAAACAACAACTGAAGCCTTTTTTCTTTAAATGTAAATCTCTCCCCGTCCTCTCTTTGTCGATAGAAAATACTAATTTTATCATATTACATACATAATGGTCGGTGTAACGTCTTATTTTATCTATTTGCATTTCTAATTTTTTTCACAGAACGAATTTTACATAGTATCTGGGCACTCTTATCAAACCTCGTATACTAAAAAGATGTTCTTCTGGTGAAGATATGGCACAATATTTGATTAATATTCTTTGAACATGTTTGGAAGGTTTTCTTTTTCCGTATGAGTTCTTAATTGTTGCATTTGTGGTTTTATTGTATGTTTGCAAGCTTCTCTCGCCCGGAGGTTTCACAAAAGAGGCATGATGGATGGGCCTGTATTTTAATAACTGTACGAGAGGTAGGTTGTCTTCCGCCCGTTCCATCATGGCTTGCGTAACCGCTAATTTCTGACGCGTCGTTTATAATCCAAGGGAAAGTCGGAGACATATAAATAAAGATGACGAATCCTTTGATTAGATCTTATGGAGTAAATCTGCCACTTGGCATTTTTTACGAGGCACTCCGTGCAAAATTGATTGCGGGAAAGTTCGCGAGGATTAGTTATTTATGGGCTACGCGACGCATGAGAACGGAGGCCGTGAACCATTCCGGTAGGGTCAAGGCGACCCAGCACTGCACCATTTTCACGGCAGGGTTTGCGGTTCCTCGATGGTGGTTGAAAAATATCCTCGGTATTGCCTCTTGTTGGAACATATGGCGCTGTCTCTTATTCTAGTTTCACTTAAACAGAATTTATACACCGGCTTGGCTCTCTGTAGTTGTGTGGGATCTGTAGCGCCTCTTGTCGGAACGTGTCACGCTGTCTCTTATTGTAGTTTCACCTAAACAGAATTTATACACCGGCTTGGCTCTCTGTAGTTGTGTGGGATCTGTAGCGCCTCTTGTCGGAACGTGTCACGCTGTCTCTTATTGTAGTTTCACCTGAACAGAATTTATACACCGGCTTGCCTCTCTGTAGTTGTGTGGGATCTGTAGCGCCTCTTGTCGGAACGTGTCACGCTGTCTCTTATTGTAGTTTCACCTGAACAGAATTTATACACCGGCTTGGCTCTCTGTAGTTGTGTGGGATCTGTAGCGCCTCTTGTCGGAACGTCTCACGCTGTCTCTTATTGTAGTTTCACCTAAACAGAATTTATACACCGGCTTGCCTCTCTGTAGTTGTGTGGGATCTGTAGCGCCTCTTGTCGGAACGTGTCACGCTGTCTCTTATTGTAGTTTCACCTGAACAGAATTTATACACCGGCTTGGCTCTCTGTAGTTGTGTGGGATCTGTAGCGCCTCTTGTTGGAACGTGTCACGCTGTCTCTTATTGTAGTTTCACCTAAACAGAATTTATACACCGGCTTGCCTCTCTGTAGTTGTGTGGGATCTGTAGCGCCTCTTGTCGGAACGTGTCACGCTGTCTCTTATTGTAGTTTCACCTAAACAGAATTTATACACCGCCTTGGCTCTCTGTAGTTGTGTGGGATCTGTAGCGCCTCTTGTCGGAACGTGTCACGCTGTCTCTTATTGTAGTTTCACCTAAACAGAATTTATACACCGCCTTGGCTCTCTGTAGTTGTGTGGGATCTGTAGCGCCTCTTGTCGGAACGTGTCACGCTGTCTCTTATTGTAGTTTCACCTAAACAGAATTTATACACCGGCTTGCCTCTCTGTAGTTGTGTGGGATCTGTAGCGCCTATTGTCGGAACGTGTCACGCTGTCTCTTATTGTAGTTTCACCTAAACAGAATTTATACACCGGCTTGGCTCTCTGTAGTTGTGTGGGATCTGTAGCGCCTCTTGTTGGAACGTGTCACGCTGTCTCTTATTGTAGTTTCACCTAAACAGAATTTATACACCGCCTTGGCTCTCTGTAGTTGTGTGGGATCTGTAGCGCCTCTTGTCGGAACGTGTCACGCTGTCTCTTATTGTAGTTTCACCTGAACAGAATTTATACACCGCCTTGGCTCTCTGTAGTTGTGTGGGATCTGTAGCGCCTCTTGTTGGAACGTGTCACGCTGTCTCTTATTGTAGTTTCACCTAAACAGAATTTATACACCGGCTTGGCTCTCTGTAGTTGTATAGGATCGGGTAGTGCCTCTTGTTGGAACGTGTCACGCTGTCTCTTATTGTAGTTTCACCTAAACAGAATTTATACACCGGCTTGGCTCTCTGTAGTTGTATAGGATCGGGTAGTGCCTCTTGTTGGAACGTGTCACGCTGTCTCTTATTGTAGTTTCACCTAAACAGAATTTATACACCGGCTTGGCTCTCTGTAGTTGTGTGGGATCTGTAGCGCCTCTTGTCGGAACGTCTCACGCTGTCTCTTATTGTAGTTTCACCTAAACAGAATTTATACACCGGCTTGGCTCTCTGTAGTTGTATAGGATCGGGTAGTGCCTCTTGTTGGAACGTGTCACGCTGTCTCTTATTGTAGTTTCACCTAAACAGAATTTATACACCGGCTTGCCTCTCTGTAGTTGGGTGGGATCTGTAGCGCCTCTTGTCGGAACGTGTCACGCTGTCTCTTATTGTAGTTTCACCTAAACAGAATTTATACACCGGCTTGTGGCTCTCTGTAGTTGTGTGGGATCTGTAGCGCCTCTTGTCGGAACGTGTCACGCTGTCTCTTATTGTAGTTTCACCTAAACAGAATTTATACACCGCCTTGGCTCTCTGTAGTTGTGTGGGATCTGTAGCGCCTCTTGTCGGAACGTGTCACGCTGTCTCTTATTGTAGTTTCACCTAAACAGAATTTATACACCGCCTTGGCTCTCTGTAGTTGTGTGGGATCTGTAGCGCCTCTTGTCGGAACGTGTCACGCTGTCTCTTATTGTAGTTTCACCTAAACAGAATTTATACACCGGCTTGGCTCTCTGTAGTTGTATAGGATCGGGTAGTGCCTCTTGTTGGAACGTGTCACGCTGTCTCTTATTGTAGTTTCACCTAAACAGAATTTATACACCGGCTTGGCTCTCTGTAGTTGTGTGGGATCTGTAGCGCCTCTTGTCGGAACGTCTCACGCTGTCTCTTATTGTAGTTTCACCTAAACAGAATTTATACACCGGCTTGGCTCTCTGTAGTTGTATAGGATCGGGTAGTGCCTCTTGTTGGAACGTGTCACGCTGTCTCTTATTGTAGTTTCACCTAAACAGAATTTATACACCGGCTTGCCTCTCTGTAGTTGGGTGGGATCTGTAGCGCCTCTTGTCGGAACGTGTCACGCTGTCTCTTATTGTAGTTTCACCTGAACAGAATTTATACACCGGCTTGGCTCTCTGTAGTTGTGTGGGATCTGTAGCGCCTCTTGTTGGAACGTGTCACGCTGTCTCTTATTGTAGTTTCACCTAAACAGAATTTATACACCGGCTTGGCTCTCTGTAGTTGTGTGGGATCTGTAGCGCCTCTTGTCGGAACGTGTCACGCTGTCTCTTATTGTAGTTTCACCTAAACAGAATTTATACACCGGCTTGTGGCTCTCTGTAGTTGTGTGGGATCTGTAGCGCCTCTTGTCGGAACGTGTCACGCTGTCTCTTATTGTAGTTTCACCTAAACAGAATTTATACACCGCCTTGGCTCTCTGTAGTTGTGTGGGATCTGTAGCGCCTCTTGTCGGAACGTGTCACGCTGTCTCTTATTGTAGTTTCACCTAAACAGAATTTATACACCGCCTTGGCTCTCTGTAGTTGTGTGGGATCTGTAGCGCCTCTTGTCGGAACGTGTCACGCTGTCTCTTATTGTAGTTTCACCTAAACAGAATTTATACACCGCCTTGGCTCTCTGTAGTTGTGTGGGATCTGTAGCGCCTCTTGTCGGAACGTGTCACGCTGTCTCTTATTGTAGTTTCACCTAAACAGAATTTATACACCGCCTTGGCTCTCTGTAGTTGTGTGGGATCTGTAGCGCCTCTTGTTGGAACGTGTCACGCTGTCTCTTATTGTAGTTTCACCTAAACAGAATTTATACACCGGCTTGTGGCTCTCTGTAGTTGTGTGGGATCTGTAGCGCCTCTTGTTGGAACGTGTCACGCTGTCTCTTATTGTAGTTTCACCTAAACAGAATTTATACACCGGCTTGGCTCTCTGTAGTTGTGTGGGATCTGTAGCGCCTCTTGTCGGAACGTGTCACGCTGTCTCTTATTCTAGTTTCACCTAAACAGAATTTATACACCGGCTTGGCTCTCTGTAGTTGTGTGGGATCTGTAGCGCCTCTTGTCGGAACGTGTCACGCTGTCTCTTATTGTAGTTTCACCTAAACAGAATTTATACACCGGCTTGGCTCTCTGTAGTTGTGTGGGATCTGTAGCGCCTCTTGTCGGAACGTGTCACGCTGTCTCTTATTGTAGTTTCACCTGAACAGAATTTATACACCGCCTTGGCTCTCTGTAGTTGTGTGGGATCTGTAGCGCCTCTTGTTGGAACGTGTCACGCTGTCTCTTATTGTAGTTTCACCTAAACAGAATTTATACACCGGCTTGCCTCTCTGTAGTTGTGTGGGATCTGTAGCGCCTCTTGTCGGAACGTGTCACGCTGTCTCTTATTGTAGTTTCACCTAAACAGAATTTATACACCGGCTTGGCTCTCTGTAGTTGTGTGGGATCTGTAGCGCCTCTTGTCGGAACGTGTCACGCTGTCTCTTATTGTAGTTTCACCTGAACAGAATTTATACACCGGCTTGCCTCTCTGTAGTTGTGTGGGATCTGTAGCGCCTCTTGTCGGAACGTGTCACGCTGTCTCTTATTGTAGTTTCACCTGAACAGAATTTATACACCGGCTTGCCTCTCTGTAGTTGTGTGGGATCTGTAGCGCCTCTTGTCGGAACGTGTCACGCTGTCTCTTATTGTAGTTTCACCTGAACAGAATTTATACACCGGCTTGCCTCTCTGTAGTTGTGTGGGATCTGTAGCGCCTCTTGTCGGAACGTGTCACGCTGTCTCTTATTGTAGTTTCACCTGAACAGAATTTATACACCGGCTTGCCTCTCTGTAGTTGTGTGGGATCTGTAGCGCCTCTTGTCGGAACGTGTCACGCTGTCTCTTATTGTAGTTTCACCTGAACAGAATTTATACACCGGCTTGCCTCTCTGTAGTTGTGTGGGATCTGTAGCGCCTCTTGTCGGAACGTGTCACGCTGTCTCTTATTGTAGTTTCACCTGAACAGAATTTATACACCGGCTTGGCTCTCTGTAGTTGTGTGGGATCTGTAGCGCCTCTTGTTGGAACGTGTCACGCTGTCTCTTATTGTAGTTTCACCTAAACAGAATTTATACACCGGCTTGGCTCTCTGTAGTTGTGTGGGATCTGTAGCGCCTCTTGTCGGAACGTGTCACGCTGTCTCTTATTGTAGTTTCACCTGAACAGAATTTATACACCGGCTTGTGGCTCTCTGTAGTTGTGTGGGATCTGTAGCGCCTCTTGTTGGAACGTGTCACGCTGTCTCTTATTGTAGTTTCACCTAAACAGAATTTATACACCGGCTTGGCTCTCTGTAGTTGTGTGGGATCTGTAGCGCCTCTTGTTGGAACGTGTCACGCTGTCTCTTATTGTAGTTTCACCTAAACAGAATTTATACACCGCCTTGGCTCTCTGTAGTTGTGTGGGATCTGTAGCGCCTCTTGTCGGAACGTGTCACGCTGTCTCTTATTGTAGTTTCACCTAAACAGAATTTATACACCGGCTTGGCTCTCTGTAGTTGTGTGGGATCTGTAGCGCCTCTTGTTGGAACGTGTCACGCTGTCTCTTATTGTAGTTTCACCTAAACAGAATTTATACACCGGCTTGTGGCTCTCTGTAGTTGTGTGGGATCTGTAGTGCCTCTTGTCGGAACGTGTCACGCTGTCTCTTATTGTAGTTTCACCTAAACAGAATTTATACACCGCCTTGCCTCTCTGTAGTTGTGTGGGATCTGTAGCGCCTCTTGTTGGAACGTGTCACGCTGTCTCTTATTGTAGTTTCACCTAAACAGAATTTATACACCGCCTTGGCTCTCTGTAGTTGTGTGGGATCTGTAGCGCCTCTTGTCGGAACGTGTCACGCTGTCTCTTATTGTAGTTTCACCTGAACAGAATTTATACACCGCCTTGGCTCTCTGTAGTTGTGTGGGATCTGTAGTGCCTCTTGTTGGAACGTGTCTCTTAAAACGTACAGATGAATTCACGCTGCCTAGGTTATATATATCTGTACAGGATCGGTAATGCCACTAGTTGGAACGTATGCCACTGCCTTTGGACATAGTGCCTTCTATAGCATGTTTGACATCTCGTAGTCTATGCGACAGGAATGGTTTACCATAATATATCATAGCATGGTTATGTCACAAAAGTATAACTGCTTTATACATGTGTAAGACCTGTGTGGTGCACTTACAGTATAAGCACTCCCTAACTAACCCCCGCGGAGTATCATGGTTTGTACCATTTGTACTTGGAACAAGCAAGAAAAGTTATGGTGAGAGTTGTGAAAGAGCCGCCTTCTATGATATGTGCCTTTGTTGGAACATGTGTCACTGACATTGTCCGTAGTTTCCTTACAGCCTGGTTTATTTCATAGAGAGAGAGTCTATGAGTTCTGGAAGACCCTATTTGATACAATGCCCTTTGATTGAAACATGTGGCATTGTCGTTGATAGTAATTCCCTTCGTGGTTTAGGCCATGTAAATTAGGGTGATAATTATGTAAGAGCCACCACCACCAAATGCAAGGACAAGGGGCCACCACCAAATGCAAGGACAAGGGGCCACCACCAAATGCAAGGACAAGGGGCCACCACCAAATCTAAGAACAAGGGGCCACCACCAAATTTAAAGACAAGGGGCCACCACCAAATCCAAGAACAGAGGGCCACCACCAAATCTAAGGACAAGGGGCCACCACCAAATGCAAGAACAAGGGGCCACCACCAAATGCAAGAACAAGGGGCCACCACCAAATGCAAGAACAAGGGGCCACCACCAAATGCAAGAACAAGGGGCCACCACCAAATGCAAGAACAAGGGGCCACCACCAAATGCAAGAACAAGGGGCCACCACCAAATGCAAGAACAAGGGGCCACCACCAAATGCAAGAACAAGGGGCCACCACCAAATGCAAGAACAAGGGGCCACCACCAAATGCAAGGACAAGGGGCCACCACTACTGAGAGTCGACTGTATATTAAAAATCGATTGCAATATTTGTGGACAGACAGACAGACGGACAGCCAGGGAAGCAAGTTAAATAAAAGCGGCGGGGGATGATCATCACGAATTTCGAACCTAATGTGATATATTATGTAACAGCCCTTTAACGATTTTTATAAGTGTTTGCTATATTTTACATCTTCTCTAAATCCCTCGCCGCTTTAATTTTCACTCAGATACATCTAATTGTTCAATGACAGAAGATACAATATTTTATTTTTAGTGCATTTAAATAAAAGCTTTTTTAAATGTATTGTTATCTATTAAATATTTTTGTTAGTTTTTAGTCATGAAATTACAAAACTTAGAATTAAAAGTTCACTGGGGGATTAGGCCTTAAATAGATGGAGCCTGCTCGTGGCGGATTGGTCAATTCTTTGTAAGGGGCGTAACATAAGAATTAAATAAAAAGAAATATAAATATCTGTGCATTCCTGGCCATAACGTCTACCCAGAATTCTGAAAATGTGTTCACTAGCATTGTTCATTGGACTGAGTGAGTGTTAAAAATTTCGTACTTCTATGTGATCTGAAAGTATATCAAAATTAATTTACAAAATTTGAAAGGCAATTTGGAAATTTGTCAATTTCCGGCCACCGTCTATTTAAGGCCTAATTCCCAGTGAACTTTTGTTTCTAAGTTTTGGAAATTCATGACTAAAACTAACTAAATAATTAATTGATTAAAATACATTTTAAAAAAGCTTTTTTTTAAATGCACTAAAAAGAAAAAAAAAAGAAAATATTTTATATTCTGTCATTGAGAAATTAGATGTATCTGAGTGAAAATAAAAGCTGCGGGGGACGATCATATTTAGAGAAGAGGTAAAAATATAACAAACACTTATAAAAATCGCTAATCAGCTGCTACATTTCAAATCACATTAGGTTAGAAATTAATTATGATCGTCCTCCGCCGCTTTTATTTTCACTCAGATACATCTAATTGCTCAATGACAGAATATACAATTTTTTTATTTTTTACTTTTTAGTACATTTAAATAAAAGATTTTTTTAAAATGTATTTTTATCTATTATTAAACTTTAAAATGCAGTGTGTAATGTAACTGGAGGGGAAGGAAGGTCCAATGAGAATACGCCTCGGTGTCATACGAAACTCCCATTTTATTTTCAATTTATGAACACTGAAAAAGAGCCAGTCCGAAAGTTTCTGATATATTAAAATACAAAGAGCAGCGGTGTAATGACTGGTATTGCTTGTAGACATCTCGGGCTCTTGTTGAAGTAAGAGTTCATCAGGAAACTCATTAAATATGCCATCTATAGGATAAATTTTACACATCTTTCGACACTCTTACCTTTTTATTGTTTTAATTATAAAATTGCATATACCTATCGTACTGCGATAATAAAAATATTTGAAGAGGGGGCTTGGCTAATCAGAGAATGGAGAACCCTCTCAATAGTTTCGCCAAACTGGTCTCCACACCTCTCTACTATTGTGTTGGATTGTTTTTATAGATTGTATTTGTATATTAAGAGAGAAAAAGGCATCTCCTTATCGTGCAACTCAAAGTTGCTAATGGCTTGCGCCATCTATCGGAATAAATATCAACTATTCATTGATTTTTATACCGATAGATGGCGCAAGCCATCAGTAACTTTTAGTTGCACGATAAGAAGATGCCTTTTTCTTAATTTATGAACCTTATCTCTGGCCGTGTGGCCATAGAATTTCTAAAAATACCTAATATGCCTGTCAATGAAATTATATAAATACAATGTGAAAAAATAGTACAAATGTGATATTGTACTGGGATAAGGTTCATAAATTAAGAAAAGGGCATCTTCTAATCGTGCAACTAATATATGCAACTAATAATAAGGAATATTTTGAAAATAGAGCAATCCATAAATAAATCTTCAAATAAAAAGTCATATCATATAAGACATAGGTTGGCGTTCAGCCAACTGAAATATTGGTAAAATAAATAATATTTTGATCCAATATATGCCTTTTTAATTTAAAAAAAGACATATATTGGATCAAAATATAATTTATTTTACCAATATTTCAGTCGGCTGAACTCCAACCTTTAAAATGTGATAAAACCTAGATAAAGATTGGCGTTCATCCAACTGAAATATTGGTATTATAAATTACATTTTTATCCAATATATGTCTTTTTATTTAAAGATATAAGAACTGTATACATAGAATTACAAGAAATTATGCTATCGTCAAATATTATTTTTAACACAAAGCAATAACGCGCCATCTATACATATAAAATGAAAGGATTTAAAAGCACGAAAGTTTCTTTTATACATAATACAAACTTCCACTGCCCTTACTGCGATGAAAAAAATATATTGGGAGGGCTTGGCTCATCAGTGGTGAACCCTCCCAGCGGTTTCGCCAATTTAATCCACCAGACCGCTTCTCAGAGCTCTAATACTGTATTGGACGATTCTGCTTATATACGCAGCACTGAAGGATGGAATCTCAGAAATGGTTTTCAAGTTTTCACTGATGAGCCAAGAGCCCTCCAAATATATTCTTTCATCGCAGTAAGGGCAGTAGAAGTTTGTATTATGTATAAAAGAAACATCCGTGCTTTTAAATCCTTTCATTTTATATCTATTATTTTTATATAAAAACTCTTATTAGCAACAAATTCAATATACTAAAGTACACCATCTAGCTAATAAATTTGACAAATTTTGTCACTTATGGTTCTATTATTTGAATGATCAATAAAAATATGTAAAATGTATTTAGTATAGTTTCTGTATGGATGGTTGATGTTGTATTATAGTGGATTGTTGAACTG
>CP092864.1:59240216-59265962 GCA_030710605.1 Cordylochernes scorpioides
GTAGCGCCTCTTGTTGAACGTGTCACGCTGTCTCTTATTGTAGTTTCACCTAAACAGAATTTATACACCGGCCTTGTGGCTCTCTGTAGTTGTGTGGGATCTGTAGCGCCTCTTGTTGGAACGTGTCACGCTGTCTCTTATTGTAGTTTCACCTAAAAAATATTTTATACACCGGCTTGTGGCTCTCTGTAGTTGTGTGGATCTGTAGCGCCTCTTGTTGGAACGTGTCACGCTGTCTCTTATTGTAGTTTCACCTAAACAGAATTTATACACCGGCTTGTGGCTCTCTGTAGTTGTGTGGGATCTGTAGCGCCTCTTGTTGGAACGTGTCACACTGTCTCTTATTGTAGTTTCACCTAAACAGAATTTATACACCGGCTTGTGGCTCTCTGTAGTTGTGTGGATCTGTAGGGCCTCTTGTTGGAACGTGTCACGCTGTCTCTTATTGTAGTTTCACCTAAACAGAATTTATACACCGGCTTGTGGCTCTCTGTAGTTGTGTGGGATCTGTAGCGCCTCTTGTTGAACGTGTCAGCGCTGTCTCTTATTGTAGTTTCACCTAAACAGAATTTTACACCGGCTTGTGGCTCTCTGTAGTTGTGTGGGATCTGTAGCCGCCTCTTGTTGGAAACGTGTCTCGCTGTCTCTTATTGTAGTTTCACCTAAACAAATTTATACACCGGCTTGTGCCTCTCTGTAGTTTGTGTGGGATCTGTAGCGCCTCTTGTTGGAACGTTCAGCGCTGTCTCTTATTGTAGTTTCACCTAAAACAGAATTTATACACCGGCTTGTGGCTCTCTGTAGTTGTGGTGGGATCTGTAGCGCCTCTATTGGAACGTGTCACGCTGTCTCTTATTGTAGTTTCACCTAAACAGAATTTATACACCGCTTGTGGCTCTCTGTAGTTGTGTGGGATCTGTAGCGCCTCTTGTTGAAACGTGTCACGCTGTCTCTTATTGTAGTTTCACCTAAACAGAATTTATACACCGGCTTGTGCTCTCTGTAGTTGTGTGGGATCTGTAGCGCCTCTTGTTGGAACGTATGGCGCTGACTCTTATTGTAGTTTCACCTAAACAGAATTATACACCGGCTTGTGGCTCTCTGTAGTTGTGTGGGATCTGTAGCGCCTCTTGTTGGAACGTGTCACGCTGTCTCTTATTGTAGTTTCACCTAAAACAGAATTTATACACCGGCTTGTGGCTCTCTGTAGTTGTGTGGGATCTGTAGCGCCTCTTGTTGGAACGTGTCACGCTGTCCTCTTATTGTAGTTTCACCTAAACAGAATTTATACACCGGCTTGTGCTCTCTGTAGTTGTGTGGGGATCTGTAGCGCCTCTTGTTGGAACGTGTCACGCTGTCTCTTATTGTAGTTTCACCTAAACAGAATTTATACACACCGGCTTGTGGCTCTCTGTAATTGTGTGGGATCTGTAGCGCTCTTGTTGGAACGTGTCACAACTGTCTCTTATTGTAGTTTCACCTAAACAGAATTTATACACCGGCTTGTGGGCTCTCTGTAGTTGTGTGGGATCTGTAGCGCCTCCTTGTTGGAACGTGTCACGCTGTCTCTTATTGTAGTTTCACCTAAAACAGAATTTATACACCGGCTTTGGCTCTCTGTAGTTGTGTGGGATCTGTAGCGCCTCTTGTTGGAACGTGTCACTCTGTCTCTTATTGTAGTTTTCACCTAAACAGAATTTATAACACCGGCTTGTGGCTCTCTTGTATTGTGGTGGGATCTGTAGCGCCTCTTGTTGGAACGTTATAGCGCTGTCTCTTATTGTAGTTTCACCTAAACAGAATTTTATACACCGGCTTGGCTCTCTGTAAGTGTGTGGGATCTGTAGCGCCTCTTGTTGGAACGTATGGCGCTGTCTCTTATTGTAGTTTCACCTAAACAGAATTTATACATCGGCTTGTGGCTCTCTGTAGTTGTGTGGGATCTGTAGCGCCTCTTGTTGGAACGTATGGCGCTGTCTCTTATTGTAGTTTCACCTAAACAGAATTTATACATCGGCTGTGGCTCTCTGTAGTTGTGTGGGGATCTGTAGCGCTCTTGTGGAACGTATGGCGCTGTCTCTTATTGTAGTTTTCACCTACACAGAATTTTATACACCGGCTTGTGGCTCTCTGTAGTTGTGTGGGATCTGTAGCGCCTCTTGTTGGAACGTGTCACGCTGTCTCTTATTGTAGTTTCACTCTAAACAGAATTTATACACCGGCTTGTGGCTCTCTGTAGTTGTGTGGGATCTGTAGCGCCTCTTGTTGGAACGTGTCACACTGTCTCTTATTGTAGTTTCACCTAATCAGAATTTATACACCGGCTTGTGGCTCTCTGTAGTTGTGTGGGATCTGTAGCGCCTCTTGTTGGAACGTGTCACGCTGTCTCTTATTGTAGTTTCACCTAAACAGAATTTATACACCGGCTTGTGGCTCTCTGTAGTTGTGTGGATCTGTAGCGCGCCTCTTGTTGGAACGTGTCACACTGTCTCTTATTGTAGTTTCACCTAACAGAATTTATACACCGGCTTGTGGCTCTCTGTAGTTGTGTGGGATCTGTAGCGCCTCTTGTTGGAACGTGTCACGCTGTCTCTTATTGTAGTTTCACCTAAACAGAATTTATACACCGGCTTGGCTCTCTGTAGTTGTGTGGGATCTGTAGCGCCTCTTGTTGGAACGTATGGCGCTGTCTCTTATTGTAGTTTCACCTAAACAGAACTTATACACCGGCTTGTGGCTCTCTGTAGTTGTGTGGGATCTGTAGCGCCTCTTGTTGGAACGTGTCACGCTGTCTCTTATTGTAGTTTCACCTAAACAGAATTTATACACCGGCTTGTGGCTCTCTGTAGTTGTGTGGGATCTGTAGCGCCTCTTGTTGGAACGTGTCACGCTGTCTCTTATTGTAGTTTCACCTAAACAGAATTTATACACCGGCTTGTGGCTCTCTGTAGTTGTGTGGGATCTGTAGCGCCTCTTGTTGGAACGTGTCACGCTGTCTCTTATTGTAGTTTCACCTAAACAGAATTTATACACCGGCTTGTGGCTCTCTGTAGTTGTGTGGGATCTGTAGCGCCTCTTGTTGGAACGTGTCACACTGTCTCTTATTGTAGTTTCACCTAAACAGAATTTATACACCGGCTTGTGGCTCTCTGTAGTTGTGTGGGATCTGTAGGGCCTCTTGTTGGAACGTGTCACGCTGTCTCTTATTGTAGTTTCACCTAAACAGAATTTATACACCGGCTTGTGGCTCTCTGTAGTTGTGTGGGATCTGTAGCGCCTCTTGTTGGAACGTATGGCGCTGTCTCTTATTGTAGTTTCACCTAAACAGAATTTATACACCGGCTTGTGGCTCTCTGTAGTTGTGTGGATCTGTAGCGCCTCTTGTTGGAACGTGTCACGCTGTCTCTTATTGTAGTTTCACCTAAACACAATTTATACACCGGCTTGTCTCTCTGTAGTTGTGTGGGATCTGTAGCGCCTCTTGTTGGAACGTATGGCGCTGTCCTCTTATTGTAGTTTCACCTAAACAGAATTTATACACCGGCTTGTGGCTCTCTGTAGTTGTGTGGGATCTGTAGCGCCTCTTGTTGGAACGTGTCACGCTGTCTCTTATTGTAGTTTCACCTAAACAGAATTTATACACCGGCTTGTGGCTCTCTGTAGTTGTGTGGGATCTGTAGCGCCTCTTGTTGGAACGTATGGCGCTGTCTCTTATTGTAGTTTCACCTAAACAGAATTTATACACCGGCTTGTGCTCTCTGTAGTTGTGTGGGATCTGTAGCGCCTCTTGTTGGAACGTATGGCGCTGTCTCTTATTGTAGTTTCACCTAAACAGAATTTATACACCGGCTTGTGGCTCTCTGTAGTTGTGTGGGATCTGTAGCGCCTCTTGTTGGAACGTATGGCGCTGTCTCTTATTGTAGTTTCACCTAAACAGAATTTATACACCGGCTTGTGGCTCTCTGTAGTTGTGTGGGATCTGTAGCGCCTCTTGTTGGAACGTGTCAGCGCTGTCTCTTATTGTAGTTTCACCTAAACAGAATTTATACACCGGCTTGTGGCTCTCTGTAGTTGTGTGGGATCTGTAGCGCCTCTTGTTGGAACGGTATGCGCTGTCTCTTATTGTAGTTTCACCTAAACAGAATTTATACACCGGCTTGTGGCTCTCTGTAGTTGTGTGGGATCTGTAGCGCCTCTTGTTGGAACGTGTCACGCTGTCTCTTATTGTAGTTTCACCTAAACAGAATTTATACACCGGCTTGTGGCTCTCTGTAGTTGTGTGGGATCTGTAGCGCCTCTTGTTGGAACGTGTCACGCTGTCTCTTATTGTAGTTTCACCTAAACAGAATTTATACACCGGCTTGGCTCTCTGTAGTTGTGTGGGATCTGTAGCGCCTCTTGTTGGAACGTGTCACGCTGTCTCTTATTGTAGTTTCACCTAAACAGAATTTATACACCGGCTTGTGGCTCTCTGTAGTTGTGTGGGATCTGTAGCGCCTCTTGTTGGAACGTGTCACGCTGTCTCTTATTGTAGTTTCACCTAAACAGAATTTATACACCGGCTTGTGGCTCTCTGTAGTTGTGTGGGATCTGTAGCGCCTCTTGTTGGAACGTATGGCCGCTGTCTCTTATTGTAGTTTCACCTAAACAGAATTTATACACCGGCTTGTGGCTCTCTGTAGTTGTGTGGGATCTGTAGCGCCTCTTGTGGAACGTGTCACGCTGTCTCTTATTGTAGTTTCACCTAACAGAATTTATACACCGGCTTGGCTCTCTGTAGTTGTGTGGGATCTGTAGCGCCTCTTGTTGGAACGTATGGCGCTGTCTCTTATTGTAGTTTCACCTAAACAGAATTATACACCGGCTTTGGCTCTCTGTAGTTGTGTGGGATCTGTAGCGCCTCTTGTTGGAACGTGTCACGCTGTCTCTTATTGTAGTTTCACCTAAACAGAATTTATACACCGGCTTGGCTCTCTGTAGTTGTGTGGGATCTGTAGCGCCTCTTGTTGGAACGTGTCACGCTGTCTCTTATTGTAGTTTCACCTAAACAGAATTTATACACCGGCTTGTGGCTCTCTGTAGTTGTGTGGGATCTGTAGCGCCTCTTGTTGGAACGTGTCACGCTGTCTCTTATTGTAGTTTCACCTAAACAGAATTTATACACCGGCTTGTGGCTCTCTGTAGTTGTGTGGGATCTGTAGCGCCTCTTGTTGGAACGTGTCACGCTGTCTCTTATTGTAGTTTCACCTAAACAGAATTTATACACCGGCTTGTGGCTCTCTGTAGTTGTGTGGGATCTGTAGCGCCTCTTGTTGGAACGTATGCGCTGTCTCTTATTGTAGTTTCACCTAAACAGAATTTATACACCGGCTTGTGGCTCTCTGTAGTTGTGTGGGATCTGTAGCGCCTCTTGTTGGAACGTGTCACGCTGTCTCTTATTGTAGTTTCACCTAAACAGAATTTATACACCGGCTTGTGGCTCTCTGTAGTTGTGTGGGATCTGTAGCGCCTCTTGTTGGAACGTGTCACGCTGTCTCTTATTGTAGTTTCACCTAAACAGAATTTATACACCGGCTTGGGCTCTCTGTAGTTGTGTGGGATCTGTAGCGCCTCTTGTTGGAACGTGTCACGCTGTCTCTTATTGTAGTTTCACCTAAACAGAATTTATACACCGGCTTGGGCTCTCTGTAGTTGTGTTGGGATCTGTAGCGCCTCTTGTTGGAACGTGTCACGCTGTCTCTTATTGTAGTTTCACCTAAACAGAATTTATACACCGGCTTGTGGCTCTCTGTAGTTGTGTGGGATCTGTAGCGCCTCTTGTTGGAACGTCTCACGCTGTCTCTTATTGTAGTTTCACCTAAACAGAATTTATACACCGCTTGGGCTCTCTGTAGTTGTGTGGGATCTGTAGCGCCTCTTGTTGGAACGTGTCACGCTGTCTCTTATTGTAGTTTCACCTAAACAGAATTTATACACCGGCTTGTGGCTCTCTGTAGTTGTGTGGGATCTGTAGCGCCTCTTGTTGGAACGTGTCACGCTGTCTCTTATTGTAGTTTCACCTAAACAGAATTTATACACCGGCTTGTGGCTCTCTGTAGTTGTGTGGGATCTGTAGCGCCTCTTGTTGGAACGTGTCACGCTGTCTCTTATTGTAGTTTCACCTAAACAGAATTTATACACCGGCTTGTGGCTCTCTGTAGTTGTGTGGGATCTGTAGCGCCTCTTGTTGGAACGTGTCACGCTGTCTCTTATTGTAGTTTCACCTAAACAGAATTTATACACCGGCTTGGGCTCTCTGTAGTTGTGTGGGATCTGTAGCGCCTCTTGTTGGAACGTGTCGCTGTCTCTTATTGTAGTTTCACCTAAACAGAATTTATACACCGGCTTGTGGCTCTCTGTAGTTGTGTGGGATCTGTAGCGCCTCTTGTTGGAACGTGTCACGCTGTCTCTTATTGTAGTTTCACCTAAACAGATTTATACACCGGCTTGGCTCTCTGTAGTTGTGTGGGATCTGTAGCGCCTCTTGTTGGAACGTCTCACGCTGTCTCTTATTGTAGTTTCACCTAAACAGAATTTATACACCGGCTTGTGGCTCTCTGTAGTTGTGTGGGATCTGTAGCGCCTCTTGTTGGAACGTATGGCCGCTGTCTCTTATTGTAGTTTCACCTAAACAGAATTTATACACCGGCTTGGCTCTCTGTAGTTGTGTGGGATCTGTAGCGCCTCTTGTTGGAACGTGTCACGCTGTCTCTTATTGTAGTTTCACCTAAACAGAATTTATACACCGGCTTGTGGCTCTCTGTAGTTGTGTGGGATCTGTAGCGCCTCTTGTTGGAACGTGTCACGCTGTCTCTTATTGTAGTTTCACCTAAACAGAATTTATACACCGGCTTTGGCTCTCTGTAGTTGTGTGGGATCTGTAGCGCCTCTTGTTGGAACGTGTCCGCTGTCTCTTATTGTAGTTTCACCTAAACAGAATTTATACACCGGCTTGTGGCTCTCTGTAGTTGTGTGGGATCTGTAGCGCCTCTTGTTGGAACGTGTCACGCTGTCTCTTATTGTAGTTTCACCTAAACAGAATTTATACACCGGCTTGGCTCTCTGTAGTTGTGTGGGATCTGTAGCGCCTCTTGTTGGAACGTGTCACGCTGTCTCTTATTGTAGTTTCACCTAAACAGAATTTATACACCGCTTGGCTCTCTGTAGTTGTGTGGATCTGTAGCGCCTCTTGTTGGAACGTGTCACGCTGTCTCTTATTGTAGTTTCACCTAAACAGAATTTATACACCGGCTTGGCTCTCTGTAGTTGTGTGGGATCTGTAGCGCCTCTTGTTGGAACGTGTCACGCTGTCTCTTATTGTAGTTTCACCTAAACAGAATTTATACACCGGCTTGGCTCTCTGTAGTTGTGTGGGATCTGTAGCGCCTCTTGTTGGAACGTGTCACGCTGTCTCTTATTGTAGTTTCACCTAAACAGAATTTATACACCGGCTTGTGGCTCTCTGTAGTTGTGTGGGATCTGTAGCGCCTCTTGTTGGAACGTGTCACGCTGTCTCTTATTGTAGTTTCACCTAAACAGAATTTATACACCGGCTTGGCTCTCTGTAGTTGTGTGGGATCTGTAGCGCCTCTTGTTGGAACGTGTCACGCTGTCTCTTATTGTAGTTTCACCTAAACAGAATTTATACACCGGCTTGGGCTCTCTGTAGTTGTGTGGGATCTGTAGCGCCTCTTGTTGGAACGTGTCACGCTGTCTCTTATTGTAGTTTCACCTAAACAGAATTTATACACCGGCTTGGCTCTCTGTAGTTGTGTGGGATCTGTAGCGCCTCTTGTTGGAACGTGTCACGCTGTCTCTTATTGTAGTTTCACCTAAACAGAATTTATACACCGCTTGTGGCTCTCTGTAGTTGTGTGGGATCTGTAGCGCCTCTTGTTGGAACGTGTCACGCTGTCTCTTATTGTAGTTTCACCTAAACAGAATTTATACACCGGCTTGGCTCTCTGTAGTTGTGTGGGATCTGTAGCGCCTCTTGTTGGAACGTTGTCGCTGTCTCTTATTGTAGTTTCACCTAAACAGAATTTATACACCGGCTTGTGCTCTCTGTAGTTGTGTGGGATCTGTAGCGCCTCTTGTTGGAACGTGTCACGCTGTCTCTTATTGTAGTTTCACCTAAACAGAATTTATACACCGGCTTGTGGCTCTCTGTAGTTGTGTGGGATCTGTAGCGCCTCTTGTTGGAACGTGTCACGCTGTCTCTTATTGTAGTTTCACCTAAACAGAATTTATACACCGGCTTGGCTCTCTGTAGTTGTGTGGGATCTGTAGCGCCTCTTGTTGGAACGTGTCACAGCTGTCTCTTATTGTAGTTTCACCTAAACAGAATTTATACACCGGCTTGTGGCTCTCTGTAGTTGTGTGGGATCTGTAGCGCCTCTTGTTGGAACGTGTCACGCTGTCTCTTATTGTAGTTTCACCTAAACAGAATTTATACACCGGCTTGGCTCTCTGTAGTTGTGTGGGATCTGTAGCGCCTCTTGTTGGAACGTGTCACGCTGTCTCTTATTGTAGTTTCACCTAAACAGAATTTATACACCGGCTTGTGGCTCTCTGTAGTTGTGTGGGATCTGTAGCGCCTCTTGTTGGAACGTATGGCGCTGTCTCTTATTGTAGTTTCACCTAAACAGAATTTATACACCGGCTTGTGGCTCTCTGTAGTTGTGTGGGATCTGTAGCGCCTCTTGTTGGAACGTATGGCGCTGTCTCTTATTGTAGTTTCACCTAAACAGAATTTATACACCGGCTTGGCTCTCTGTAGTTGTGTGGGATCTGTAGCGCCTCTTGTTGGAACGTGTCACGCTGTCTCTTATTGTAGTTTCACCTAAACAGAATTTATACACCGGCTTGTGGCTCTCTGTAGTTGTGTGGGATCTGTAGCGCCTCTTGTTGGAACGTATGGCGCTGTCTCTTATTGTAGTTTCACCTAAACAGAATTTATACACCGGCTTGGCTCTCTGTAGTTGTGTGGGATCTGTAGCGCCTCTTGTTGGAACGTGTCACGCTGTCTCTTATTGTAGTTTCACCTAAACAGAATTTATACACCGGCTTGGCTCTCTGTAGTTGTGTGGGATCTGTAGCGCCTCTTGTTGGAACGTGTCACGCTGTCTCTTATTGTAGTTTCACCTAAACAGAATTTATACACCGGCTTGTGGCTCTCTGTAGTTGTGTGGGATCTGTAGCGCCTCTTGTTGGAACGTATGGCGCTGTCTCTTATTGTAGTTTCACCTAAACAGAATTTATACACCGGCTTGGCTCTCTGTAGTTGTGTGGGATCTGTAGCGCCTCTTGTTGGAACGTGTCACGCTGTCTCTTATTGTAGTTTCACCTAAACAGAATTTATACACCGCTTGTGGCTCTCTGTAGTTGTGTGGGATCTGTAGCGCCTCTTGTTGGAACGTGTCACGCTGTCTCTTATTGTAGTTTTACCTAAACAGAATTTATACACCGCCTTGGCTCTCAGTAGTTGTGTGGGATCTGTAGCGCCTCTTGTCGGAACGTGTCACGCTGTCTCTTATTGTAGTTTCACCTAAACAGAATTTATACACCGCCTTGGCTCTCTGTAGTTGTATAGGATCGAGTAGTGCCTCTTGTTGGAACGTGTCTCTTATAATCTAAAGAAGAATTTACGCTGCCTAGGTTCTATATATCTGTACAGGATCGGTAGTGCCACTAGTTGGAACTTATGCCACTGCCTTTGGGCATAGTGCCTTCTATAGCATTTTTGACATCTCGTAGTCTATGCGACAGGAATGGTTTACCATAACATATCATAGCATTGGTTATGTCACAAAAGTATAACTGCTTTATACATGTGTAAGACCTGTGTGGTGCACTTACAGTATAAGCACTCCCTAACTAACCCCCGCGGAGTATCATGGTTTGTACCATTTGTACTTGAAACAAGCAAGAAAAGTTATGGTGAGAGTTGTGCAAGAGCCGCCTTCTATGAGATGTGCCTTTGTTGGAACATGTGTCACTGACATTGTCCTTAGTTTCCTTACAGCCTGGTTTATTTCATAGAGAGAGAGTCCATGAGTTCTGGAGGACCCTATTTGATACAATGCCCTTTGATTGAAACATGTGGCATTGTCGTTGATAGTAATTCCCTTCGTGGTTTACGCCATGTAAATTAGGGTGATAATTATGTAAGAGCCACCACCACCAAATGCAAGGACAAGGGGCCACCACCAAATGCAAGGACAAGGGGCCACCACTAAATGCAAGGACAAGGGGCCACCACCAAATATAAGAACAAGGGGCCACCACCAAATCTAAAGACAAGGGGCCACCACCAAATCCAAGAACAGAGCGCCACCACCAAATCCAAGAACAGAGGGCCACCACCAAATCTAAGAACAGAGGGCCACCACCAAATCTAAGGACAAGGGGCCACCACCAAATGCAAGGACAAGGGGCCACCACCAAATCCAAGAACAGAGCGCCACCACCAAATCCAAGAACAGAGGGCCACCACCAAATCTAAGAACAGAGGGCCACCACCAAATCTAAGGACAAGGGGCCACCACCAAATGCAAGAACAAGGGGCCACCACCAAATGCAAGAACAAGGGGCCACCACCAAATGCAAGAACAAGGGGCCACCACCAAATGCAAGGACAAGGGGCCACCACTACTGAGAGTCGACTGTATATTAAAAATCGATTGCAATATTTGTGGATAGACAGACAGACGGACAGCCAGGGAAGCAAGTTAAATAAAAGCGGCGGGGGATGATCATCACGAATTTCGAACCTAATGTGATATATTATGTAACAGCCCTTTAACGATTTTTATAAGTGTTTGCTGTATTTTACCTCTTCTCTAAATCCCTCGCCGCTTTAATTTTCACTCAGAAACATCTAATTGCTCAATGACAGAAGATACAATATTTTATTTTTAGTGCATTTAAATAAAAGCTTTTTTTAAATGTATTGTTATCTATTAATTATTTTTGTTAGTTTTTAGTCATGAAATTACAAAACTTAGAATTAAAAGTTCACTGGGGGATTAGGCCTTAAATAGATGGAAGCCTGCTCGTGGCGGATTGGTCAATTCTTTGTAAGGGGCGTAACATAAGAATTAAATAAAAAGAAATATAAATATCTGTGCATTCCTGGCCATAACGTCTACCCAGAATTCTGAAAATGTGTTCACTAGCATTCTTCATTGGACTGAGTGAGTGTTAAAAGTTTCGTACTTCTATGTGATCTGAAAGTTTATCAAAATTAATTTACAAAATTTGAAAGGCAATTTGGAAATTTGTCAACTTCCGTCTATTTAAGGCCTAATCCCCAGTGAACTTTTGATTCTAAGTTTTAGAAATTCATGACTAAAAACTAACTAAATAATTAATAGATTAAAATACATTTTAAAAAAGCTTTTTTTAATGCACTAAAAAGAAAATATTTTATATTCTGTCATTAAGAAATTAGATGTATCTGAGTGAAAATAAAAGCGGCGGGGGATGATCATATTTAGAGAAGAGGTAAAAATATAGCAAACACTTATAAAAATCGCTAATCAGCTGCTACATTTCAAATCACATTAAGTTAGAAATTAATGATAATCGTCCTCCGCCGCTTTTATTTTCACTCAGATACATCTAATTGCTCAATGACAGAATATGCATTTTTTTATTTTTTACTTTTTAGTACATTTAAATAAAAGATTTTTCAAAATGTATTTTTATCTATTATTAAACTTAAAAATGCAGTGTGTAATGTAACTGGAGGGGAAGGAAGGTCCAATGGGAATACGCCTCGGTGTTATACGAAACCCCCATTTTATTTTAAATTTATGAACACTGAAAAAGAGACAGCCCGAAAGCTTCTGATAAAATACAAAGAGCTGCGGTGTAATGACTGGTATTGCTTGTAGACATCTCGGGCTCTTGTTGAAGTAAGAGTTCATCATGAAACTCATTAAATATGCCATCTATAGGATAAATTTTACACATCTTTCGACACTCTTACCTTTTTATTGTTTTAATTATAAAATTGCATATACCTATCGTACTGCGATAATAAAAATATTTGAAGAAGGGGCTTGGCTAATAAGAGAGAATGGAGAACCCTCTCAATAATTTCACCAAACTGGTCTCCACACCTCTCTACTATTGTGTTGGATTGTTTTTATAGATTGTATTTGTATATTAAGAGGGAAAAAGGCATCTCCTTATCGTGCAACTGAAAGTTGCTAATGGCTTGCGCCATCTATCGGACTAAATATCAACTATTCATTGATTTTTAATTATTCAAGAACTGGCCAAATACCCATTCTTGATTCCAATTCTGGAATAATTAAAAATGAATGAATAGTTGATATTTATAACGATAGATGGCGCAAGCCATCAATAACTTTTAGTTGCACGATAAGAAGATGCCTTTTTCTTAATTTATGAACCTTATCTCTGGCCGTGTGGCCATAGATTTTCTAAAAATACCTAATATGCCTGTCAATGAAATTATATAAATACAATGTGAAAAAATAGTACAAATGTGACATTGTACTGGGATAAGGTTCATAAATTAAGAAAAGGGCATCTTCTAATCGTGCAACTAATATATGCAACTAATAATAAGGAATATTTTGAAAATAGAGCAATCCGTAAATAAATATTTAAATAAAAAGGCATATATTGGATCAAAATATCATTTATTTTACCAATATTTCAGTTGGCTAAATGCCAACCTTTATAATGTTATAAAACCTTGATAAAGGTTGGCGTTCAGCTAACTGAAATATTGGTAAAATAAATTATATTTTGATCCAATATATGCCTTTTTATTTAAAGATATAAGAACTGTATACATAGAATTACAAGAAATTACGTTACCGGCAAATATTATTTTTAACACAAAGCAATAACGCGCCATCTATACATATAAAATGGAAGGATTTAAAAGCACGAATGTTTCTTTTATACATAATACAAACTTCTACTGCCCTTACTGCGATGAAAAAATATATTGGGAGGGCTTGGCTCATCAATGGTAAACCCTCCCAGCGGTTTCGCCAATTTAATCCACCAGACCGCTTCTCAGAGCTCTAATACTGTATTGGATCATTCTGCTTATATACGCAGCACTGAAGGATGGAATCTCAGAAATGGTTTTCAAGTTTTCACTGATGAGCCAAGAGCCCTCCCAATATATTTTTTCATCACAGTAAGGACAGAAGTTTGTATTATGTATAAAAGAAACATTCGTGCTTTTAAATCCTTTCATTTTATATATATTATTTTATATAAAAACTCTTATTACCAACAATATATCAAAGTACACCATCTAGCGAATAAATTTGACACATTTTGTCATTTATGATTCTATTATTTGAATAATCAATAAAAATATGGAAAATGTATTTAGTAAACTTAGTTTCTGTATGGATAATTGATGTTGTATTATAGTAGATTGTTGAACTGATTTAACTTATTTTTAGTATCAATTAGATTATTTATATTTTCTCAATTATATCTCTAAATTACCCTCTTTTTATAGTATATTAATATGAAGTCAATTTTAAACTTATATAGATGTTGATTCCTTCATTAGTGTGTCATTATTAATAATCTTTTATAAGAAAAAAATTAAAATAAAAAGCCAATTGTTGATAAAGAGGAAAACGTTACTTTTGTTTCCTTAACTAGCTTTGTATAATTTTATGATATTTTTTTGTATAGTTTATGATTAAATTTAAACGAGATATTTGATTTTTTGTGAAGATTGGTTAAAGCATGAAAAAACTTTCTAGTAATAATTTTCAGCTGAATTGCTTCCAATTTCAAATTGTCTCCCCCCCCCCTTCCCTTGAGGGGACCTCAAGCATCTTCCATTATATAAAAGCCTACGAAACTATCAAAAATGAAACGATTTTTTTTATCTAAAGTAATTTATCAGTCTTCATCCAATGGTCAGCTTCCCCTTCTAGAAATTTGTTCAAAACTCGCTATTCTTACAAACCAAAAAAAGAAAACTCACTAATTTTGTATTCCTAAAAGTTTCTGTGTAAACATCTAATCAAGATTTGATTTAGTGAATTTTAAATTAATCTGTTTATTATTGAATACATCGATGAAATAATAAACTTTTTACTTTTGATCGATGAATGGCACATTAAGGAAGATTCTTTGATTAAAAATGATTAATTATAAACATTTATTTTCTTGTATGCTAACAAAAAGATCATTTGTTATGATTGATAGCGAAATGTCTGAATCTTTACGCAGAATTATCACTTCAACAATGTTTCTGCCACTGGTAACTTTTCCTTGATTAGACTCACAAGATTTTATGATTTGTTTGCTGGAACTCTCTATGAATCGAATACCTTCTTCTCTCTATCTGTTTCTCTTTTTTCTTTGGATGAATAAATGGTCACAGCTCTGACTATGATATCACTTGCTGGCTTTTCGGTTTTACCAAGACACACTGGTGTTACTAAGTGGTACCTGTGCACCACTCTGCAGAACGATCGAAACATGGTGCAAAATGTGTTGATGCCTATTTCAACAGGAAAATATTTCCTTCCTCTCATTTAGAAAAGAATTACACTTTTTGTGTCAATAATAAATACTATTCTTTAAAAAGATATTCTTCTAAAGAAGGCCTTTATAAAAATAGTTTTGACAAAGATGAACTCAAAGAAATACAACTGCCTTATGAGGAAATCCCTCTCAAGATCCCTTATAATATCTCAAGATGAAGAAATGATCTAAATTTTGATGTATTCGCTTCCGTCTTGAATATTTCATGGTGCTCGTATCTTCCTAATATCTACCGAGAAACAGACAAGTTCCTGAAATTGCAAAAATTCTTTAAAATAAATCTTTGAATGATATCTTTATAATATCCACATCTTATTTTATGAAAATTTATTAATAATCATTCTTCAGACCATTTCAACAATCAAGTTTGATCAAGAAGAGAATTATAAAATATATAAAAAGGCTTTTAGAAACTATTCAAGCAAACCTGAAACACCATATAATATATGCCAGAAAATAGCTTACAATTGATTGTTTGAACTCTACCAATTGACAAGTTTGATATATATATATCTATTATTCCTGTAGAAGGGCAGCTTACGCCCGAAAGCTCGAATTTATTTTTCAAATAAAGAAACTTATCCTTTTTGAATCTTTTCGTTATTATAAGTTTGATATATCTCGATCCAGAATACGGATATCAACAAAAAAGAAAGAAATAGAAGATATTTTCTTCAACAAACTGCTATTATTTATAAAAGATAAAGTCATAAAATATAATCGACCGAGATGATTTTCCACGTGGTGTAAAAACTTCTATTATATCAAGTTATTTTTCTTTTCAGTCAGAATACTGAAGTATTCACAGAGAAGCCGTTGGCGCTGTAGGGATTACAAGTTGACAAGAACCAAGCTGAGAATTTTGTATCCCTGTGATGGAGTCGCCACCATGTCACAGCTTGTCGTCAATTTCTGCCAGAAGAGCCAACGTACATCTTGGTAAGATTTATTCTTTTCTAAATTCTTGCTAATATTTATATAACCTCGATGTAACGTTATATTCAACAAAGCTATCAAAACCCGATGGAATCTGTTTAGAGCATAAAATTATTACAAATGAAACATTTACTTTCTCTAGTTAATATTTTATCTTGATATAAATGCGCACAAAGTGTCACACAATTATTTAATCCTATACTATACTACACTATACTAATAATGAAGATCAACTCTTGGAAAAGGTATTTTAAACAATTATGGAAAGACATAATATATGAGAGCTATAATAGATGTCGCGCTAATTAATCATATTTACAATACTTTGTTGAGTCAATCAGTAATTAATTGATATGAATCATGAGTTTAATGTCTTCTTCTTCTTTCTTATCTCCACTCAATCATATTAGGGTATCAGGTTGTGACCCTTGATGGTGTCTGTTTGACAACCATCATGACTGGGTGAAGTAGAATGCGTCTACCTTTGTCATTAAGACTGGGAGCACTACTCAGTGGCAGGCCGACTTAGCTCCAAAAGAAATGGCCGCCTCTAACATGAGGAACAGACGCCATGTACAGCGGCTCCTAACATGGAGTACAAACGCTGCTCATCCTGTATCCCTGGATTTGGGAGCCCTACAGAGTACTATCAGCCGGGCCAGCTGAACCCAGGTTTTTTACCGAGCTTGTTACTGAACCCCCAACTCCTTTTTCATCCGGGCTTGGGACCGGCAAAGGCGGAGTTGATGAGTTTAATGTACCTATGTTAAATGTAATTTATTTGTGCTCGTTGTATTTTCACCTGACAAAATTAGGATCTCTACTTTCAAACTCCTTAAAAGTGCTCAAGACAATTCGCTAGAAAATGCTAGTGCAGGGGTCGGCAAACTGCGGCCCGCGAGTCACATGCGGTTCTTTGTATGAGAAGCTGCGGGTCTTTATATAGTTCCATACGCAAATATTATTTATGTGAGTACTATTTATTGTTGGCAAGAAAAACATTTATGGCTCTTCAAAAACTTTGAAATTTTGTACATTGTCATTTTTTACTCTTCCCACTCAAAAGTTTGCTGACCTCTGTGCTAGGGTGTTAGCGCCAGTAATTTCCGATGCTAGGTAAAACATACAAACTATCTGAAATAATGAACAAGATATCTTCAGAAAGTCTTTTCAACCTTTTATAAGCCAGAAAAAGACATTTGTGCGATGCGAATTCTATCCAATATTTTCGAAATATTTATATCAAAGCCAATTGATATTTAAAACATAACACATACACATTTTAAATTTTCTTTTTTTTTATTATAAATTATGTTTTCAACAAATTATTATATTGATTATCTGGTACTTTTTGATATATACAAACATATAGTTCTGAATAAAATTCTGGATTGTTTAACCAGGTGACAACGATCTGCCTCTAAAATCCTTTGTAATTATTTCTTTGATATTTCATTTAACTTGTCTAATTATCTTAAAGATAGAGGATGCCTCTTCTCTGGCAGGCGCTTCCATGGTTCTTTAAAATAAAAGACCCTTCGGCCAATAAATTGTTTTTATTTTGTCAACATTTCGACAAAAATCTTTTGTCCTCCTCAGGAAAAAAAACATATTAAAGCATTTATCAAGGCGTTAAAAATGTATCTGAGGTTGCAAAATACGTTCTCCTTTCAACTTCAGCTACATTTTTAAAGCCTTGCCAAATGCTTTAATTTGTTTCCTGGCGAGAACAAAAGATTTTCGTCGAAACGTTGAGAATTTTTTTTTTTAATTCTAGCCAAAGGGTCTTTTATTTTAAAGAACTATGTATAAGCCGGCCAGGCAACTTTTATCTTCATGATAATTTTTAAAGGTCTTTGTTTTAAATTCATAAAGAGGAATTATATTTAAGAATAAAGTTGTTCCATAAGATTAATCATTTTCTAGTATTTCCTTATGGCATAGAAGGAACCACTTGGGAAATTGTAGAAAAAAACAAGACATGGAACGTTACCACATAGTACTGAATCACTTAAGAATCATTCCTACATTTTTTGCTACTCACAAATTCGTGGAATGCATAATTTAATAACTATGCCTTTATCAAATAAAAAAAGTATTTCTTCCACAAGCGCATTCACAATTATTAAGATTTCGAAATAACTTGGTAGTTCCTTTGCAACATTGTCTCATCATCAGAAGGGGTTTCTTTCATAGAGAAGCACGTTTTTCCTGAATGGATGGCATTGTCTACTTATGTAAGCTAAAGGCGATATCTATTCTATACTGGTATGGTAGAGACGTTGAGGACACTTGGAACGAAGAAAAAGAATCAAATGTTCCTGAAAGAACCCAAAGAGTATCAAAGTCTTCTTTCCTTGCTGTCGGATTGATTCAATGTGCATAAATAAAATATTTAAATGTAATTCTACTATCCAAAAAGCTTATGTCCATAGTTTGCTCAAATACCATATCTAAGATTCCACCCTTCAATGTAGCATATAAAAGCAGAATGATCCAATACAGTATTAGAGCTCTAAAGAAACGGTCTGGTAGATTAAATTGGCGAAACTGCTGGGAGGGTTCACCACTGATAAGCCAAGACTTCCCAAAAAATGTTTTAATCGCAATAAGGACATCCTATGAGTAGTGGCCACCCAGACCTCAAAGGTCCACAAGCCTGCTCAATAAGGACAGTAGAAGCTTAAATTATTTGTGAAAAGAAACATTCGCGCCTTAATGTTTACATTTGTTTTATACATAAAATGTAAGGCAATAACACGCCATATCTATATATAAGAAATTAAACTACAATAGGAGGAATCACTGGATAGCGTTTCTAAGAAGAGATAAAAGATAAAACGGCGACAAGTTTCTTTAGTAAATTAATCCAATACAATAGTAGAGAGGTCTAGAGATTAATTTGGCGAAACCGCTGAGTGGGTTCACTACTGATGAGCCAAGCCCTCTCATTCAATAACTCATATCATTGCAGTAAGGTCTGTAGAGATAATATTTGATGATATTTAAAAGAGGCGCATTGCCAGTAAATTTATTTGTGTAAAATTTTAACAAGTTTCTTTTTTGAAGAGGTATAGGCTTGGCGAGCTGTCGGATAATAACCTCCTTCAACAGGCTGTATACGAACATAGTAATCGTTTTTGTACGACAGATCGCCAAGCCTTCTACCTTTTTCAATAAAAAAAACTTGTCGCCCCGTTATCTATTATATCTTCTTAGAGAAGAAATTAAAGTGTTAAGCACGAATGCTTCTATTTTTCATAGCGTAGTAAGGACAATAGAAGTTTGACAAATTTTACCGCAAATGTTTCTTTTGAACGAAAAACCGTGATTTTATTTTAAAGAAATATAACTATTTCTATCCTTAGGGATGAAGAGTATGAAAGGATGAATTGTGAAGAGTAATGATGAACCGAAAAATAAAAGTGTCCAGGGATGGGAATCGAACCCACAGTGTTCCGCTTACCGGGCAGATACCATGTCCACTAGGCTACCCTGGACATAACACTATGGGTTTAATTCCCATCCCTGGACACTTTTATTTTTCGGTTCATCATTACTCTTCACAATTCATCCTTTTATAATTCATCCCTAAGCATAGAAATAGTCGTTATTTCTCCTTAAAATAAAATTACGATTTTTCGTTCAAAAGAAACATTTGCGGTAAAATTTGTCACACGTCGTTCTACAATCATAAGCCACATTATATTGTGTTATAAATTAACAATAGAAGTTTGTTTTATGTATAAAAGAAGAATTCCAGAGCTTAATAGTTTTATTTCTCATACATAAAATGGCTGTAGAAAATATTTATGAGAAAGGGGTAAACGTCAGTGTAGGAATTGATGATGAACCCAGCCTACTATCGAAACCACTTAAGATAATCCTAACTATGTGTTTGAGCTGTTCACATCTATGGTCTTTCATGTTTTTGATAAATTTAATAACAATCTATCCTCTTTCTTCTTATTATTGTCCCCAGTACACGTGGTACAGGTCATGATAATCATGGTGGGTAGAAGTTAGCGACTGCTTTTACTGTAAGTGTACCACATGTCTACACATGTGAAAAACAGATAACTTCAGATTTAAAAAAAATGTTCTAATTAATATCATTATTTACCTGTTTTATAAATATATACTAGTGGAAATAGAAAGTGTTACATTCAAGAAGAATTTAATTTTTAAAAACCCAAAGAATTTGTGTAAAATTATACAAGAAAATAAGACCTAATCCAAATAATTTATTATTCTGTGACGTTTCGGTAACAGCATTGTCACCATCATCAGACATTTTTTTAATTATTATTTTGTCTGATGGTGTCAATGCTGTTGCCGAAACGTCATACACTAATAAATTATTTGGATTAGGTCTTATTTTCTTGTATTATTATCTATAATCCAAATTGTGATTTATCATTTGTGTAAAATTAATTTCTTAAGATATGTAATGAACGATTGAACTTCTTAAAATAGTTAAATTGACAAATTTTTAATTTTTAATAATTTTGTCTGTGTGTAAAATATAGATTGTTTATTCATGCCGAGTTTAATGAAATTTTATTAATTCCTTCTGAGTATAACACTTTCAACTTCCACTATAGTTTATATAAATTTACATTAAAAAAACTGCCCGTTAAAGTGAAAAAAATAATTATACGCGTCTATAATAGTTTGGAATTCTCATAACAAGTAGATAGTTTATGAAAAAAAGGGGCATTTCCTTATCGTACAACTAAAATTTGCTGATGGCTTGCGCCATCTATCGGAATAAATATAAATTATTCTCGTTGATTTTTAATTATTCCATCAGAAAATTTTAGTTGCACGATAAGGAGATGTCTTTTTTCATAATTTATGCACCTTATTCCAATTACAATATCACATTTGTACTATTTTTTCACAAGTAGATAGTTGTTTAATATTTTTAAAAAGCATTAATGTTTGTCATAAAACTAAAATAAATAAATGAAATAAGGTGAAGTCCTGGTAGCTCTTGTAGAGAGAATCCTGTCGATTAACTTTGTGATGATGAAGTGTCGACTCTCGCTATACTGTGTTAACCGAGAGGAACAGTCAGGATGTAGAGTTTTCCAGTACCTCTCTGCACCTTGGAAGACCTTTAAAAGTTCTCACAAAATACAGGCAGTCGTGGTCGAGGCAGAGTGGAAAGTTTGGGAATGTCCACACAAAAAACGAAGACACAATTGCACTAAGAAAGTTCCGTTAACAGATCAAAGTTGAGCTAGGAGCGAAAGATGGAGATAGAAGAGTTCTTACTAACTACATGTTAGTTGAGATCGACATAAGGTACGACCGACGCGGGTTTGCACTGAGGGTGAACTAAACTGTCAAGTGACTGTAAAGTGATTGTATTTATAGGTTAAAGACGGGGGCCTTATGCGCCAGGGGCGTTTCTGAGAAAAAGGGGGGCCTTTACCTGTCACCAGGTGTGAGAGGGGGCTTTGCATTCCACCAGCTGTGAACAGTGTGGGTGGTCTTGTTGTGGGAATTGTAAATCTATCTGATTTTGACGTTATGACTTCCATCTCTTGCTTAGCTCAACTCTTAAATCTATTACAGATTTTTATTTATTTATCCTGTTTGTACAAATTACATTACATATGATGATGTAAAGACACATGTCAATAATACGTATAATCATTTACAGATGTGTTTCTATTATAAAACATTAAATCTTATTATAAGTTATATACACAATATGGGGTTGTTGGTTTAAATTACCATATAAACATATAGCAAATGATTTTATTCAAGTTTCTCTATACTATTAAATATATTTTAAATATTGAGTTTCTATTTAGCAATTCGATATGAAGGTGTTTAGCTAAACTTGACTTTGTTTACGCCTCTGTTGGCTAGGAGCATAAACTCTGTGACGTGTGACTTGACAAGTTAATTAAACTATTAAATAAAAAAGCCGCATCTATTGATCGTATCCATCATCTAGTGAACTCAGGTCGATGATAAAACTGCAACACCAGCTTTGGTTAATTGAGAAGAGCCCACCTGGCTTAGTTTCAGAATTTATTTTAACGGAAAGAGAAGCGGCCCCTTTATTTTATATGCATTATATTAATACAGTTAAACCTATCTATAGCGCCCCCTCTCTTGGGACTTACCAAAATAGGGTGCTATAGAGAGGGGGTGCTATAAACAGGTCACTTTTAATGTAAATCGCATTACGTATTTAAAATCGGTCGCTATAAAGAGGAAGGCGCTATTTAGAGGGGGGCTATAGACAGGTTTAATTGTCCATAGAAGCATAGGGCGCTTCTCCCGTCAAAATAAACGTCAAAATCTGACGCCATCTATTGACCGTCGCCGCAAACTAGCGGCCTCGGGTCGGTGACAAAGCCACAACACCAACTTTGGCAAACTGAGAAGCGTCCACCTAGAGACCATGGTTTCGGGCTAATGGCCCTCGTAAGTCTAGGGCGGACTTTATTCCATGAGATCCACACGGGATCTAATGAAATCTTCACAGGTTTAATTGTATATTAATATCTTCTCGGCAAAAATGCCATCTATAAATGAATTAATATGCTAAACTCCGATGTGTAATCACTTTAGGACACACTGTGAGGAGGATTTAATTAATCTAATGACCTTACGTTCATCCATCAAGGTCATGCGAAAGGGTCAAAGTATGTCGAAAGATGTAGCGTTCTTATACTAGATTCGTCTTTAGTTACTTTTGTAGTTGTATCTACAGTTTTTTTTTTTTTTATCTAATCATCTTCTCTTTGATAGACCGGTTGTCGTATTTTGTAAAATTTGAGGGCAGTAGACGCTAAAAAGATAAAATTTTAATATGTTTTTTTATTCAATTATTTTCTATTCTATAAAACTACTCTCTGAATTTGTGTCTTATGCAATAACTTCTATGAAACTGTAAATAGAGGTGACAGTATATTCACACAGGTCTTTATTGTAAGTATAGTTTCTTGATCAAATCTCGAAATTTCCCTATGTGCTTTCAATTTTAAACTCTGAAACTATAGTGTCATATATCGAAAATTACAACGAATGCGCACAAATGATACAATGATAATAATAACAATAAGCCTAATATTTGTACTACTGATAATAAATTGATTGGGATAGTTATTATAATGCTTATACATAATAATGATTGTGAAAAAATAGTACAAATGTGATATTGTACTGGGATAAGGTGCATAAATTAAGAAAAAGGCATCTCCTTATCGTGCAACTGAAAGTTGCTGATGGCTTGCGCCATCTATCGGAATAAATATCAACTATTCTCGTTGATTTTTAATTATTCCAGAATTGGCCAAATACCCATTCTTGATTAATCAAGAAAAGCTAACCACGGACGCGTTTTTTCTTAATAATAATGATTGTACCTAAAAGGAGATACCTCTCTCTTTAATTATATATCAGAAGGATGCATCATGTTTATCACTCTAATAAAAATTTTACTAGTGGTGATAGAGAATGAGCGAGACAACACACTAGTTTTGACAAATTCAGACAAAAATCCAACCTGTATACCATAGTTTCGGACTAAGGCCCTCATCAGTACAGGGGCGGCTTCGATTTCATAACATCCTACGAGAGGGTTATGGAATCGGTCGAATTTACCAAAAAGGTGTTTAAGATGGTGTAGTGGCAAGAACAGATTTTCAGACTAGAATACAACATAAAGTTGCAGGAGGAAAATATCCAACAACAACAACAAAAAGGCTTCTATTAGGGCCCATTGCCCTGTATGGATTCGCCATACAACAACAAAATATTACAGTAATTTTTTCTCCCTTTCCCCATTTGCACATGAGCCTTTGTTTGAAAAGGTATTTATTTAAACATCTGTTCTAAAACTTTCCTCGCTACCTCTTTTGTGTATGAATCTATTTACAATTGATCTGTAGAAATTATAGAGTTCTATTGCTATATTTTTCTTTTCTGAAATAGTTCTCAGCGTCTTCAGTGGGTTGCTAAATCTCCAGAAGGTGAAGAAAATATTCATGCACCTAAAGAGACATCTTCCCCTTTATTATACATCAGAACTGTGCAATATGTTCATCATCCTTGTAAAAAAACTTTACTGGTGGTGAGATAAAGAATAAGCCAATTACATTTAGGTAAAGCAATATAGGTTGGTTAAACATTCACTCGGGAAAATCCAGGGTAAAACCAGTTCATCTGTTTAGCTTTATATAGAGAAGTTGATTTGCATTTTATTAATTTATTGATATTTGTTGCTGATTACTTAAATCAGTTTCTTTCTTGTCTGATTGACACCTTTGAAGATAATTTTCTTTATTTCCTTTTTCTGCTGTCCCTATTCAGGAGTGAACAGTTTAAATTTGTCTCCTTATGAAAAGTTTACATGGAAATGTTGATATGCTGCGCATTCCACATCGCAATATTATTACTCAGTAACTATTTCTCGGTCATGTTTATAATATTCTGGGAATGTGAACACTTTTCTGATTCTCATTCATTACATTGTTACATCAACGGACAGAGAAAACTATTTAATTAAAAAGGCATATATTGGATCAAAATATCATTTATTTTACCAACATTTCAGTTGGCTGAACGCCAACCTTAATCAAGGTATTATAACATATTTAATGTTTAATAATATTTAATAACTCATTAAATATGTTATAACACCTTGATAAAGGTTGGCGTTCAGTCAACTGAAATATTGGTAAAATAAATAATATTTTGATCCAATATATGCCTTTTTAATAAAAGATTTATTTATGGATTGCTCTATTTTCAAAAAGAGAAAACTATGTGTATCAATAAGAAGAAAGTGAGAATCTTACCATGTGTGAGAGTGAGGTCTTTCTGTATTTATTCAATTCTTAAAAATTCCCTTCTTGAAGAGTAAATTGTTATAGTTTTAGGTTTTCTTGGCTCCAAAATAACTTTACTAGATATTTCTCAAAAAGAGCAACCTAGCTTATGATATTTACAACAATGAATAATATGTGAAGGTTATTTACATATTAAAACAAAGAGTCCAATGCAGGATTCGATCCCGGTTCATGGCTGTCGGGAATCGAGGGTTTTAACCACTGGTCCACCGACTCCTTTTTTTTTTAGTTTGTTCACGGTTTTAAGCATTATAAGAGTAGATATGCTGTTGTTGTGTCCAATGAAGAGGTTCAGATATCTCCATTCATCTCTATCATAGTAGTCGCAATGTCCTCTATCTTGGGTGTGTAAAGCTGTTGTTCTGGGTTCATGTCACTTTTCTGTTGTTGTTGTTGTCGTGTTCAATGAAGAGCCTCAGATATCTCCATTGATCTCTATCACAGTAGTCGCAATGTCCTCTATCTTGGGTGTGTAAAGCTGCTGTTCTGGGTCCATGTCAATTTTCTGTTGTTGTTGTCGTGTTCAATGAAGAGCCTCAGATGAATCAATATATCTCTATCACAGCAGTCGCAATGTCTTCTATCTGGGGTGTGTAAAGCTGCTGCTCTGGGTCCATGTCAATTTTCTGTTGTTGTTGTCGTGTTCAATGAAGAGCCTCAGATATCTCCATCATCTCTATCACAGTAGTCGCAATGTCCTCTATCTTGGGTGTGTAAAGCTGTTGCTCTTGGTCCATGTCAATTTTCTGTTGTTGTTGTCGTGTCCAATGAAGAGCCACAGATATCTCCATTCATCTCTATCACAGTAGTCGCAATGTTCTCTATCTTGGGTGTGTAAAGCTGCTGCTCTGGGTCCATGTCACTTTTCTGTTGTTGTTGTCGTATTCAATGAAGAGCCTCAGATGAATCCATATATCTCTAACACAGCAGTCGCAATGTCCTCTGTCTTGGGTGTGTAAAGCTGCTGTTCTGGGTCCATGTCAATTTTCTGTTGTTGTTGTCGTGTTCAATGAAGAGCCTCAGATGAATCCAAACATCTCTATCACAGCAGTCGCAATGTTCTCTATCTTGGGTGTGTAAAGCTGCTGTTCTGGCTCCATGTCAATTTTCTGTTGTTGTTGTCGTGTTCAATGAAGAGCCTCAGATGAATCCGTACATCTCTATCACAGCAGTCGCAATGTCCTCTATCTTGGGTGTGTAAAGCTGCTGCTCTGGGTTCATGTCACTTTTCTGTTGTTGTTGTCGTGTTCAATGAAGAGCCTCAGATATCTCCATTTATCTCTATCACAGCAGTCGCAATGTCCTCTATCTTGGGTGTGTAAAGCTGTTG
>CP092864.1:59266062-59294169 GCA_030710605.1 Cordylochernes scorpioides
ATTTAACTTCTTTTTAGTATCAATTAGATGGTTTATATTTTCTCAATTACATCTTTAAATTACCCTCTTTTTATAGTATATTAATATGAAGTCAATTTTTTAAAACTTATATAGATGTTGATTTTCCTTCATTAGTGTGATTATTAATAATCTTTTTATATAAAAAAAAGAAAATAAAAAGCCAATTGTTGATAAAGAGGAAAAAGTTACTTTTGTTTACTTAACTAGTTTCGTATAATTTTATGATATTTTTTGTATAGTTTATGATTAAATTTAAACGAGGTATTTCATTTTCGTGAAGATTGGTTAGAGCATGAAACACTTTCTAGCAATAATTTTCAGCTGATTTGCTTCAATTTCAAATTGTCTCCCCCCCTTGAGGGGACCTCAAGCATCTTCCATTATATAAAAGCCTCCGAAACTATCAAAAATGAAACGATTATTTTTTATATCCAATGGAATTCATCAGTCTTCATCAAATGGTTTGCTTCCCCCTCTAGAAATTTGTTCAAAACTCGCTATTCTCACAAACCAAAAAAAAGAAAACTCACTAATTTTGTATTCCTAAAAGTTTCTGTGTAAACATCTAATCAAGATTTGATTAAGTGAATTTTAAATTAATGTGTTTATTATTGAATACATCGATGAAATGATAAAGTTTTTACTTTTGATCGATGAATGGTACATTAAGGAAGATTCTTTGATTAAACATGATTAATTATAAACATTTATTTTCTTGTATACTAACAATAAGATCATCTATAATGATTGATAGCGAAATGTCTGAATCTTTACGCAGAATTATCACTTCAACAATGTATATGCCACTGGTAACTCTTCCTTGATAGATTCACAAGATTTTACGGTTTGTTTGATGGAACTCTATGAATCGAAGATGTTCTTCTCTCCATCTGTTTCTCTCTTTTCTTTGGATGAATAAGTGGTCACAGCTCTGACTATGGTCTCACCTGCTGGCTTTTCGGTTTTACCAAGAAACACTGGTGTTACTAAGTGGTACCTGTGCACCACTCTGCAGAAAAGATCGAAACATGGGCAAAATTTGTTGATGCCTATTTCAACAGGAAAATCCTTCCTCTCTCATTTAGAAAAGGAGTACACTTTTTGTGTCAATAATAAATACTATATTCTTTAAAAAGGCATTCTTCTAAAGAAGGCCTTTATAAAAATAGTTTTGACAAAGATGAACTCAAAGAAATACAACCGCCTTATGAGGAAATATCTCTCAAGATCCCTTATAATATCTCAAGATGAAAAAATTATCTAAAGTTTGATGTATTCGCTTCCGTCTTGAATATTTCATGGTGCTCGTATCTTCCTAAGATCTACCAAGAAACAGACAAGTTCCTGAAATTGCAAAAATTCTTTAAAATAAATCTTAGAGAGATATCTTTATATAATATCCACATCTTATTTCATGATAATTTATTATTAATCATTCTTCAGACCATATCAACAATCAAGTTTGATCAAGAAGAGATTTATAAAATATATAAAAAGGCTTTTAGAAACTATTCAAGCATACCTGAAACACCATATAATATATGCCAGAAAATAGCTAACAATTGATTGTTTGAACTCTACCAATTGACAAGTTTGATATATCTCGATCCAGAATATGGATATTAACAAAAAAGAAAGAAATAGAAGACATTTTCTTTAACAAACTGTTATTTTTATAAAAGATAAAGTTATAAAAGATAATCGACCGAGATAATTTTTCACGAAAAAAAAAAATGTGAAAGCGAAAAGTTTCTTTGAATTGTAAATCGTCTTTCACAAACTTTCGAACCTATCGGTCCTTCATAACTGGTGTAAAAAATTCTATTATATCAAAAGTTCTGTTTCTTGTAAGTTAGAATACTGAAGTATTCTCAGAGAAGCAAGCCGTTGGCGCTGTAGGGATTACAAGTTGACAATATCCAAGCTGTATCCCTGAGATGGAGTCACCACCATGTCACAGCTTGTCGTCAATTTCTGCCAGAAGAGCCGAAGTACTTCTTGGTAAGATTTATTCTTTTCTAAATTCTTGCTAATATTTGTAGAACTTCGATGTAACGTTATATTCAACAAAGCTATCAAAACCCGATGAAATCTGTTTAGAGCATAAAATTATTACAAATGAAACATTTACTTTCTCTAGCTAATATTTTATCTTGATATAAATGCGCACAAAGTGTCACACAATTATTTAATACTATACTATACTATACTAATAATGAAGATCAACTCTTGGAAAAGATATTTTAAACAACTATGGAAAGACATAATATTTGAGAGGTTTAATAGATGGTGAGCTAATTCTTCATATTTACAATACCATCGGTGGCGGAGTCCTACCCGCGGTGGGCGCCACCAATGAAGACCTTGTATATATATATGTATATATTTATCAATTATTTTATATATTTATATCTATTTATTCAGCCAGCCGAAATATTGGCAAAATAAATCTTTTATTAAATCCAATATATGCCTTTTTATTATCTAATGAATTAAATATGGATTGCTCTATTTTCAAAACGATTTTCCATTATATAATCTTATTTATTCTATATTTAACCTTATACAATCTTATATGTAAATTGTAATGAATCAGTTTCAATCTCAATCTCAATACTTTGTTGAATCAATCAGTAATTAATTGATATGAATCATGAGTTTAATGTACCCCTATGTTAAATGTATATTATTTGTGCTGGTTGTATTTTCACCTGTCAACATCAGGACCTCTACTTTCAAACTCCTTAAAAGTGCCCGAGATAATTCGCTAGAAAATGCTAGTGCAGGGGTCGGCTAACTGCGGCCCGGGAGTCATATGAAGCTCTTTGGATGAGAATCTGCGGCTCTTTATATAGTTCCATACGCAAATATTATTTATGTGAGTACTATTTATTGTTGGCAAGAAAAACATTTATGGCTCTTTGAAAACTTTGAAATTTTGTACATTGTAATTTTTTACTCTTCTCACTCAAAAGTTTGCCGACCCCAGTGCTAGGGTGTTAGCGCCAGTAATTACCGATGCTAGGTAAAACTTACAAACTATCTGAAATAATTAACATCTTCAGAAAGTCTTTTCAACCTTTTATAAGCCAGAAAAAGACATTTGTGCGATACGAATTCTATTCAATATTTTCGAAATATTTATATCAAAGCCAATTAAATATTTAAAACATAACACATACACATTTTGAATTTTCTTTTTTTTTTATTATTATAAATTATGTTTTCAACAAATTATTATATTGATTATCTGGTACTTTTTGATATATACAAACATATAGTTCTGAATAAAATTCTGGATTGTTTAACCAGGTGACAACGATCTGCCTCTAAAATCCTTTGCAATTATTTCTTTGATATTTCATTTAACTTGTCTAATTATCTTAAAGATAGAGGATGCCTCTTCTCTGGCAGACGCTTCCATGGTTCTTTAAAATAAAAGACCCTTCTCGGCCAAGAAATTATTTTTATTTTCTCAACGTTTCGACAAAAATCTTTTGTCCTCCTCAGGAAAAAAAAAAACATATTAAAGCATTTATCAAGGCGTTAAAAATGTATCTGACGTTACAAAAGATGTTCTTCTTTCAACTTCAGCTACATTTTAAACCTCAAATTCTTCAATTTTTTTCCTGGCGAGAACAAAAGATTTTCGTCAAAACGTTGAGAAAATAAAAACAATTTCTGGCCGAAGGGTCTTTTATTTTAAAAGAACTATGAATGAGCCGGCCAGGCAACCTTTATCTTCAAGATAATTCTTAAAAGATCTTTGTTTTAAATTCATAAAGATGAATTATATATATTTATATATATAAGAATAAAATTATTCCATAAGATTAATCATTTTCTAGTATTTCCTTATAGCATAGAAGGAACCACTTGGGAAATTGTAGAAAAAAACGAGACATGGAACGTTACCACATAGTCCTGAAGAATCATTCCTACATTTTTTGCTACTCACAAATTCGTGGAATGCATAATTTAATAACTATGTCTTTATCAAAAAAAGTATTTCTTCCACAAGCGCATTCACAATTATTAAGATTTCGAAATAACTTGGTAGTTCCTTTGCAACACTGTCTCATCAACAGAAGGGGTTTCTTTCATAGAGAAGCACGTTTTTCCTGAATGGATGGCATTGTCTACTTATGTAAGCTAAATGCGATATCTACTCGTATTCTATACTGATATGGTAGAGACGTTGAGGACAAATGGAATGAAGAAAAATAATCAGATGTTCCTTTGAAAGAACCCAAAAAGTATCAAAGTCTTCTTTCTTTGCTACCCTATTGATTCAATGTGCATAAATAAAATACGAGTATTTAAATGTAATTCTACTGTCCTAAAAGCTTATGTCCATAGTTTACTTAAATACCATTTCTGAGATTCCACCCTTCAATGTAGCATATATAAGCAGAATGATCCAATACAATATTAGAGCTCTAAAGAAGCGGTCTGGTAGATTAAATTAGCGAAACTGCTGGGAGGGTTCACCACTGATAAGCCAAGTCCTCCCAAAAGATGTTTTAATTACAGTAAGGAGAGTAGAAGCTTAAATTATTTCTGAAAAGAAACATTCGCATCTTAATGTTCTCATTTGTTTCATACATAAAATGTAAGGCAATAACACGCCATCTGTATATAAGAAATTAAACTACAAGAGGAGGAATCACTGGATAGCGTTTCTAAGAAGAGATAAAAGATAAAACGGCGACAAGTTTCTTTAGTAAGTTAATCCAATACAATAGTAGAGCGGTCTAGAGATTAATTTAGCGAAACCGCTGAGAGGGTTCACTACTGATGAGCCAAGCCCTCTCATTCAATAACTCATATCATTGCAGTAAGGTCTGTAGAGATAATATTTGATGATATTTAAAAGAAGCGCATTGACAGTAAATTTATATGTGTAAAATTTTAACAAGTTTCTTTTTTGAAAAGATATAAGATTGGCGAGAGCTGTCGTACAATAACTTCCTTCAACAGGCTGTATACAAACATAGTAATCGTTTTTGTCCGACAGATCGCCAAGCCTTCTACCTTTCTCAATAAAAAACTTGTCGCCCCGTTATCTTTTATCTCTTCTTAGAGAAGAAATTAAAGTATTAAGCACGAATGCTTTCATCGCGTAGTAAGGACAATAGAAGTTTGACTAATTTTACCGCAAATGTTTCTTTTGAACGTGTTGAAGTTTGAGATTGAATCAAGGAATAAAAGGATTATTTATTAAACAAAGTAACTTAAAACAAGATGTTAAAGTAGCAACATTTTAAAGGCAAGTATATAGGAAGGCGAGACAAAGACTATATATATTGACGTCGACCGCAGCGCCGCCGCGGCCGTTGATTGGTCGATCCTCCAATACTCCACGCCAATCTTTGGATCGCTATTCCAACACTCCCTCTCGATCCAAAATGTTCAGTAGACCTCTTAAGTAGTGGAATTTGTTTCGTGGAAGAAGTTTAGTCATTATATAAGCTAGCTGTTCTGAGCTGCAAACATGATGCACTTTAAGTTCACCTTCTTCATGTTTGGATCTAATGAAGTGGTAGCGAACATCAATATGTTTCGTTCGTTTGTGGAATACTGGATTTTCAACAAGTTTTATTGCTGCTTGGTTGTCGATATAAAGTTCAGTTTCTTTAGTAATATCACAGCCGATGCCCTGTAGAAGTCTTCTGATCCAAATCAATTCCTTAGCAGCACTGCAGGCAGCGATGTATTCACTTTCGGTGGTTGAAAGTGCGATAATTGGTTGTCGTTGGCTTGCCCAAGAAACAGTTCCTCCGTTCATCATGAAGGCATAACCAGTCGTACTTTTTCTGGAGTCAACATCACGAGCAAAATCACTATCAGAGTAGCCAACAAGTTGGTCTTGTCCAGTGAAGAGAATTCCCATGTGTGGAGTGCCTTTCAGATAACGGAAAATATTCTTCACTGTTGTACAATGTGCAGGTCCTGGATATTTTAGGAATTTACTCACTTGTGAAACTGCATAAGTGATATCTGGACGTGAAACACATGATGCAAACATAAGGGATCCAACAGCTTCTCGAAAAGGGAATTTAGGCATCTTTTCCTTTTGTTCTGGAGTAGGACAGTCCTGCTTTGTTAAGATGACAGAAGGATCCATAGGCACCGAAGCAGGAATACAGTCAGCCATATTAAATTTACTCAAAATTTTGTCAATATATGATGACTGGTGAATGAAAATACTTGCCCTATCTTCTGACTGCTCTATTTGTAGCCCAACAAAAAAGTTAACACTTCCAGATGTAATTTCAAATACGTTTTCTAACTCATCCATTATAAAAGCTATTGCCTCTTTATCTTTAGATAGAATAATTCCATCATCAACATAGAGAGCTAAGATAACATTTGAATCATTGTGTGTTCCAATGAAAATGCACGGGTCGGCGTCTGATGTTTTGAAATTATGGCTATTCAAAAAATTGGTAAATTTCTTATTCCAATTTCTAGAAGATTGTTTAAGACCATACAGACATTTATGTAATCTATAGCAGCTATTATCATCTCTCTTGTAGCCTTCTGGTTGTTCAAGATAAACAAGTTCCTCTAATTCGCCATTGAGAAAAGCTGTCTTTACATCGAATTGCTTAAGAAACATCCTTTCAGAAGCAGCGTGTGATAAAAGAATGCGTAACGAATCATACCTGACTACTGGGATAAACGTATCGAAATAGTCAACATTTTTGATTTGAGAATAGCCTTTTGCAACTAATCTGGCTTTGAACCGTTGAATTGTACCATCGGACTCCGTTTTAATTTTATAAACCCATTTACAACCGATAGGTTTATGACCATCTGCCAAACGTTCTAAAGTCCATGTTTTATTTTTATTTAATGCATCAATCTCTTCATCCATGGCTAATTTCCATCTTTCTGAATCTGAACTCGTTATTGCATCTACATAGTTACTGGGTTCATCAGCGAGCGCAAAGTTACATTGGCTATTCGAAACTTTAGAGCGTGTTATCATTGGATGCGAACTGAAATCGGATACTGGCAGCATTTCCTGCACTGGAATGTTTGCTGTCGCAACTGGTGATTCATCCGGAGCGCTGTTAATCTGAAATATTATTTCTTTTGGTTTGGTAGATTCTCTATCTGGAGTAGCTTTCTCATCGAATGTGACATCTTTAGAAATTCTTATTTTTCTAGTTTTCCAATCCCATAATCTAAAATTTTTGCTTGTATTCTCATAACCTAAAAACATAAGTTTTATCGATTTATTATCCCACTTTTTACGGTTTTCTTTGGGAATATGCATATAAGCATTACAGCCAAATATTTTATAGTTAGCTACATTAGGCTTTGTGCCAAAGAAAAGTTCATAAGGTGTCGTTCCAGGGGTTTGCTTAGTCGCACTTCTATTTAGAATATTAGTGGCTGTGTTACATGCCTCAGCCCAAAAAAATCCTGGAAGATTTCGTGAATTTAGCATGGACCTGGCTGCTTCCACAATCGTACGATTGTCTCTTTCTATACGTCCTATCTGTTCGTGCACATAAGGTGCAGTGAACTCGTGAATTATCCCAAATCTTTTACATAAATCTTCAAAATTATCGCTTTTGAATTCTAGCGCATTATCAGTCCTAAGAACTTTAATCCTTGAAAGACAATCTTCGCTCATCTTCTTTGTCTTGGAATCGGCCAACGACAAAAAGAAACTAGGGTTATGGTTGGCGGTTGACGCCTAAACTTCGAGCAAAACAAAGGCTTACTCACTGCTTGCGGTAAATCCTTTTAGGCGCAGTGGAAGCGTGCTGGGCCCATAACCTGTTGAAGTTTGAGATTGAATCAAGGAATAAAAGGATTATTTATTAAACAAAGTAACTTAAAACAAGATGTTAAAGTAGCAACATTTTAAAGGCAAGTATATAGGAAGGCGAGACAAAGACTATATATATTGACGTCGACCGCAGCGCCGCCGCGGCCGTTGATTGGTCGATCCTCCAATACTCCACGCCAATCTTTGGATCGCTATTCCAACAGAACGAAAAAGCGTAATTTTATTTTAAGGGGAAATACGACTATTTCTATCCTTAGGGATGAATTATGAAGAGTAATTATGAACGGAAAAATAAAAGTATCCAGGGATAGGAATCGAACCAACAGTGTTCCGCTTACCGGGCAGATACCATGTCCACTAGGCTACCCTGGACATAACACTATGGGTTTAATTCCCATCCCTAGACACTTTTATTTTTCCGTTCATCATTACTCTTCACAATTCATCCTTTTATAATTCATCCCTAAGAATAGAAATAGTCATATTTTCTCCTTTAAATAAAATCACGATTTTTCGTTCAAAAGAAACATTTGCGGTAAAATTTGTCACACGTCGTTCTACAATCATAAGCCACATTATATTGTATTATAAATTAACAATAGAAGTTTGTTTTATGTGTAAAAGAAGCATTCGAGAGTTTAATGGTTTCATTTCTCATACATAAAATGGCTGAAGAAAATATTCATGAGAAAGGTGTAAACGTCAGTATAGGAATTGATGATGACCCACGCCCTATTATCGAAACCGCTTACGATAATCCGAACTATGTGTCTGAGCTGTTCACATCTACGGTCTTTCATGTTTTGGATAAATTTAATAACAATCTATCCTCTTTTTTATTATTATCCCCAGTACACGTGGTACAGGCCATGATAACTGTTGTGATCTATGGTAAATTATCCTACACTATGCATTTTGTTAATCTTTTCAATCACAGCCTGTTTTTCTTCCCATGACGCTATCTGCGTATATCAGTTACACAAAATGCATAGTAAATGATAATTTACCATATATTACAACAATAACCATGGTGGGTAGAAGTTGGCGACTGCTTTTACTGTAAGTGCACCACATGTCTACAAATGTGAAAAACAGATAACTTCAGATATAAAAATGTTCTAAATAATATTATTATTTTTAACAACTTTTAACACCTTGCCAAATGCTTTATTTTTATTTACTTCTCCTGACGAAGACAAAATATTTTTGTCGAAACGTTGAGAAAATAAAAAATTCCAACTGGCCGAAATGTCTATTTTTTTATATAAATATTATTTACCTGTTTTATAAATACACACTAGTGTAAATAGGAAGTGTTACATCCACCCAAGAAGAATTTAATAAAAAAAACATAAAGAATTTGTGGGAAAATTAATATCTTTAGATATGTAATGAACGATTGAGAACTTCTTAAAATAGTTAAATGGACAAATTTTCAATTTTTAATAATTTTGTCTGTGTGTAAAATATAGATTGTTTATTCATGCTGAGTTTTATAAAATTTTATCAATTCCTTCTGAATGTAACACTTTCAACTTCCACTATGGTTTATATAAATTCTTTTTTAACTGCCCGTTAAAGTGAAAAAAAGAATCATACGCGTCTATAATAGTTTGGAATTTTCATAAAAAGTAGATAATTTATGAAAAAAAGGCATCTCCTTATCGTACAACTAAAAGTTGCTGATGGCTTGCGCCATCTATCGGAATAAATATCAACTATTCTCGTTGATTTTTAATTATTCCATCAGAAAATTTTAGTTGCACGATAAGGAGATGCCTTTTTTCATAAATTATGCACTTTATCCCAGTACAATATCACATTTGTACTATTTTTCACAAGTAGATAGTTGTTTAATTTTTTTTTTTTAATCATAAATGTTTGTCATAAAACTAAAATAAATGAACATATAGCAAATGATTTTATTCAAGTTTCTCTTATACTATTAAATATATTTTAAATATTGAGTTTCTATTTATAACAATTCGATATGAAGGCGTTAAGCTAAACTTGACTTTGTTTACGCCTCTGTTGGCTAGGAGCATAAGCTCTGTGACGTGCGCCTTGACAAGTTAATTAAACTATAAAATAAAAAAGCCGCATCTATTGATCGTCTCCATCATCTAGTGAACTCAGGTCGATGATAAAACTGCAACATCAGCTTTGGTTAATTCAGAAGAGCCCACCTGGCTTAGTTTCAGAATTTATTTTGACGGAAAGAGAGGCGTCCCCTTTATTTTATATGCAATATATTAGAATAGTTAAACCTGTCTATAGCGTCCCCTCTTGGGACTCACCAAAATAGGGTGCTATAGACAATTCACTTTTCATGTAAATCGCATCGTACTACGTATTTAAAATCAGGCGCTATAGAGAGGAAGGCGCTATTTAGAGGGGGCGCTATAGACAGGTTTAATTGTCCATAGAAGCATAGGGCGCTTCTCCCGTCAAAATCTGACGCCATCTATTGACCGTCGCCGCAAACTAGCGACCTCGGGTCGGTGACAAAGCCACAACACCAACTTTGGCAAACTGAGAAGCGTCCACCTAGAGACCATGGTTTCGGGCTAATGGCCCTCGTCAGTCTAGGGCGGACTTTATATATTCCATGAGATCCACACGGAATCTAATGGAATCTTCACAGGTTTAATTGTATATCAATATCTTCTCGGCAAAAATTTCATCTATAATTGATTTAATGCGCTCAACTCCGATGTGTAATCACTTTAAGACACACTGTGAGGAGGATTTAATTAATCTAATGACCTTACGTTCATCCATCAAGGTCATGCGAAAGGGTCAAAGTATGTTGAAAGATGTAACGTTCTTATACTAGATTTGTTTTTAGTTTTACTTTTCTAGTTGTATCTACAGTTTTTTTTTTTTATCTAATCATCTTCTCTTTGATAGATCGCGGTTGTCGTATATTGGAAAATTTGAGGCAGTAGATGCTAAAAAAAAAGAAATATTATGTTTTTTTATTCAATTATAATCTATTCTATAAAACTGAATTTGTGTGTCAGATGCGTTTCTATGAAACGGCAAATAAAGGGGACAGTATGTTTACACAGGTCTTTATTGTAAGTATAGTTTCTTGATCAAATCTCTAAATTTCCCTGTGTTTTCAATTTTAAACTCTGAAACTATATTGTCATATATCGAAAATTACAACGAATGCGCACAAATGATACAATGATAATAATAACAATAAGCCTAATATTTGTACTACTGATAATAAATTGATTGGTATAGTTATTATAATGCTAATAAAATGATGCTTATACATAATAATGGGAAAAATAAAACGGAGATTAAATAGGAGTATCTTGTGCGAATTTTATTAGCAAGCATTCGAACGTCCTTCTACAGGATTTACGATAACTAAACAAAAGAACGAGATGAGTTTTAATAAGACAAGAATATTTGCATACGAAAAAAAAAATATAGTATTTATAAAAATAAATAAAGAGAAAAGTGAAAACGTAAATTTCCTATGTAGAGCATTTATATGCAAAATTTGTGCTAAGGACGTTAAATTTATAAAATCAAAACTTTTTTACTATTATGACTTCAATACGATAAAGGTAATGACAAATAAACAATGATAATAATGATTGTACCTAAAAAGAGACACCTCTCTCTTTAATTATGTATCAGGACGATGCATTATATTTATCACCATAGTAAAAACTTTACTAGTGGTGATAGAGAATGAGCGAGATACAACACCAATTTTGACAAATCCAGACAAAAATCCAACCTGTATACTGTTATGTAATTAAAATAATTAAGAAGGATGAATCCGTAACCAATTTAACATTACATATTATTTATTATCAATAGTAATTATATGAAACAAATCTTGGTATATAGGTCTACATAAAAACAACAAAATCAATACTTAAAACATTATATACATACAAGTTCCTTTTCAAACTCAGTCTCATCTATAGCCATTGTTACTCTGTAATATTCCAACATATACCATGGTTTCTGGCTATGGCCCTCATCAGTACAGAGATGGCTTCGATTTCATAACATCCTACGAGAGTGGTTATGGAATCGGTCGAATTTTCCAAAAAGGTGTTTAAGATGGTGTAGTGGCAAGATCAGATTTTCAAGCCAGAATACAACATAAAGTTGCAGGAGGAAAATATACAACAACAACAAAAATGCTTTTATTAGAGCCCATTGCCCTGTATGGATTCGCCATACAACAGCAAAATATTACAGTAATTTTTTTCTCCCTTTCCCCATTTGCACATGAGCCTTTGTTTGAGAAGGGATTTATTTACACATCTGTTCTAAAACTTTCCTCACTACCTCTTTTGTGTATGAATATATTTACAATTGATCTGTAGAAATTATAGAGTTCTTTTGCTATATTTTTCTTTTCTGAAATAGTTCTCAGCGTCTTCAGTGGGTTGCTAGATCTCCAGAAGGTGAAGAAAATATCCATGTATCTAAAGAGACATCTTCCCCTTTATTATACATCAGAACGGGGCAATCATTATGTTCATCATCCTAGTGAAAACTTTACTAGTGATGCTAAAGGATGAGTCACTACATTTAGTTAAAGCAATATAGGTTGGTTAAACATTCACTTTGACAAATCCAGGGTAAAACCGGTCATCTGTTTAGCTTTATATAGTGAAGTTGATTTGCATTTTATTAATTTATTAATAATTGTTACTGATTACTTATATAAGTCTCTTTCTTGTCTGATTGACACCTTTGAAGATGATTTTCTTTATTTCCTTTTTCTGCTGTCCTCTTCAGGTGTAAACAGTTTAAATTTACCCTCCTTATGAAAAGTTTACATGGAAATGTTGATGTGCTGCATTCCACATCGCAATATTATTACTCAGTAACTATTTCTCGGTCATGTTTATAATATTCTAGTAATGTGATTATTTTTCTGATTCACATTCATTACATTGATACATCAACGGACAGAGAAAACTATTTAATTAAAAAGGCATATATTGGATCAAAATATTATTTATTTTGCCAATATTTCAGTTGGCTGAACTCCAACCTTTATCAAGGTATTATAACATATTTAATATTTAATAACTCATTAAATATGTTATAACACCTTGATAAAGGTTGGCGTTCAGCCAACTGAAATATTGGTAAAATAAATAATATTTTGATCCAATAAATGCCTTTTTAATAAAAGATTTATTTATGGATTGCTCATTTTCAAAAAGAGAAAACTATGTGTATCAATAAGAAGAAAGTGAGAATCTTACCATGTGTGAGAGTGAGGTCTTTCTGTATTTATTCAATTCTTAAAAATTCCCTTCTTGAAGAGTAAATTGTTATAGTTTTAGATTTTCTTGGCTCCAAAATAACTTTACTAGATATTTCTCTAAAAGAGCAACCATGCTTATGATATTTACAACAATGAATACTATATGAAGGTTATTCACATATTAAAGCAAAATGTTTACGCAGGATTCGATCCCGGTTCATGGCTGTCGGGAATCGAGGGTTTTAACCACTCATCCACTGATTTCTTTTTTTTTAGAGTGTGTTCACGGTTTTAAGCATTATAAGAGTAAATATGTTGTTGTTGTGTCCAATGAAGAGCCACAGATATCTCCATTCATCTCTATCACAGTAGTCGCAATGTCCTCTATCTTGTGTGTGTAAAGCTGCTGTTCTGGGTCCATGCCAATTTTCTGTTGTTGTCGTGTTCAATGAAGAGCCTTAGATGAATCCATACATCTCTATCACAGCAGTCGCAATGTCCTCTATCTTGGGTGTGTAAAGCTGATTCTCTGGGTCCATGTCAATTTTCTGTTGTTGTTGTCGTGTTCAATGAAGAGCCTCAGATGTCTCCATGCATCTCTATCTCAGCAGTGGCAATATCCTCTATCTTGGGTGTATAAAGCTGCTGCTCTGAACCCATGTCAATTTTCTGCAAGGCTGCGACCATTGCTTGGAATGAAGCGTAGATATGCTCTCAAGTAATGAAATCAAGTACAGCGTTAATGTAAACCTAAAGGAATTTAAAACTGTATTTAGAAAGTGTTATCTTGTCAAATGCGTCAATGAATTCATAATAATCTGAAAGGTGATTGGGCAAAGGATTTACCGCTTGAATGGTTGCGTGAAGGATTTGTTAATTCAATCAAAAGAGCATACCAGCCTTGTCTTCTAGCATGTAATTCTTCCACCATTTTTTATTTTGTCAAATAAAAAAAGTGAAAATACCTTAACATCCGCTATTTGTTGCATAAAACGTTTATCATTTTAGTTATTGATAATGACCAGACTTTTAATGTGGATACAGATATAAAAATACAACATAAAGTTGATGATAATCATGTACCAAAAGAGATATTTCACCCTTTAATTATGCATTAGAAAAATGCATTATGCTTATCACTCCATTAAAAAAAGTTTACGATTGTGATAAGGAATAATCACACACAAACACACACAAAAGCCTTTATTAAGACACCCAGGTCTTACAGAGGATTCTCCTTGGGGTTACAAGGGTCCAGGACCCTCCAGCGTCGAGGTTTCCTTCTACCTTCATCTTCCATCACTTTGTAAAATTGTATCATATATATATATATTTCATTTTTCATTTTCATGTATATACCTCTCTCTTCTCTCTCTCTCTCTTTCTTTGAGATGTAATATTGTCTAGAAGACAATAAATAATTTTTAATTGTCAATTGTCCTTGGGGTTACAAGACAGAGAAACCTATGAAAGTGAGAAATATGATAAGGAATAATCCACAACACCAGTTTTGGAAAATTCGACCGATTTTCTTAACTCTTATATTAGGATACTATGGAATCGAATCCACTCCTTTACTGATGAGGATCATAGCCCGAAACTATGGTATACTGGTTGGTTCTTAGTCTGAATTTGACAAGACTGTTTTTACTGGAATGATAAAAATCATGCATTTTTCTAATATATTGTCGCGGAGATAAATAAAGCAAGGGCAAGTTTGGGAATACTTAATTTATTATAAGGGGTATTTATAGGGAGAGAGAGAGAGTACAACTTACCCTAAGTTAAAGATAATCCTAATGTCAGCCACCGTCCCGTTTTCCTTATTTACAGATCAGCTTCCGAGAACCCCTCACACCTGTGGTCCCCCCCGGGGTCCAGGGATGATTGACAGGTGTCCCATCTGGATGGAGCTTCTTGACAATATAATTAAAGAGAGAGTTGCATTTACTTTTGGTAAAACAGCCCGTATCATCGACCATGTGCACGCATATTTTCAAAAAATACACACACATACACACATACACACAAATATTGTAATATATATCTCTCATTTTCATAAGTATTTAAAATATGTAAATAATAATGTGTATAAAAATAGTATTTATTATTAATTTGTTAACGTGATACTCCTGTTGAAGGACTGACAAATCCGAAAGCTTGAAAATAAAAGGTTTGCACAAGAAACTTAGCCCTGGAAGCTTTATTTATTTTATTATAAAGATATATATAGATTTGGCCCAGCCAATTTTCCAATAAATACCTCTTTGGCAGATTGTGAAGATTCCAGTGGATCCTTTGCGGATCTCATAGAATAAAGTCCGTCCTAGGTTCACAAGGGCCATTAGCCCGAAACCATGGTCTCTAGGTGGAAGCTTCTCAGTTTGTTAAAGCTGGTGTTGTGGCTTTGTCACCGACCCGAGGCCGCTAGTTGCGGTGACGGTTAATAGATGGTGTCTAGCTTTTACGTCTATTTTGACTGGAGAGGCGACCTTTATCGTTATAGATCAATATCTTTCCGGTAAAATTTCCATTTAAAATAAAAAAATATTGGATAAAAATTAACGGGAGGGATTCTATCCCGCAGTCGGCTATCAAAATATCCATGATTCAATAACTTAGCGCGAGCCAAGTATAATTCAACAAAGAAACTTATTGATTTAAAAGTTATTGAGTGGTTGGTAGAGAGAGTTTGATCTTCGGCCGATTGATAAACTATAATTAAAAGGCAATAACGCGCGCCATCTATACACTAGAAATAAAACTACTAAGAGCACGAAAGTTTCTTTTACAAATAATGCAAACTTCTACTGTCCTTACTAATTCTACTGTCCTAAAAGCTCATGTCTATAGTTTTCGAAAATACCTAAGATACCACCCTTCATTCTCGCATAAATAAGCATAATCATAAAGTACAGTATTAGCGCTTTAAAAAAACGGTCTGATGTATTAAATTGGCGAAACCGCTGGGAGGGTTCATTACTGATGAACCAAGCCCTCCCACTTTTTTACATCTCAGTAAGAACAGTATAAGTTTATAAATAATAAACAAAACGGTTTCCGGGAATGAGTTTATTACTTTATCGTATATTTATCTCAAGCTTTCGGGTATCACAAACCTTTCTACACAAATATATGACAGAAAAAATGTGAATATACAGTAAAGCTTGAGATGCAGTAAAGCTTGAGAAGAATATATAATAAAACAAGAAACTCACCCTCGGAAGCTGTTTTGCTTACTATGTATATGTATTGTATAGTATTTTACTTTCCGAACAGTAGAAGGTTGTATTAGTTGTAAAATAATAAATGGTTTCTTAAGCTTCCCAATTTGTTTTTAAAATATATTTTGAAAGATTGAAAATTGGTTATTCGTGACCAACTCTATATTAGACCGGATTAGGTTCAGGAAAAACCAGGTAAATCTATGCAAATCCCAAGTTGCACGTTCTGTATGTTCACACCTGTAACCCACCACAGCTGGGCCCTGTCCCACATTGCCCCCTCCCACCTCAAACCTCAAAATCTAATAGGAACAATTTGCCCCCGTGTTGGGGGCCGTTGGTCTAATGATCGAGCAAGGTCTACTTTTTTTTTTGACGTGACAACGTCTTAAATTAGGTTGCGGCTGGGAGTCACTTATGAAAAGTGTAACGCCCGGTAACGTTACGATGAGTCATCGAACGAGAGTGCTGCGCGCGCAGCGCTAGAGAATTAGGCGCATTGAATCGGCGCATGCTTGTCTCTGTCTTTGTCTTTCTCGAACGTTCTTGGCGTTGGAAAAACAAGAAAGCGTCATAATACAAGTTCACACGTGTGGTTAAAGTATCGTCAGCTGTGTCTGTAGTGAAAATGTGGAGTGCTTAGATTCGTCATTTACAACAACTACAACAATAAAGGTAAATAATTGTACACTGATATTTCATTATCGTAAACTATGATTGATTGATTAATTGTTAGATTGACACAAAAGTTGAGAAACTGAGTTTATAGGTTATGTCATACTATTGATAAATGTTGATAGTGTTAAGTAAATTATTAGTTTAAAATTAATTAATTAATTAATTATTATTTTACAAATTTTAAATAGTTTCAAATTTATTTAGCAAAAATTTGAACCTTCGATCTGAATAAATGTTTTGATTTTCGAATTGATTATTTAAAATTACAAATATTAAGAAAAAGTGGCAGATATAAGAAAACTTTATTTAAACTGTGTTGAGCAAGAATTTTAACATCTAATATAAGTAAATGTTTTAATTTTCAACTTCATCATTTACAATTACAAATTTTATTTAATTTCAAATTTATTTAGCAAAAATATGAACCTTCGATCTGAATAAGTGTTTTGATTTTCAAATTGATTCTTTAAAATTAAAAATTCATCCATTCAATTTCAAATGTTCAACAGGAATCACCACTCTCAAAACAATGGAAACGGTGCCTTCAACTTCCAGTACTTCAATGGAGACGGAGGATATCGTGCCGTCAACGTCTGCAGTACCTTTCATAACAGAAAAGGACTCTCCATTGGTTTTCAAACATGGCCGAGATGGAAACGACTCACAGACTACTCGAGATATTCGCAATGAATACTTACGACTTCGTGGACACACTCTAGACACAATTACCAAACAAGCCGTAAAATTCTGTGACGACGCAACCGACGCTGGACAACTTATTGTAACGAACATCAACTGTCAAAGTTTAAGTGCCCATGCCGCGGACATTGAAACAGATACAGTGATACCACGATCAGACTATTTAGTATTGACTGAAACGTGGATGCGCGACACTTGTGAACCAACTCCAATCAAGGGTTATGAGTGCGTATCCAGGGAAAATAATCGACCTAACTCAGATACCAACGCGGCTGGTGGAGTGGCGATCTATCGTAAATTATCATCGACATCTACGGCGGAAGTGTTCCAAGTTGCGATTACAGACGTAACTCGTGTCATTAAAACCAAGGGTGACATGTGCATGACTGAAGTTACTTGCTTCGCCGCTAATACTAGCTTCAAGTTTAAACTCGGTGCTGTATATATTCATCCAGGAGCTAGTATGCAGGATATTGGAATGTTACTATGGCAAGGACTCGGTCCGTACATTCACAACAGCCAGTACGTGCCACCGTTCGTGCAAATTGATTCTAGTATACCGATTCTTCTGTGTGGTGATTTTAACAAAAACGTAAAGCCTGACAACTCGTTTCTTAATTACATGAAAAATACGTATAATCTTGATTGCGTATCAAACGTTTCTAAGTCAACTACGTTAAAAGGAACAACTATCGACTTGACTTTCGCAAGACACATTACAGCAGAAACACTTCCTTTCATTTCATATTTCTCCTATCATCGTCCTATCCTCAACAAAATCACTCAAATAGGAATTAGTTAAGTTTAAGTTTACATGTACAATGTTTTAGTAAACAAAATATATTTCTATAGTTAAAATTTGTGCAATTCTTATTTTCATTCAATTCCTTGTTCCTATTGTGCAATTTAATTATATTCATAACAATAAATATTCTACCGTTGTCACGTAAAATCTTCGCCCGTAAAACCGACTTTACAGGCAACCATTGTTTTTTTTCTTATCCCTAGTACACGTGGTACTAGTCATGATAGTCATGGTGGGTAGAAGAAGACGACTGCTTTTACTGTAACCTAGTAACGTATACTGTAATGTAAGTACAGGTCTACACATGTAAAAAGCAGTTAGACTTTGCACTTACAAATTTGCCAGAGCCCCCTTTTGTTACTTGCACTCGCTGGTCGAGTTGGACTTTTGCAAGAAACGGGGGCCATTGAAGCTTTTTTTTTATCAGAAAAAAAGTTCCCAATGCGGGAATAGAACCCGGGTCGTAGCGGTCGAAAACCAACGGTTTAGACCATTCTTCCACCGACTCCCTGAGGCTTACTATAACTTTATATAATGCCGTTCTTCATCTAGTGTATCATCTCTTTCAGGTTCTTAAAACAGTAGAACCTTCTAGAGATGGCACTCTTGCTAGAGGACACTTCACTACAAAGATCAGTTTTCACCGTCAAGATTACAATCGTTACTAATTAGCAGTTCTCCGGTAAGACACTATGACTCTGCAGCTAGATGACCTTTAGATTTTTTTCTGAATATTCTGTGCATATTGTAGCGTGCTCTACCCCTCTTAACGCTTCCTTACTGTGGCTGACCCTTTGGACCGTGCCTCCCTTGACGTGTCCTTACTTTGGCTGTCCCTTCGGACCGTTGGCCTTCCCCACACTACCACCTGGGAGCCACGCCGCACGTGAAACTCCCCTAACCTCTGGCAGTATCCGTCAGCCTTACCACGGGTGGGGGGACAGTCAGGACTGACCAGAGGCGCAGCGATGTGTTGTCGGAAAGAGAGTCACGACCGCACAACGCCGAAGAACAAGGCCATTTATTAAAACACTTTATCTACATTATAAATGGTCGCAATATCATATAACAAGTACTTTACATAATACAGGTGGCAGGATGAGGCCGGAGGAGGAATCATGCACAGAACCATTTATTACAGGGGATGGCGAAGGAACAGGACCAACAACAGAGTCAGAGCAGAGAAACGCCGCATAAATCCATGGCGCCACCTATTGGCCACTTTTAGAACTATTTTCTAACGCCATGCATGCCACACTGCCCCCCAATCAAACCTGATCGTCCCGATCAGGTCCACTCTGATTGCTCTCCCAGGAAGAGTGCCAACCGGCTCAAATGGACGACCCTTGGTTTTGCTTTCGAACTTCGCTGGATGCGGTAGACCAAGTCGTTGCTTCTCTTGACGACCTTTGCATCATCATTCAACTATTTCTTTTTTCCTCCGGATCCTTGAGGTATGGGGCACTTAACTAAAATCGTCTCCAACGATTTCCCGCCCAAAAAACCATCAGTTGTCCATCTTCTTTTTCCAAATAAATCTGAGGTAGTCCCAATCATTGCTCTTAATGGCCATCAACCGGAAATATCTTCTCAGGTCGGCCAAAACTCCGTACTTATTTTTCCGAAGCTCTATCCCTATCTCAGAAATTCTCTTCAGTAGATTGGGTATCTTTTTTAAATATCGTCTCAAGGAGAGTCCGCTGTGTCTTCGACTGGAAGCGTCGTCAAATACTGGCCGTATAGGCGTAGCCCCGGACTCACACCCAAATACAGGGCGATCAGGCAACCAGTATCCCTTTCCTGCATCTAGCTTTTCTTCTTCCTTTGGATCAGTACCCTGTTCTGCATCTAGCTTTTCTTCCACCTTCAAATCAGTACACCGTTCTACATCTAGCTTTCCTTCCACCCTTGACTCTGTACAATGTACTTCATCTATATTTTTCGCTTCATTTGCATCATGATCTTTTCCCTTGTAATGTTCTGACTGCCTGTGTTCATCCTCCAGCTGCATGGACATCTCCTTGACCTTCTTGTCCAGCTTCCTGTTGGCCTTGGCGAGAGCTTGTCTCTCCTTGCCCTCCGCCTCCAGCTGTTCCTCCAGCTGGCAGGTCTGGCTCGCTAGGCTGGCAATGGTGGCCTTGGTACGGGCTCTCTGAGAGGTCTCCCGCTCTTGCAGCTTGGCCCGCAGCTCCTTGCCCTGTCTCTCCAGCAGGGACCCGGCGTTCTCCAGCTTCTGGCAGGAGGCTCTCTCTGCTGCCACCTCTGTGGTGAGCAGGTCCACGGAGCTCTGGGCGCGATGGGCCCTCTCCGCCAGCCCCTCCGCCTTGGCCTGTTCCTCCAGCTGGCTGGTCTGGCTCTCTAGGCTGGCAATGGTGGCCTTGGTACGGGCTCTCTGAGAGGTCTCCCGCTCTTGCAGCTTGGCCCGCAGCTCCTTGCCCTGTCTCTCCAGCAGGGACCCGGCGTTCTCCAGCTTCTGGCAGGAGGCTCTCTCTGCTGCCACCTCTGTGGTGAGCAGGTCCACGGAGCTCTGGGCGCGATGGGCCCTCTCCGCCAGCCCCTCCGCCTTGGCCTGCTCCTCCAGCTGGCAGGTCTCCTCCTCCAGCTGGTGGATCCGGGTCTCCAGCCTGCGCTTGTCATCCTGGAGCATGGTCACACGACTAGCCTTGCTGTTGGCCTCTTCTGCCAGGTCGTCTCTCTCTGCCTCTGCACTGCGTCTCGCACGCTCTGCTGTGCTCGTTTCCTCCTGCAGGGCAATCACCTCGGACTCCAGGCTCTTGATCCTCTTGTCCACATCCTTGTGCTGGCCCTGTGCTTCCACCCCTATCCCCGACAGCATTTTGGCCCATTTCTCCCATTTTTCCTCTCTTCGCCTCAGCTTCTCTTCCTTTTCTTGTTCTCGTCTCCGCTCTTCCTCCTCCTTTTCACGCTTCAGCTTCTCCTCTTTTTCTTTTCTTCGCTTCAGCTTCTCTTCCTTTTCTTGTTCTCGTCTCCGCTCTTCCTCCTCCTTTTCACGCTTCCGCTTCTCCTCCCTTTCTTTTCCTCGCTTCAGCTTCTCTTCCTTTTCTTGTTCCCTTTCTTGCCTCATAAGGCCCATGAACTGCTTCAAAAGTTCTTCTGAGGCCATTTTCTGTCCTCTGGTCTCCACAGGCATACAAACAAGGCGGCAACTATCTGGTTCCCTCCAGAGCCTCAACCCCGACTCTCCACCAGATATTGCCGGTCAGTCCACTAATAAGGATCCCACTTCTGACACCAAATGTAGCGTGCTCTACCCCTCTTAACGCTTCCTTACTGTGGCTGACCCTTTGGACCGTGCCTCCCTTGACGTGTCCTTACTTTGGCTGTCCCTTCGGACCGTTGGCCTTCCCCACACTACCACCTGGGAGCCACGCCGCACGTGAAACTCCCCTAACCTCTGGCAGTATCCGTCAGCCTTACCACGGGTGGGGGGACAGTCAGGACTGACCAGAGGCGCAGCGATGTGTTGTCGGAAAGAGAGTCACGACCGCACAACGCCGAAGAACAAGGCCATTTATTAAAACACTTTATCTACATTATAAATGGTCGCAATATCATATAACAAGTACTTTACATAATACAGGTGGCAGGATGAGGCCGGAGGAGGAATCATGCACAGAACCATTTATTACAGGGGATGGCGAAGGAACAGGACCAACAACAGAGTCAGAGCAGAGAAACGCCGCATAAATCCATGGCGCCACCTATTGGCCACTTTTAGAACTATTTTCTAACGCCATGCATGCCACAATATTTTTCCAACAAGATAGGATGAATATTTCACCATTAAATAATTCAACAATTAACTAACCTGTTGAATATTGCTCCATATCAATTCTTTTTTTTTAAGCTTTTATTTATTCCAAAGTTCCAGTATCTCTCTATCACACCCTTGCCAGAGAATATGTAAATAAAGTGGTAAAGAGTCAACGTTGAAATCAAAAATAAAGAAAAATAAACGTCTGTAGAGAGATCCTCAATATGCAAACTTTTCAAACAGAGAAAATATTATTTACTCCAAGATAGTAAATGTAGTGAGGCCTATAACAATCAAACTGGAATACACTACTATTAGTCGTTCACCAGTTTTATACATTCCTCTAAAAAGCCGCTCGACCATGTATTTAGGATTGATCTCTTTTTGATAAAAACTGAAATAATTTATTTGAGGCCAGGGGTCGAGAGAGGTTCCCTTATTTCTGAATTGTACATCTGCGCTACCGAGAAACGCTTCTTAATTGAAAAACGAACAATTTTCAACGTAATATGATTTAAAAACTGTGTTTAAGTAGAAATAAAATTAAACATAGAATCACCCTGATGTCATAAACTTTTGTTATACCCATTTCAGAAGTGCTAAGATACGATTTGCCTTTTTTACTTTGTGAATATTTCCTTTTTGCGCACAATACAAATGTCTACCTGGGCTATCTGTTAATGCTTCTTTACGTAACTTCCCAAAGTTTCATTATGTAGATATTGTTCGTTATTTCTCATTAACTCTTTGCCTCCTCTCTAGGCCTCCTTTTGAAATTTTCAAAAAATTAGCAGCAATGGTAGACCAATGTATAAGCATCAGACTGATAATCTAGCAGAAAGAAGATTAATAAAAATTTCATTTTAAACTAGTTCAAAAATAATTATAATTAGTTTGTTTCGATTAAGGCAGTTAGAGTGTGTGTGATGAATATGATTATTAAAAAAATAAAACAATAATAGTTTGAAATAAAAAGAAGGACAAATTTTTAGAGTGAAAGGTTTTTTTTTACTATGAGGAATTGGGCTTCTTGTGGTAAAAGTTGGCAGGGATATTAATTTACTTAGACTACAGAAGAAGGAAAAGTTCGGGATTATGGATGAACTTCAGAAGTAGTTCTTGAAAATTTTGAAGAACCAAATTTTCTTTGTTTCTTGTTATGCTAAACAGACACAACACAGAGGTCCATTGAGGGTGTAGACACCATTGGTAGGTTTCACAATTAAGTAGGAGTGGATATACAAATATTGGGATCTCTTTGTATCAAAGTAAATCCCTTAACCTTAGACCTGGAAACACTCTGTAGTCATGAATATTCTGCGCTAAGAAAACATGTTTGCCCTACTTAGTTTCAGTTTCTTAGTCAATCTCTACTTCATATTGTCCCAGCCGGCATAGAGTCATGTAAATATTTTCCTTATCAATTCATTTCAAAGTTTTAAACAAATTAACCTGTGAAAAAAAAATAGTACAAATGTGACATTCTACTGGGATAAGGTTCATAAATTAATGAAAAAAGACATCTCCTTATTGTGAAACTGGAAGTTTCTGATGGCTTGCGTCATCTATCGGAATCAACTATTCATTGATTTTTATTTATTCCAGAATTATTCCGATAGATGGCGCAAGCCATCAGCAACTTTCAGTTGCACGATAAGGAGATGCCTTTTTCTCAAATTAACCTGTGTTCCAAAATAACTTTATTAGGTACCGTTCAAAAAGTGAAACCTAGCTTATGTTATTTATATTGAATAATATGAACAGATTCTTCACAGAAAAAGTATACAATGCGGGATTCGATCCCGGTTCATGACTGTGGGAAATCAACGGTTTATACCTCCGGCCACCGACTTTATTTAAACAAATTGATTTTGGAATATTATCGAGAATGATAATTTTTGTAAGATATAAATTGTATTCAATTAAATTTGAAATTCTCGAGATATCGTTCAACCAGCACGAATCATCCACCATGCACGTATATTTTCAAAAAGTTGTTTTTCACACACAAAGAATGTAATTGAATGGCATTCAGACAACTGAAATATTGGTAAAATAAATGATATTTTGATCCAATATATGCTTTTTTAATTAATGAATGTAATATATTTTTCTCTCTCTCAATATCATAAGTATTTAAAATATGTATATAATAATGTGTATAAAAAATAGTATTTATCATTAATTTAGTAACGTGATAATCCTGTTGAAGGACTGACAAGTCCGAAAACTTGAAGAAAAAAAAAGTTGTACAAGAAACTTAACCCTTGAAGCTTTATTTATTTTATGCTGCTTTTGTGATATTGAGGAACAAACCTCAAGACATCTACTGGTCGATTGCCCAGCATTTCAAGAATATAGAATGAAGAATGAACTAGTTGTTTGTGAACTTAACGATTTGATTTCCGATAAAAAAAAAATCATATTTAAAGTTCAATTCATTTTGTAAATACATTCTAAACTTTCTACAAAATCTGGATCTCTAATGTTTTCATGCGTTGAATAATGTTAATAACTTATGTAAATAAACTTTTCTCCTTGTTTGGCGCAAGTATTCCTTGCGGGATATAGCGCTTTGGAAATAAAATAATAATTGATAAGATATATAATGTTTCTCTTTCGTTCTGTTCACCACTCTCTCTCTTCCTTGTTACTTTATTAATAAAATCTCATCCTCTTTAATCATCACTCGTTCTGGACTCTTCTACGGCCGCACCAGTGAACATCTACATCCCCCAAAAAGAAGGTTTAACTATGTATATGAAATTAACCGAAAGTGAAGTAAAACGTCGATTTTTCTCATTATCGATATTTTTGCTATAATTCAACTATATAAAAGGATTCCCAGGAATATAACGAAAAAATTAGTTATGGAAATTTTGTTTGAATGAGTATATCGTTTTATAGAAAGTATTCTACCAGGTCTATTAGTATGAAACGCGAAAATTTTCAGTGAATTCAAAAGTTCACCAATTCCATACAACAAAAGATTTTTTATTCAAAGTAATTGCCCTGATTAGCTATACACTCGGATCACCTTTCAGGCCATTTTCGAATTCCTTGTCTAAAAATTTCTATTCCTTTAGAGTCGAACCAGTCAACAAGTCATTTTCGGAGTATGTCTGAGTTCAAAAATTCCTGTTTTTTTAGGGCGTGTCCTAAAGATGTGAAAAGGTGGTAGTTCGACGGCGCTAAGTCTGGTGAGTACGGCGGGTGGGGTTAGAGTCCCCAGCCCAAGTCTTTTATGGTGTTTTTGACCACCGTAGCGTTGTGGGCTAGAGCGTTGTCATGCTACAGTATCAGCTTGTTGTGCTTTTCACGCCATTCCGGTCTTTTTTCATTCAACGCCTCTCTCAAACTGTGAATTTGTTGTTCGTAGCGACTAGTATTGACCGTTTCGCCAGGTTTCAGGAGCTCGAAATATACTACGCCGGTCTGGTCCCACCAAACGCAGAGCATTGCCTTTTTTCCGAAGCAATTGGGCCTAGGCGTCTGTTTTGGAAATTGGCCGGGCAGGCCCCACGACTTTTGGCACGTAGGATTGCTGAAGTGGATCCATTTCTCATCAGAAGTTACGATTCGGTGCAAAAATGACTTATTTTCATGCCTGGCGAGCAGCCCTTCGCAGGTTACCAGACGCCGTTATTGCTGTCTTTCGCTCAACTCGTGGGGGACCCATCTGGAAAGCTTTTGGGTCATTCCGAGGCTATTTAAACGTAGAGAAACAGCACTTTGAGACACCTGGAGCTGTTTTGCGAGTTTCTCCTGCATTTGGGTACTGTCCTCATCCAACAAAGCTTGCAGTTCAGCGTCCTCGAACTTTTGGGGCGGTTTTCCATGTGGTTCATTATCAAGTTCAAAATCGCCACTTTGGAATTTTTTAGACCACCTGTAACACTGCGATTTGCTCAGAGCGTGGTCGCTGTAAACTTCCTCGAGCATTCGGTGGGCTTCAGTGGCACTTTTCTTCCAGTTGAAGGTGAACAACAAAACTTCCCGCAAAAGGGCACTTTTTGGCTCGGAAATCGCCATTTTCCACGGGCTCCAGAAATTTTTCACGATTTGAATTTTTCTAAAACTGCACGCATGCTGATGCCACGTGAGTCAAAGAACAAAACGCCTACAACAGCGCCACCGTCGGCTCAAATAAAGTTGCACAGCGGCCTCTGGCGCCCTTTTTCGCGTTTCATACTAATAGACCTGGTATGTAAAAAATGATATATTTTTCTTTCTTATCTCCACTCAATCATATTTGGGTATCAAGTTGTGACCCTTGATGGTGTCTGTTTGACAACTATCATGACTGGGTGAAGTAGAATGCGTCGCCTTTGTTATTAAGACTGGGATCACTACTCAGTGGCAGGCCGACTTAGCTGCAAAATAAATGGCCGCCTCTGACATGAGGAACAGACGCCATGTGCAGCGGTTCCTAACATGGAGTACAAACGCTGCTCATTCTGTATCCCTGGATTAGGAGCCCTTACAGGGTACTATCATCCGGACCAGCTGAACCCAGGTTTTTTAGAGAGCTTGTTACTGCTCCCCCTTCTCCCTTTTTATCCGGGCTTGGGACCAGCAAAGGCGGAGTTAAAAAACTAAAAGTTAAAAAAATTATATAAAATTGGAAAATCTATGTTTAAAACTTATATTTTCTTTGAAGTAAATTTTGACATATTGAGATTATGTCCACTATAATTGCCTATGTAAAGAAATACAATAAAATCTTCCATTTGTGCATCAAAAAAAACACCAAAATCCAAAGTGTGCCTTTCACTTTCTACTAAGAACTACACTAGTCAATATAGTTGACTTATTGATTGTATCTATAAACCAAATGAATCATTATATTTTCAAATTTTTGAAGATCATCACGTAAAAACGATTCAGTAACCACTGGGAATCTGGCAGAGATTTCAATCTGAAGATTTTCCTCCTGAGATCGTGCTGAGCTCGGTTCCCACCGCAATCAATCACCACCATAATGCCCGCGGAAGAATCCCATTGTGATATGGGCGGACAATGTAGAATGGTGTCAACTGGGTTATCACGCCAAAACAATGAAATGACACTGGAGATGAATCCGTGTCTCTACCTAAATAAAAAAACGCCCTCACGAGTCAATTTGAAGGAAATTGAAAGTTTTAATGACAATCTCACAACAGATCCAGTTGGACAACTTTCTTCTTAGAACTTCCTCAAAACTTTCTCTTCGAGAGTTTTAATTAGTTTACAGCCCAATTATAACACGTATGTGCTCTTTTTGTTCTTTCTTGTTTTCAACTAATGGTTGCTATATTTCCTTAAAGTTATCCAATAGCTAAACAGCTGGAGGGCTAACTGATGATATGACAAACCTCTCTCTAATATTTATCAATATTATCGTTATTGTTATTACTTACTATATATTATACTTTGTTTACTTTTGCAGTTATTATTTATTGAAGTTGTAAATAAAAATTTGTAAATAGACTAACCATTCGTTACACTTTTTAGAGAAAAACTTGTAACCTTTTTGAAAATAAAGTTATTATTATTATTATTGTTGTTGTTGTTTTTGTTGGTGATGGTGGTAGTGGTGGTGGTGTGTGTGTGTGTTGTTTATTTGATTAACTTTTCCCTAAGCACAAGGGGAGTATCCAACTTAAACCCAGTAAATCTGGAAAAATATTTCCTGGAAAAAAAATCTTTTTTGGAGATCAATTCCACAAATAACGCCAAAAAAAGCTTCTTCTAGAAAATATTTTCCAGGTTTGTTGGGTTTAGGTTAGATACTACCCTTAATGTGAAGGGTTTTAATTTATGAAACTTATGCAAAAGCTAAAGTAGAATAGCGCGTGTATA